>JAFIRS010000015.1:1200000-1800000 GCA_018342105.1 Gonioctena quinquepunctata
CATTCGTTCATTTGTGAAAATAATAGTATAAAACATAAAAAAAAATAACAAAAAATTAAACCGACCAAAAAATCAACTGGAAAACAAAGAATAAAATGAATCTTCCTAGTCTTAATGATAATTGAGCTCCTAAACTAATGGAGGATCTGTTAATGTCAACTACATATGTGTGCCAATTTTCACAAGTGAAATATCAATCATCCCCTATTTTTCTACCCATAGGGTTGGATCATTTCATTCCAAATTGGAATATGATCAACTATGAGGTATATCCTATCTAATACAAAAAGAATCATCCAAATCGGAAAACCCACTACAAAGTTATGCCTGATAGAATCGGTTAACGGACCAAAATTCAGAAGATGAACGATCAATATCCTCCATTTTGATACCCTTAGGGATGGATTTTTCTGTTCAAATTCAAATGGGACCAACTTCGAAGTACACCCTATCCAATAAAAGAAGAATCATCGGAATCGAACTGCTCTGCGTGATTATACTTAAAAAAAAATATACGCGTCGACTAGAGAACCTCCTCCTTTTTGGTTTCATCGGTTAAAAAAAATATATGCGTCGACTAGAGAATCTCCTCCTTTTTGGTTTCGTCGGTTAAAAAAATATATGCGTCGACTACAGAACCTTCTCCTTTTTGGTTTCGTCGATTAAAAAGTTGGTTGAGTTAAAAAATCTGTGTTATTTTCATGAAACTGAGACGGTTTGCCCCGGGGTCTTGTTAGATCACATAAATTCCTTGATCTTGGTGGGTAGGGGGGAAGTGTCCTTTTCATAATCAAATTTGTTTTCTGAAGTCAACTATGGATAACATCAGAGCATTGTCTGAGGATGGAAATATCATTCAGAAGAAGAGCATGCCAAGCAGGTAGTTAGAATCATCATATGCACTTCCAAGAAAAGGTTTCCTCTCCTGCACCTGAAGTTATGAAATATCACAACAACAAACTGATAACAAGTCTACAACTGTATGAAGTTGTGGAAGGTCCATACGCTTCAAACGAAGCGTATATACTTTCTACGATTCAACTTCAGCACTACGCTGCCATCTACCAATCACATTCTCCTAACAATTTAACATCTGGAATTGAAATACACACTTAATTTATTAATCTGATGATATAAATACCGACCTTAGAAGCAGCTAAAACAAATCTGGAAACATTATAGAGATGTGGGTACCCAACTCAACGTCAACGATGTTCCAATAATATTATTATCTAGATTAACATTCTAAATGATAGAGTACACTTCACTAATCAAGCTGATATAAATTATAATAGAGAGAGAGAGAGAGAATATACTTTATTGTCATAAGAGTAATCTTGTGGACAAAGTTTCACTTAATCTATAACGCAGTTTATATGTAAAAACAAATGTGATCAACTATGCATTTAAAATAATCAATTTTCACTTAATACATTAAGTCAGTTTGTATATATAAAAACATATAAGTCTTACAAAATACTGGTAAAAATAACAAGTTTGTTTTAACCCATAAAGTAAATTCATATAAATATAAAAATAAATAAAATATATAAGTCACATTACCCCAAATAAAATTCAAAATCACATTATTGATTGTTTTTTTTTAAATTATCATTATAAAATTCTTGTATATTATAGTATGGTCTATCACTTAAAAAACATTTCACAGCCTTCCTGACATTGTAAAGATTTTATTTCTATTACATTCTTTGGCAAATGGTTGAACATTTTACAACCATTATAGACAATGGAATCCTTTATGACTGATGTCATTGGTATTGGCAACTTAATGTTGTTGGGTTGCCTTGTCACATAATGGGTTGGTGAGGATTGAAATTTGTTGAAATATTTTTCAATTAAACACACTGTTTCCATTATAAAGATATAAATCACTGTTAGAATTCCATGAGTGGTAAAGAGTAATCTACCAGAGTCTCTACGTTTTGATTTGCACATATATCTTACGGCTCGTTTTTGCAAAATTAAAATATTTTGCAGTAGATAACCACTACATACGCCCCAAAATGAGATTCCACCAGAGAAAAATAAACAGTCTTAGCTGCTGTTAAACCAAGTTCATTTGCGACAACTCTGACTGCATAACAACCAGAAGACACTTTGTTACACAAGGCATAAACATGGTTTTCACATTTTAGTTTTATATCGATATGTACTCCTAAAAATTTTGAGCTACTTTTGTTCTCAATGATGTCATTCCCAATGGGTATATTGTCAAGTTCACATCTGAAAGTTACTATATTAGTTTTCGAAATATTTATAGAAAGACGATTTGAATCACACCAACTCTTTTCTTTCTTCATATCATTGGATATGATTTTAGTTAAATCATTTGCATTGTCCGATTGCCAGAAAATGGTAGTATCGTCTGCAGATAGTGTGAATTTTCCTGCGATATTTATACTTATCAAATCGTTGGCCCTAGTATTGAACCTTGAGGCACACCATTGCGTTTTTTCCCAATTTCTGAGCGATGGTTTGTTTTCACCTTCTGACTACGACCTGACAAATATGAGCTGAACCAGCTCAGTATCACTCCTCTGAAGCCGTAGTAAGGAAGCTTCCGCAACAGTATTTCGTAATCCACAAAGTCGAAAGCCTTCGAAAAATCGCAAAATACTGCAGCAGCAACCTCCCCACTATTGATTCCTGTATAAACTTTTTCCACGAGTGAGAAAATTGCATCATTAGTGCTTTTGCCACTTTGAAAGCCAAACTGTTCTATATTAATGATTTTATGTTTCGTCTGAAATGCAGTTATCCTAATCTTGACTAGTTTTTCTAAAAGATTTCCTAATGTGGGAATTAGGGGAATAGGCCGATAATGCGAGGGGTCGTCCTGATTTCCACCTTTAGTGGTATTACCAATGATACCTTCAGGAAATCAGGAAACTTTCCTGGTTGAAATGATACATTAATAATATTGGTTAACAGTTGTAATGTGTTATCTGGGAGATTTTTCAAAATGTTTGCTGTAATGTCGTCGTAACCAGATGACAACTTTTTTCCAATGGAAACAATCACCTGTTTCAGGTCATAAATATTAGTGTCATATAGAATGCAAGTTTCAGAATAATGGGTTTTTGAATTGTTCCATAGGGTCGTTATTTTCAGTAAATGTTTTTGCAACAGAGCAGTAATATTCGTTTAGAACGTTTGGTGAAAGTGAAACTCCATGTACTTTATTAGATTTACCTCTTAGGTCATTAATTACTTGCCAAGTCTCTTTCTATTTGTTTTTAGCTTGCTCGAATCTATTTTTATAGTAACTTTCTTTTGCTTGTCTGACAACCTGCTTATATATACTGAGGTATCTACTGAAATACCGTTGAACTAAAATATCATCATTAAACTTCCGAATATAATGCAGTGATCGCATATTATTTGCTGAAATTTTTATGCCTCGAGTAATCCGCTGTTTTTTGTGCTTGATTTTCTTTTTTTGAATCGGAAATGAACTATCGAAAATATTCACCAAATGATTGTAAAAATTTTAGAATGAATCCTGGTCATTGTACAATTAGTATTCAGGCATGCATTATAAAATCTTTTTTATTTTTTTTACTGTATAATCTACCAAATCTGAATTTATTGCGGTTTACTATAAAATTCACTTTACAGCAGCATAATATAGCTTCATGGTCGGACATACCAGCTGAAGTAATATCACAAGTAATATATTGTTTGTCCAAATTCGTACATATATAATCTATGGTAAGTAGAAAAAAATTAATCTTGGAACTTTATAAACATGTAGGAACTACCTTCAACTTCAACTTCAACCCTGCAATCTTTTAATAATGTCTCTCTACAAATTCCAAACCTTAAATGAAAGAATATACTTTCTTGATAAAGCTGATAGAAAGTATAGTAACTCTAGGAAATATTATGAACATGTAGGGATGACACTTCCACTTTCACGCTACTCTGTTATCTTCCTATAATATTTCTCTACTAGTCAAATATATCAAATGAAAGAATGCACTTTTCTCATCAAGCTGATATGCTTTTCACCCACCTTACCGAGCTTAAGAGCTGAAAATAGAGTTTCAAAGTAAAAATTATCCTGAAGCGTCGTATGTCAACAAGACGTCAACAACCAAACTTTATAGCTGGAATTTGGTAAATGCGGTATTTATTCAGGATGGAAATCTATTTCGAATTGTACAACAGATATCTTAGACCTCTTTTATACATGTTTTATATTGCAAATCCATTCGGAAAATTCGAATTTTGCAAGTTCCAGTTGGACAATTTGGGATCTTTGGAAACAAATGCCGTATCCCTAGAAACGGCCTTTTTCCTATATAAGCCAACCCAGAATCAATCCAAACGGCAGTCGAGCTCAAGCATTCTAAGCTGATAAAATATGTCTTGAGTCTTTAGTCTACGTTCTGTTTGTTTATGTCAGTTCGATAAATGTTCTAAGAATAAAGAAATCATTGGTCATTTCGTGTCACTCTCAAATCAGTACAATTAGAATTGATGGAGTCAGCTTTCTTTGGTTAAATTGATCTGGATCTGACCGTAACTTCGAGTAAAGTATTGGTTTTATAAACGGTGAAATAGTGGAACTGAGTATGTTTATCTGGTCCCAATGTTTGCCATAAATAAATAAATCCCGGTTCTACACAAAAATCTTAAATTCAAAGAGTGATCGGTAAAGTAACGGTTTGTCTTTACGAGTGCACCCAAAAAGATTCCAAGCTGGTCACTAGGCTTATGTCAGGACAGACTCTTTGGTTGTGGCAATTTAAACATACTAGAGGATTATTCTCACACGTTGTCGGGAGTAAGTTCTAGAGGAATTGGTTAAGATCCAAGACTAATTAATTATCATACAGTCTCTCATTAAATGTTGAGAATTTAAGGAAAAAAAATCTCTTATAATCAGAATCAGAAATGCTTTATTGTCATAAAAACATTAATTATATTCTCAATTGAATATTGATAGAAAGATTTTTCTGTGAATTAAAAAATCCACGATGAAAATGAAGTTATTGTTTGTGAATGTCTAACAGAAAACAACTACTTCCCCGGCTAAAGCCACGCTGGGCATTGAACTACATCTGATAGATATTCTGAAAAGACCCTAACTCAAAAAAAAAATCTGAAATTGAAAATTTGCATTTTTATTCAGATAGTTATTTGATTTTCTATTCCAGTCTCAATTAAGAACTCATGAAGATGAATGAGGCAAAGACTAATGTTTAACAAAAAAGAGTACTCACCAGAAATCATTCGTAACATTGACGCAAGAGAGACATCGCATTCACTTGGTCTCCAATACATTTTTGTCGACGAAAATCTATTTCACGCTTCCAGGATCATCAGGAAGAACGGAAGAAATGGGAAACACATTTTCAAGAAGCAATCTCACTTTGCAAAGATGGAAAAAGTTAGAATCATTTCTTTTGGAGAGACACTTTGAAATGAGTGTTTTCTGACATAAAACCGGTCACAGAAAAATATTTCTATCAATATTCGTTATGATATGGTTCCTATGACAAGTGGTTTGTTAATTATGTGAGATTATATTCATTCATAAGACACTAGTGTTTTAATGACCTCATATGACACTATTGTTTCGTGGACCTCATAAGACGTTTGTAAACAAATGCATTGACTTTAAAATATGCCAGCTGTGGATAAAATAATATTCTTCTAACACAACATAATATCTTACCAATGGTGGAAACGTATCGTTTGGTGATTATTGTATTACAACATCAATTCGCCTAAGGAGACAAACAAGATATTATGCTGAATAATTCAAGAATTTTTATTCCATCAAACTGCATATCAAAATTTTAATTTTATAATATGATATAGAACGAACGTGATAGAATTCATCGAAAATAGAAAGGTCAGCTTCAAAATTCTCGTAATCGTTTTCGTGACTCATTTTTTATAAATTTCTCCCAGAATTATACAAATGACATGATAATTAAGTATAAATACTTTTTGAGATGTGGCAGCTGAGGAAACCGCGGAGTGAAAGTATAATAGCAATATAATCTTCGGAAATTTTTCGTTCGAATAAAAGGGATCGTGTGCTATTTGTAGTGAGATGAGCATAGAAAGGAAGATCGATCAATTGTCAAAACCTAGTAGATTATAAGCAACTGGGAAGTCAGCTCCCGTCGATTTGAAGATTTCACCAAAGAACTTTTTTTTTAGTTTTCCTCCAAATATTCATAATTTTGTGGGTTTGTAAAACACAATTGTTCTTTTTTTAATATATCGTAGTAGCAATTTTCAGGCGATAATCTTAACATTAGGTACTTTTATTGGTTTCGTGCCCATTTGACAGATGGACGACACTGGAGGTAAAACAATCTCACATTTTCGCCTTCTTTACTTTGGTAAATAACGTTTTTTCGAAATTTTTACTGTTTTTAAGTGGAATAATGTGTAATTTGTTATAATTTTGAGGCTAAACTACTTCAAGTACTTCTTCATTGTTATTATATTCTCTATACATATTATGAAGATTAAATTTTTCGAATTCAATACATAACATGTATGGTAAAAACTAATTATAAATATTAATAACATAACTTGAACAATTGATGATATTGAGCCCAGCTGACAACGTAGTTTTCTATGTAGCATTAATTTCCGTTTTTTCCATAGAAGTCTCTCCAAGGATGAGAACACGCTTTTAACGCACTAAATAGGGTACTGGAATTAAGATTTCATCTCATGAAACAGATTCGATGTGAAATATACTAACCACCAATTTTGAAGATAATTGCAATATGATTATGTATTTTCTTATATATAACTTCAATTATATCTCTAGGAAGGAAGAATCAGTTGAAATTGTATTTATAAAAATATTAATTTTCACAGTGCTTCTTCAGTTTTTTCACGAACCGAATTCTTCTACTTGAAGAGTGAATACCTTTCAGTTCGCATAAGTCCGTTGGGAAACATAAGGAGTTGTTTTTTTTAACTTCCCATAATCTGAAAACTAACAATGTTCCCAATGGAAAAATGTATAAAGAAAACAGGTCGTTTTTTTTCAATAATCTTCAATGATACAGTTTGAACATGTCATTACAGATTCGAACACCCTATCAAAAAATACACATTGTATTCTTCTGAGATTATATTATGTTTCTGGACTATGCTAATACATTTAATTACCTTATTTACTTATTCAGTGATATCAAAAATATCTATTATATAATTGGTAATGTTCACCTCACTTCAAACGCTCATCACTTTCCATGTTTTTCTCAGTAAAAAAAAATCAACCAACGCTTCACAGTATTCCATGTGCCATAGAGTACAGTATTGTTCTGGGTTCTGCGAGGTTTATCAGATTAACCATACTGAATGGCCAAATTGTAACATGGCGGGAATTTTAAAATGAAAGCAGAAAAGGAGTGGATAGGTCATTTGGACATTGGTTTTTATTATAATGAATAATATTGGTTTCATTTGCTTATGAAAATATAAGAATGTTGTTTCTGTCGTGTGTATCCTATTTTACACACGACACGGTATTGGTATTAATATGAAGGAATACAATATGAAATAAATAGTTGAAAGTGAGGGGTCGAAAAGTATAAATATTCTAAGATTTAATTCACATGAAATTTTTTACTTTTTGTTGTGTGAAATAGTCAAGTTATTAAAAAAAATCTGGGATGAACTTCTTTCTCAAGGCGAACCAGAAAGAATATCCACATGTTAACATGTTTTTGACTTCGCCAGTACCTCTCAGTAGGCATACAAAGAAATGCCACAAGAACAAATACAATACTTCCAATATCCTTTAAAGTCCTCTTTGGGAAGTCATATTACGTCTCAAAAAAACATCATCATGCCTACATTTTCCTATGAAAATCCGTTTCCATTTGAAACGGATACCCATCAAATGTTGATTGTTAGTTTTAAACATTTCTAATAATGAGTTTTGCTTTTCATACTTAATATTGGTCAAAATTAAAATTAAAAGTATTCGATTAAATTTTTTTAATATCAAACAAATATATTTATCAGTTTCTCGTAGCACAGTTGTTGGGACGGGATTCCTTGCTTTTCACAAATAATGTAATTCACCATTTCTTAATGTTCTTTATCAACTGCCATTTTGACCCGAGTAATCATAAGGATTGATTATTGGAAACAAATACTGCTTCTAACCGGTTTTTGAAGTGATTGTGTTTGACCTGTGATGAGATGCGACGGAATATTTCACCATATTACGTATTCTGTTTTCATAAATTTCTGGAAAACAATATTTTTTTGTTAATTTGTTTGATAAAGAGAGATTTCGGGAAAATTCGTGGCATTCCTTGTGAAAATCGAATTTGAATATAGTTAAAAATCCTAAAAAAACATGCTTTTATAGCAATATGACCTAAAATGTAATACTCATTGTGTAAAAAACTTTCTGTTATTCTGTAGTATTAGCGTCCTTCACTTAGAATTGGGGTTTCGAGGTAGCGGGAATAGGACACAATGAGTAGTCTGAATCAGGGCCGGATTAAAAGGTGTGGAGGCCCTGGGGCAACAAAGGAGTGGAGGCCCCTAATTATTTTTCAAACAAGTTTTTTTTTTATTTATTGCGGAACAAATCAAATTATTTCGACACGAGCATATGTAGGTATAATAAAATTCAAGAAATAAATTAAATTACAGCGTAAACGAATGGATTCTTGCGAGCTTTTTTCGACGAAAAATCATTGATGATTTCGGTCAAATCCAGCATTCGGAGAAAATCATTATCAATGCTAAGAAGCGATAACTTTGATAGGCGGCTTTGTCTCATCGTAATTCTCCTATTTTTTTCATTTTGGAAAATGAGCGCTTTCCAGTGCAATTTGACATCATCACATTCTCAGTTGTAATATCACAAGAGATTGAAAATAATTCGACAGATTTTCGAAAACTTGTTGCCAGGCAATAGATAAGAGAGACCAACTGGTAGTAATTAGTAGATTTCAGACTGAAAAATAAAAACTTTCAAAAAAAATTAAACTCCTAAACTAATAACTAAGCTCCTAAACTAATGTAAGTAACTAATTTTGAGTCGGCGCCAAACGAACAATCAACGAAGATCATTAAATTTCTTCAAAAACATTATCAGAATGTCACCGCGCAACTCGATGCCATCATTATACGCCTTATCTAATTCATTTGCTTGTTTGTTTGGCGCCGACTCACAATTAGGTACTTACATTAGTTTAGGAGCTTAGTTATTGAGACTAAGAAGCTTTATTTTATTTTTTTACTTTTCAGTTCCGTGTTTCGTCGGTTTAATTTTTTTTATTAAATCAATAGTAAATTTCACTCAGTTGTATAAATAGAAGACCATGATGTCATTCAATAGTCGCAGAAATGTGTCCTCAATACAAGAATAACATATATTTTTGTTCTTGCAAAAGTTATCCTGGACAATTTCAATGAATACATTTATTGAGTACCATCATGGATGATTCTATATATTTTTACCTGAAAATTAAGAAAATGGCCATGTAGGCACTGAACTTCACACAGTTCCAAAAAGGAAGAAAAGGTTTATTCTATTACAAATTCAATTGGTATCGTATAATTACTCATCAATTTTTTTACATTTTAGGTTGTTGAAGAGCTCGACATTACAAAAGCTGGAACAATCAGAAAAAGGAAGAAAGTTAATGATAGTTTGACAACAAAAAAAAATAAAGCCGAGATTATGAAACAAAAACCCCTATTCTTCCTATATGCCTTGGCGATAAATGTTCATTCAAATGTGCATCTACTTTTTGTAGATCGAAGACAGGAAATAAATGTACAATTTTGGAACCTTCCACATGCTGGAACAAGAGCATTTGTATTGAATTCTTGCGAACACCAGGAAGTCAAAAGAAGAACTACAGAAGGGAGGGGTGGACATTATAGTAGAAATACTGTTTTTAAGTGCATTCTAAAAGACAGTCCAAGGAAAAATACGCACATGTGTGAGCATTTATATTTGAGAATCCTGGAATATAAACTAACCAGTGCCAGTGATTGTACTTATATGAAGTACTTTCAAAAACCACGGTAAAGGCAGCATCATACCTGCCGTATGGACTATGACCTTCACCGACTCCCCAACTACGTATACAATGTTAGTGGTAGGAATCAAATACAAAAAAGATATTCTTAATGTTTTTTCTCTTTTTACCCTAAGAAGTGATAATTCGGTTTAGGTATCATGATTTGATGCAATGAATGATGAAATATAACCAATTCATGGCTTAGAATTCACAAATTCATATGAAAGAGTAGATGATTCTGCTGAAGATATGAAAAACTGTATCGTATTAGAGTTTTTGAAAGGGGTGCGTTACTATTTTCATCAACTTGAAAATATTTCATCAAAATACCCTCGAATAATGATGAAATTTGTATAACTTTCATAGAATCAATTTGTGAAATGATAAAATAACAAATTTAGATTGTATATTGAGAATTTTGTTCTATATAAAATCGAAATCTGACAAATCCTATTTTCTTCATTTTTCAGACTATCTCATTTGTTAATAACTCAAAATGTCTGCCGTGAGGACTATGACAATCGTCGACACCCCAACTACGTATACAATGTGGAAAAAGTCGTTCGGCAATCCCCAAAACTGAAATCGATGAGCATATAATCCGGTTAATTCACATTACCGACGTGAGTATGCGACAAAAATACGTTATTTGCCTAGAGATGTGACTGTAAAATCCATGCTTGCAGATTTTCTGGACAAATTCCAAACTTTTAAGGTTTCTTATAGTATATATCGCTGCCAAGTGAAAAAGAAGCATATATCTTTTGCTAAACTTAGCAACGAAGCTTTGTGCCTTTGGGAAAAAACAGAAAAGTTAAACCATTCGCAGTTCTTCGGCATGAGGGAGTGGAAGGGACCAAGAGGATAAAATTGGTGCCTTTTATGCCTTTTTAACAAAACAAAGAGACTCAAAATCAATAACGCTCTGGCTTGACAACTGCTTAAGCAAAAATTAAAATTGGTGTTTCCTAAGGTTTCTTGTTTTGTTATCAACTCAAATAATATTAGTGCTGACAAAATCACAATTAACTACTTTGAACCAGGCCCCACCTATATGTCAGCAGACAGCTTTCACCATCAGGTGGAACTGTCTTTAAAAAGGCAGGGCAAAACAGAAGCAAGTAGAGGTAATATAATGTAGACGTGAAAACAATGAGAGCCGATGATTTTTATAAGTAGAAATCATATTCTTCTCAGTACAAACTCAATCGACAAACAAACCGGATACTATTCAGATCAGGTATAAGGGGAGTACCACATGACTTAGTTACATCATATCTCAAAGAAAGAAGACAAAGAGTCAAAATTGGCGAATGTATTAGCAGTGAATCTGAAATTAGCCAGGGTGTACCTCAAGGATCTAATCTGGGTCCATTATTCTTCTTGGTGTTTGCTAACGATCTTATAACATTCATTAGCAACAACACCTCAACATTTGTTACCAGTTACGCAGATGACACCAACATACTAATAATAGAAGAAAATATTGAAAGTTTGATAAAAACCACAGCAGATATATACAGTAAAATAAATCTTTGGTCAGAACAGAATAATTTAAAACTCAACAAAAGCAAAACTAATATCATCATATTCTCTACTCGCAGTCCAAACAATATTGATATACCTATAAATAATGAAATGATAAGCCCAGTTGAAACAGTAAATATGCTCGGAATTGTTCTGGACCGAAAACTATCATGGCATCCCCATATTGATGCACTCTGTAATAAATTGAAAAAATGTTGCTACTCCATTAGGTTCATGTCTAACCCATAGACAAATTAAACTTTATTTTTAGTTTCTCTATGGTCTAACCATTGTAGTATCAATGTATTGAAAACCTTGTATCACGCCAATTTTCATTCCCACATTCGTTATAGAATTCTGAACTGGGGCACTGGTACAGCCGTGCAAAGGGTATTCCTAATTCAAAAATATGTGATAAGAATAATTGCTCAACTAGGATACAGGGAGTCATGCAGAAATGCATTTAAAGAACTGAATATTCTGACAGTCGCCAGCACATATATTCTAGAATCCTGTGCATATGTATATAAACATAAATCCATCTTTCAACCATATCAACATGACCACAATACTCGTTCCAAGGGTCTGTTGGTGTCAAATGCTCATAGAACAGCATTGTATGAAAAAAGTGTAGATTTTAATGGCTGTAAATTCTACAATATACTTCCTGAAGATATTAAGGATTCTCCGAGTTCTCATGTTTTTAAATTTAGGCTGAAGAAACTGCTGCTTCAAATGAACTGTTACACTTTTCAGGAATTTATCGAGCAACTATAAATTACAGACTGAGTGAAAGCTCATTCATATTCATAATATAGGTGACTTACCATCATCAATGATATGATGATAAATTACTCAATTAATTTTATATTTACTTGTTAGTCTTGTGTTGACTTTGTACTCTTGTATCTATATACTTAATATACATTTGGTTTTGTTGACTTTCCTCCAATTATTGTACATTGTAACATTACTGCAACAACTGTACTTTTCAATTTGAGAAATAAAGAAATTATAATTATTATTATAATTATATTTAAAAAATATCGTTCAGTTAACCGCAATACGAGGAAAATTCAACCTTCTCTTCAAGACTTCATATTGCGAATTTGAACCGCCAAACTGCATAAATTTTCTTCAAGTTAAGGCAACACACCCTAATGGCAAATAGTAGTAGAGGACAAGAGAAATCACTAACCCTATTCATGAATGAAGTAGTAAAATCTCAGAGCAATAAAAAACATAGAGGGGGCTTTTACATCCTTGTCTTGAATCCAACATAGGTTTGTTTGTAAACATTCATAGGACTTGGACCAAGTTATGTCCGGATTCACTCGCACAATTTCGTATGTGCCCGCTTGTTTCATTCGGATTGAGATAAGTCATTCTTCGTTTGTAGTGTGACGATTCAAAACAACTTGTTTGTTTATTGTTTGCATCTGTGTTGTTTGTAAAGTTCAGAATCTTTCCTTTGCCTTTTTTCAAGAATTAAGACTATTACGATATTTAGGATAAGTATTTTCGATCCAAAATGGTGAAAATTTGTGAGGTTTGTGGACTCAAGCAGTTTCTAGGCTGTGACAAAACATTCCACAGGTAAGTTTCAACCTAAGACGTTCTGTTTCAACCATAGTCGTCACCAGGATTATTTATTATGGTTGGTGGTTGGGGGTTGGGTATGTTGAGACGTCGAAAGGATCCAGAATCCCGATGTCATCAAATATATGAATAATGGTCAATGCATGTAAATCTATGCTGAAAGTTACCACTTTACAGTAATTTGGGCATTTTCGAAATTGAATATGAACTTGGGATATTGGATATTTTTTCATGTTGACACGAATACTTTTCAAACTAAACTGTAACAGGCATCCAAATCTATTTTATACATTTTATTTAACGTTTTGTATATATAATTGAATTTTTCATAGGATTCCGTCTGATGTGGTTGTTGCTGAATCATGGTGTAATGCACTCATGCTAAATAGGAGCAACTTGAAAAGGAAGTTTCCAGTTATATGTTCGTCCCATTTCTTGCCTCACCATGTCATTCGCCTTGGAAGTAGAACAGTTCTATCAAAGAACGCCATTCCAACTTGTGAGATGAATATTATCGACATGGATGATCAGTCAACTTCAAGACGAGTCTGTGATGAGAAACCTGATCTGTCTAGAAGGTAATAAGAATCTACTATCTAAATCATGGAAAACTTTGGAAGTTTATTTCATATGGAAAAGTGACACAAACAAAAAAAAGTTTTATAAATATATAAATTTTTTAATATATTTGAAAAACTATTAATAAATCTTATCTCAAAAAGTTAGTTTTAGTTTTATATATTTTTCCTTGTTCTTGAAATGTTCTCTGTCACATTCTGCTTTAGAATGATAACCTCTGTGAAGATATGTGTATGCGAACATTAAATTTCAATTTTTTTCAGTGTTGAATTGGGAGAAATTGATGCAAATGAACATTCATTTTCAACAACGCTGACTGCATCTGAATTTGAAGATGTTGAAATTTTATCATCATCCACTTTAACTGCACCAGAAGCGTTAACTTCTGAGGAATGGACACAACAAGGTTTTGACGGTACCAATGCTGGCGATCAGTCATTTTCTACAACTCTAACTGCTTCCGAGATTGATGATGTTGAAACTTCATCATCTACTTCAACTGCACCAGAAGCATTGACAGAAATACAAAATATACTGAAAAATGAACCACTCAGGAAAAGGTGACTCATATATTATAATGCTTTTATATTTCCTTGGTGGGATGAATTCTGCCTAGAAAGCATACTTAGAAATCACTCTTTACCAAATGTCTCAAAACCCTGGTGAAATCACTGATTCAATATTGTTTATGATACTTTGGCAACCTCTTAGCCTGGCAACCATTAACATCCAACCAATACTTCAATCTAATACTAAATTTTAATTGGGCTGAATTACAATGTGCTTTCACACATATAACTAAATACACCAGTGTTTTGAGGCATCTTACTTTTACCAGTATTATAGCAATTAGCGTTGTCCATATCACATTATAATTTCATAATTCTCCTTTCCAATGTGATCTAAACATATATCTCTGGATATGGAACCTAGCATCACTTTCCTGATGAAAGTTTCAGGAAGGAACCTTTTTTGTCCATATTTCAAATATTTCGCTTATTTTCCAAAAATGCACATTTGTTTAAAATATTCGCAAGAAACTTGGATTTTGTTGAAAGTGACATATACATTTCAGACAACCAGAACTTGGAAACCTAGTGGCATTCAACCCAATTTTTTTATTATTTGTTATAAAAGTTTGTTTTACAGTGGCCACTTGGAACAATAGTTGAAGACTCTCAATATAAATGTCTTGATGTTTGACTACCCCGTAAAACTCATGCCTTGATCTTTCAATTTTGATTTCAGATTCAAAACATCAACCTCTGCCGCATCTGGTAAGCTCTTGGAAATAGAAAACACCCCGCCCAATGTCTCCTTGCTTGAGAGGTAGGTGATACTTACAATAAAAGCAATTCTTTACTGTAATGAAATATTTTTCTAGTGCTTTATCTAAGGGAAAGGGCAAAAGTGATGATGAAAGTACAGATACTCAGGAAACTTTCAGTATACCAAGTTCATCTGTCAGTACAACACACACACAACAAGTGATATCCAATCCTAGAAAAAGAAGGTGTAATGATGAATCTATTTTGAAAAAGAAGTAAGTATAATAAGTTATATTGAGTAAAACAAGTATTCGTTTGGCCTATTTGTTCCTTTGATGATTTTGTATATTCTTTAACTTTTTCAGCTGATTCATACATAAATACTGTATAGAGTATTTCAATTTTCATGAGTTCATTTTTATATTGTCTGTGGAATCACTAGATCAAAGAAAATTATTTCCTATTCAAGTTTCACATAAATCAGCGGAAAAAATTTAAATCTCAATTTTCATACATTGTGACCAAGAGAGTGCATCAAATGGGAATTTTTATCGGTTATTGATTTGAGTAAAATTTGCCTTTAACAATAGTTTTTGCATAAAAAATTATGCCAAATGACACATATAAAATGAATCACCCAATTTGGTAGACCTGTCATTTGAAATTAGATCGAAAAATTAGGAAAATGTTTAATTTTTGTTGGAAAAGAGTCAATTATTGACAGGTAACAAATCGCGTGATTCATTTTGTTTATGACGTTCGGCATCTTCTTTTCAAGCAAAAACTATTGGCAATGGCAAAATCAATAATTGAAACAATTACTATATGACATGTATTCTCTTGGCACTGTATATGAATAATTCGACAAGTGAATGAAAAATATTTTCAAGCGAATTTTGAAAACAGAATTTTGGGATTTTGAACTCAGAATTTTAGGAGACATGTAGTTCATTTTTCCAGAGACCTTCTTTGTTTTATTTCATTTTGAAAAAAGTGGAGCCTGTAATTTTTTTTTCATATGTTCAATCATTAAAAATTTCAATATTTAAAGCACTTCAAAATATCAATTGTCAAATTTTCAAATCCATATTTATTTTCAGAAATATTCGTTATTTTGGTGATTTAGAGAGGATGATATGGAAGATGTCAAGAAGAGAAGTCAGTGTTTGCAAATACCCGAAAACCATATCAAGGCAAAGGAACAAAATTAGACAACTCCAGCAAAGTAATAGAAGGATGAAATACAAAATAAAACACTCAAATCATTGACACAGCATCTCAGGGAGCATAATATGATATCAGAGAATGCAGAGTGCACTCTAAATGTAAGTTTTGTGGTATTAAATCTATTTGATTAACATTTTGATCACGTTCATTTTATAGGCATCTTTATCTGGAACTGCAAAAGAATTATTTAACCGGATGCTCAAGAGACCTGGGAAACAGAAGTATTCACCTGAACTAAGACAATTTGCACTTACCTTGAATTTTTATTCAACCAAATCGTATAATTATGTTCGACAAACATTCTTCAAAAGCCTTCCCCATGTGAGAACACTTTCGAAGTGGTATCAGACAATTGATGGTACTCCAGGATTTTCTCAAGAAGCTCTGAATGCTTTGAAGCTTAAAGCAGGTGATGCTTCCTCCAAAGGAAATAAAATATTGTGCAATCTTGTATTTGATGAGATGGCAATCAGAAAACGAGTTGAATGGGATGGAAACAAATTTCATGGATATGTGGATTTTGGCACGAACCTTGAATCAGACCATTTGGAAGAAGCAAAGGAGGCATTAGTATTTATGCTTGTTGCCTTGAATGCATCATGGAAAATTCCAGTGGGTTACTTTTTTGTTAACGGGCTTGCTGGAACTGAAAAGGCAAATCTACTGCGAAACTGCCTTAAATTCATTGACGAAAGTGGTGTTATTGTAACTTCCATTACATTTGATGGAACCCCAACAAATTTTACAGTAGCCAAAATGTTGGGTGCCAGTCTTACTCCCTCAAATTTAAAGCCTTATTTTATTCATCCCGAAACCAGTGAAAAAGTTTATGTGTTTCCTGATCCCAGTCACATGATAAAATTAGTCAGAAACGCTTTTGGTTCCAAACAAGTTCTTAATGTAAGAAAAATAGAAAAAATGAAATTAATTTATGGAAAACCAATCAAATGGGATTTTATAAAGAAACTGGGTGAAATTCAGGAAACAGAGGGTCTTCACCTAGCTACAAAACTCAGAAACAGACATATTGCATGGATAAAAGAAAAAATGAAAGTGAAACTTGCTGTACAGACACTGAGATGTTTAATAACTTAATTAATTTTTTTTTTATTTTTGTAGAACTTTTAATAATTTATTTGATATTTTCAATTCAAGAAGTAGATTCACCAAGAAGCCTTATGAGAAACCGCTTTCTCCGCAAACAAAAACTGATTATTTTGATTATATGAATCACTGCAGTGATTATATTAAAAAATTGACAATTGGAAATGAAAATATTCCTGTTTTGTATTCAAGAAGAAAAACTGGTTTTTTGGGATTTCTCATTTGTGTAGAAAGTCTGAAGCAATTATATGAGGAGAGAGTAATAGAAAAAAAACAGTTGAAGTATATCCTGACATATAAATTGTCCCAAGACCATCTGGAGATATTTTTCAGTTGTGTCAGATCTAAGGGAGGATACAACAATAATCCAACTGCCCGCCAGTTTGGTAGTATTATGAAAAGACTACTAATCCACAGTGAAATAAAGGGAAGCAACTGTGCCAATGCAGTAGCTTTGGACTCGACAAATATTTTACATTGCTCTAGTTCATCGGTGGTCAGAAATGAAGAAGATAATGTTGATGACAAAATTAGAGATTGTATCAAAACAGATGATCATGATACAAATTTATTGTTAATTTATTAGAAATCAGTGAAGCCATATCTAGTTTATTGCATCAAATGGTGGGATTAAATTATATGTGGATGATGTGGCTTATATAGCCGGGTTCGTTGTGAAGAAAATAAAAAAAATTGTTAAATGTTCTCACTGTTTAAATTTATTAGAAATCAGTGAAGCCATATCTAGTTTACAGAAAAGAAAAAGCTATGGTGTTATGGTGAAAGCTTCCCAATTTGTCATAAACATCTGCAAGGAAGGAGAAAAAAGTTTGAGGGTATTAAAGAATAGTTCCGACATATTTTCTGTGAAACTAGGTAATTTGAAACATAAACTTATCATTGAAACATTCCAAAATATGAAAAGTAGCGTTTTTGATGTTTTTAATGATCATTTTTTTGATGACGAACCCCCTAAGTAACCACAGTTATCGACTTTCAAAATTAATATTAGAAAAATATTTCGAACTGAGAATTCACCATGAAACTAGCATATTGGAAAATAGTCGAGAAAGTAGAGTACGATCTATACTCACAAAAACAATTTTGTTTAAAAATCAATGATGTTTTTGTATACATTTTTTTCACCCTTTTATAAATAAAGTATTTTAAACTATGTCTCTATTATTTCATCATTTGACATATATAAAAAAATATTGAGGAAAAAGACTGACAACTATAATTTCTTATTGAATATTGCGTGTATGCAACTCAAATGACCTTTGCAAATAAAAATCCTATTATTATTATTATATTACCTGTTTTTTTTAAATGACTAAAGCTCAACCAAAAAGGAAAATATTTTTTTCAGATGTGTTTGTGCGTTATTCTGTGAGTAACAGATACAACATTTGACGTGCAAGAATACCTATTTAGTATTCAAAGTAAAAACATTAGCAGTAAGATTTTAAATGTGTTGTTCACATGAATGACCTACTGCACACATGTGAAAAACATTTTCTCGTTTTTAGTAAAATCTTTGAAAAGTTTTTCCTTTAATATTAATTTAATTCTTTTTAGTCATTCATTAAATTCGGCATGAATTATTGACAAAAAATCATGTCAGAACACATGTACCCCTAGATACCAATTTTGAATAGAATCACACAATAAATTTCAAACCTCATTCTCAACCGCAATCTCAAATTCTAACCAAAAATACCTAATGTCCGATCCCACAAACCCTAAGGGTCTGACAATAAATCACAAAATTTGTATGACTCTTCGACAAAACCCCTACATACCGCTTTGAATAGAATCGGACCTCAGAGCAACTTCTAAGAAATCAAACGAACTGTTTGAACAGAAAATATTTTTAACTAAATTGATTTATAAACATCTTGTATAATACCCCTTTGGTTATTAATTATGCCAGCCGCCACTGTCTTAAGACCCGCTGCTCTGAAATATAAACAAACTGTGCATAACGTCTCACCACCCGCCACTCCCCTCGCCCATAAATTGAACAGATAAGGATAGGTCGATGTCGGCATCAAAACAAGTATTGTGTTGGTATAGGCATGGCATCTCTATGTTTTTTATTGCTCTGAGAGTAAAATCGTTTCAAAATCCTCCAAATACTGTCACTTTTGATTTCATTCTAAAATCAGAGTTCGGCGTAGCTTAGGTGTAGCCAATTAGGTGTCTGGAAAGCCTGTCATGTGACATCAAGTGTCGGGGATCGTACACGAGGAAACGCTTCGGACCTTCGGGTGTTATCGTATTAAAAAAACTATAATCTTTGCTAATGGTATGAAATTACAAGAGTTTCTAAGTAAATCACACGGCTTTCCTTTGGAAAAATTTGAGTGAAGTTATTCCAGAAAACAGAAAAACATTTTGGGTGAACATACCGATTAGACATTTAAGCCATTTATTTTTTCCATGTTTTGTTTGTAAAAAATATACTTATTTTCATACCTATTTGTTTAAAATATTTCGCAATAAAGGATATTAAACGCAAATTATGTATGGAATTGTGTATGGAATTTTTTTCAATTATGTATGGAATTTTTTTCAACTGTTTATATTCAATAATAGGAGGGTATGCTTAGGAAGATCGCAGTATGACATTTTTCTTAAGCACAGTGTCGAATTCTGTAATTTGGATGTTTAGGAAAAACGCATCTGTCATAATTTCTAGTATATGTACTTTGGTTTAGTTTTTTAACGAAAATATGATTTCTATGACATCGAATAATCATTTCCCAAAGACAAATATAGCTTGAATTGTTTAATTCAGAACAGATGTGAAGAAATACAAAAAGGTGTTTTAACTTTTCAACAGATACGGTGTTTCTGCTAATCAGGGCAAAATCGTATGGTTATGATTTTGCAAATAGAGTTGCGTTTTGTATTCGAATGAATGGCATGATTGACGAGGATTATAATACTTTAAACAAAATTATGTTTTCTGATGAACAACGGGTCGGTCAACAGACATAATTTATATTATTATGCAATCCAAAAACCTTACTCGTTGAGGACTGTTAATTACCAAAAGCGATGGTCGCCTAATGTTTGGGGAGGAATTATTGGAAATCGCATTATTGGACCCTACTTTTTCGACAAGTGCTGAATGGTGGAAGCTATTTACATTTTCTTCGCGAACATCTTCCCAGAATGTTAGAAGAAGTGGATTTGATCACCAGAAGGACCATGTGGTTGCAACACGTTGGTGCTGCAGCGCATAACCATAGGATAGTGCTATAATTCCTATCTTAATCGTTGGATAGGCAGAGGGGGTACTATTCCTTGGCCCGCGCTATTCCCAGATCTTACACCTATAGATTTCTTTCTTTAGGGGTACTTCAAGGAAAGGGTTTTCAGAGATCTTCCAACAACTGTGGATGATATGAAAAACAGGATCAGGGAAGCATTCCGTTCTACTGATGGAGCAATGCTTGCTAGAGTTCGGGGCTCATTTGCTAGAAGACTAGCAGCTTATGTGCAACATGATGGTGACCTTTTTGAACATTTATAAGTAGCTTTTTCCCAAAATTTTGACTTTGTTTCCTGTTAATCATCCTTTCCTGTTCTTGTAAATATTACTAGAATAGGGAACACGCATGTGCCGTTTTTCTAAGATATTCTGATTTACACATAAATATTACCCCCTAGAAACAACTTAGAAATTGAAAAAATGTCCAATGTTTTTCATAAATCAAAATTGAAAACCCCAATTTTTTCATGACATCCAAAAACGTACTACTAGCGCATCTGATGGACATACGTATTGTTACTGAAAAAAATCGACTTGTGGCCATGGTGGAGGACAGGCGGCGTCCTCGTGGCTGGAAGTCAGGTTAATGTTTGAAATGTGATTGTACCGCCGTTAAAATAACGTGCATTGCAAAATTAGAAAATTCAAGTTCACCATACGAAAATTTGTGATATTGTGCCATTTTAAATAATTTTAATCGGAGTGAATAACTTAAAAATACGAGGATAACTTTATTTTAAACAAATGTATACATCGTTCCTACAACCCACTATTCTCTACGCCGGTAACCAGGCCGGATGAAGACGGATTCTTCGGAAAATGGAGGAGTGCATAATTTAAAAAGTAATCAACTTCCTTATTCTCTTCGCCGGTAACCAGGCCGGATGAGGACGGATTCCTCGGGATGAGGAACTATTACATACATTCAACGATAGATGCATAATTACAAATAGGGAAGAAATATAACGGATGCAGTAGCGTCTAGAGTGAGACTTATGCATCCGCCCGACGAAGCCTCGAAGTTACGTAGTAGAGGGAGAGCAGGTTTATGTCACCGTAAGGAAGACGAACCAAGAAACGAAGAGAGAGGGAGAGACTTAGAATCGAGATTAAGATAAGAAGAAGAAATCTGTTTGATCAGGTTATGTTGTTTTATTTAGAATTTAAAGACGTTTCATTTTCCAAATATTTGAAAAAGATACGTATGAAAATTAAATACAAGAAGTAAAATAAAAAACGTGGCTATGGAGGCCGAAGACTCGGTTATACACGTGGATCATGCGTATGCTTCTCAAAACATTATCGAGGAGGATCCCTTGAAGCTCCCCGAACCCGAAGTAGTCATTAAAACAGAGATCAAGACTGAATACGTCGAGATCAAAGTAGAAGAACTAGATACTTTTGAAATGGAGACGAACCAAATCTCAAATTTAGAATCCTACAATGATTCATTTTATGATCCAGACAATTTCCAAGATAGAGCTGAAATAGAAATTCTGAACCACACTACATTTGAAACAGATCTTATGAATTCACAGCATGTGGAAATACAGGAGGAGTGTAAGGTAATAGCTTGAAATTCCTTTTTTCTCAAATATGTGACGCAACCACTTATATTACTCACTAGCTGACCCGACAGACATCCTGTTCAAATTTCTGAATTTCTTAAAAAAAACCTGAAAACTCTCGTCCGCGTAGAATTTATTTTTTTCTTTGTTTTTTTTGTTGTTTCATCTATGACTATGCCCTTTATCCCATTTTCCAGTTATCTCGTTATTGCTTTCTCCCGTTATTCTGTTATCCAGTTTTCCCGTTATCCCTTTATCCCGTTTTTCCGTTTGTTATCCCGTTTTCCCGAAATAATTAACCAAATCGGTCTAGCCATTCTCAAGTTATGAGCTTACCAACACAAACAGACATTCATTTTTATTATATATTCTTGAAAACTTTTCCAGGACAAAGAAAATTCCAATAACTTTTCTAAATCCTTTCTTTCCCTAAAAACCTTATTCAGAGTATTACGAACATTCAAAACAACAATTAGCCAAATCGGTCCAGCCGTTGTTTTTATAAACTAAAAAAAAATGTTACCCTGACCGGGATTCGTTCTTGAGACCTTCTGCTTGGTAGGCGACAATGTAACCGCTGAGCTATTTCCTCTTTGCTAATTAATGACTTTTTTTTTTCGTATCAACCATCCTCTAGGTATTACGATCATTAAAAAAATAGCCAAATCGGTCCAGCTGTTCTCACGTTTTGCGCTTACAAAGAATCGAGATTTATTTTTATCTTATAGATTTAGAATGTTCAATATATCATATCATCAAAATGTATACAGTCACCCCAAAACCATTGAAATAGGTGTTCCTCAAGGTACTGTTCTTGGACCATTGCTTTTAATTACACACATAAAGGTGAATTTAGTCTTAGTCAACTTTTGTTTAGCAATAGGAATAAGAATAGCAATAAGCGTAAGAATAATTATATTCTGAACCCATTTTATACAACGAATTTAGATTTAGCAATAACTTTGAGAATAACATTACATGTATGACAAGTGGCAGTTCTGTGTTCTAATAAATATAACTTTTTGTCTATTTTCATTTTGGAATGGGTTTTGTTTATATTGCGATCATGGAGATAAACGAAAGGGAAGGCATTGACGACATTGCAAATATGTCTCAGCAGTTTAATTGCGATTAAAAAATTGAAATGGAACTAAGGAACATGTATTCGTATTTGTCAGTTGTCATGACATACATTGCCTATGCGCATTGTAGACAATATTTTAGCGATAGCCGTGAGATTCTGAAAGATGGAATATTCTAGGTCGCGTTCTTAAAGTTATCTTTATTGCTAAAATTAAAATAGGTGACTATATGAAACCATTTGATCCAACAGTTTTAACTCGTTAACGTTATCGCTATTGCTATTACTATTGCAAAAAAAAGTTCACCAAAGAGAAAATGGGCGAGCGTGTGAACGCAGCTAAGTAGTGGGGTACGGCAGCAGACGCAGGGAAGGCGTATATATTATTACAAGCGCTCTGCTCGCTAGTTATAAATCTGCTGCTTTACTCCCACTACTCAACCGCATTCACACGCTCGCCCGTTTTCGGTCATGTTTGCAAGTATTTCTCAGCTATTTCAAAGCATTTTAATGCAAAATGAGAATAGACATTTTATAGTACTATACTTCTACTTGCAATATCTTTTTGCAAAATTGAAATCGGTCCACCTGAATGCGTCATTTCAGGCTTGCTCCAATAAAGTGCATTGAAAAATTCAAATTGCAAAAACTAATGATGCGATAGTGCCTGAGTTTTCTACAGACGAAGTGCATATGAATCACTACTATGTCGCGGGGAACCTTAGCTACAACTTCAAAAATGGCAGTGTTAGGAATTTTTCGAAAAAACGCAGATTTATTCGGTTTTTCTTCGTTACTAATGATCCGATCGAGTCGTGCAAGGGCTCATTTCTTTCGCATTTCGATTCTCTACAATTCGCCATTGAGAGCATCGAGATTGCTTCATTAGTTTTCTATTACAAGCGAAAAAAGAAAAAAACACGATTTTTTTTTCTTAAATGTTTATAACAAATTGTGCAATGATAGTTGCGAGTTGGAAACATAACAGGATATAACTACGGATCGTTTTTTGTATGAAGGAACACTCGATTTCCTGGTACATTTTTCATCACGAAAAAATCCTTAATGATTGGCCTAATACAATATTTGTTCAAGAGAATCAAAAGGTTCATTTCCAAATTTTATGTAATACAGATATTTATGAAAAAATAAAATAGGTACTTTGCTAATGATTTACAAGGCACTTGTGGAATCGGTAATAAAGTATGGGATCATTGTATGAGGTGGTTTGTAATACCAACGCATTATTATCGTTAAATGTTAAACAAAATTACATTTTAAAAATTCTTTTCAATAAGAATAAGCATCATCACACTACTGATTTGTATAATGCTGATATTCTTAATGTTAGAACGTTATATTTCTCAGGGCTCGTCCGATTTAAATTAATGATTTTAATAAAGTTATTTTTTTTTAATTTTGATCTCTATAATCAAAATGACTCTCGATTCTTTGTAAGCGCAAAACTTGAGAACGGCTGGACCGATTTGGGTAATTAAGAAAGTTACGATCCTCATATCCAGTTCACAATTGAAACTGAGAACAGTGATTTCCGTATCATTTCTTGATACCAAGCTTATATGAACAACAGAAAACAAGCAACTGGTAGATTGTTATAGGAAACCATCAGCTCAGGCAGATACCTTAATTACCATTCATATCACCATCAGATCAATTTATTCTAAAGTTAAAGATAAAACTCCATTACTTTCAATGTCAAATGTAATTTATAGTAAAGATCATTATCGAACAGAATCATTTCTGCAGATTGCATCCTGAAAGATGAGCTCTGGCAGAACATGCCAATAAATTTGACCACCAGATGAATTACGATTCAGTGAAAGTGCTAGCGACAGAGTCACATACATCAAAGTGAACATTCTTAGAAATGGCTTTCATTTCCCAAGAAAACAATTGCATCAATAAAAAAAACAGATACCAACCATTTGAGTGAGATCTCTTATTTATTGTCTTTAGATATCAATCCAAATTGACAACGATGCAATATCAAATAATAGTTATTTTTAATATTACCGCCACCTGGTAACATCAGTTGGTACTATTCTAACAGTTGGCACCACTGTAATAATTTTCAAGTGACACCCGTCAGGTGTCGTTGGCTTAAATATAATTGCGGGAATTATTCCTAACCTGTCAGTTTCACTTGTCACACTAGATTCAACTTCCTGGGGTCGTGGGAGGCGGTTGTCTGACCACGCGGACCGGAAGTCAAGTAAATGTCAGTTTTTGTACAGCCGTTCCACATGCATTGAAAAGTTTAAAAATTATATGTTGTGAAAGTAATGGGCATTTCAGGTATCATTTCGAATGAGACTATCCCGGTGCCCCCCGAAGGGAAATCGAAGCCGACATAATACGTTCCTAGGTGATGTGGATTTCCGCGACTGGTATATTATCCTGTAGGATAGACCATAATTAATGAACGAACGAATGAACTTGTCACACCACATAGAGTAGACATTTATATAATTTTAAACAATGTTAATGTGTTTTTATTAACTTCAACTTCGTTTTATTCCTTGATCTACGTTTTTTACAAGATTTTATTTAGTTTCATTTGTTAGTTAGTTAGTTCGTTCGTTTGTTAGTTTAGGTCAAATCTTGCAAGTGAATTTGGACCTACTTCTAGTCGTCCGATTAATTTGAAATTTGGCAGGTGCTAATAATTCCGGTGACAATGCATCATGTAATTTTTGTTAGAGAAAAAAACAAAATGACAGCTCCAAGATGGCGGGCGAGATTTGTAATTATGGTCCGATTTGTTTCAAAATTGGTAGTGGGGGTTTTCGGCGTCGGAGATTAGGAAATATTTGTCAAAAGTCATAAATTCAAGATGGCCGACGAGTTTTGTGATTATAGTCCGATTCGGTTCAAAATTGGTATGTGGAAGTTTTCTGGGGTCGGAAATCACGAAATGTTTGTCAAAATTCATAAATTCAAGATGCGGGGGTTTTCGGGGTAGGAGATTATGAATTTTTTGTCGAAATCCATAAATTCAAGATGGTGGACGAGTTTTCTATTATGGTCATATTTTATTCAAAATTGGTATGTGGGGGTTTCAGGTTCGGAGATTATGATTTTTTTGCCAAAATCTATAAATTCAAGATGGCGACTTCGGGATGGTTTTGTGACTATGGTCAGATTCTATTGAAAATTGGTGTGTGGGAGTTTTTGGGGTCGGAGATCATGATTTCTTTCAGCTCAAAATTTACAGAGAACAGACCTTGTAATAACGATGCTCTATTAGAAATGAACAGATTAAGGTGAACTAACCAAAAAGCAAAAAATAAAATAACTTAGAAAAAACCTTTTTAAAGACAAGCTTTTATTTAAGCTGTGTACTAAAACGTATAAAATTAGGTTAAGTAAGGTTTCTGATTTTTTTCTATAAAATAATTCCAAATTGTGTCTTTCCTCTTTCCACTCATTTTTATTTTACACTTTACTCTTCACTTGTTCAGTTCATTTTAATTTTAATGTCAATAGATTTTGAATTAACTTGGGTTACTTTACTTTACTTGGGCACAGACATACTCACAGGCTCAATAATTTTTTTCAAATGAATCAATCAGCTTACAAGTTTTTGTCATAACAGTACTTAAAATAAACCAAAACACATTAAGTAATCATTATTCAAAATTAAAATTATTTTTAATAAAAAATCATGATTTTTTTTTTAAATCATAATTTAAAAAACCCTATTTCCCACTGTCACAGAACTAGACAGGTTACAAACTTACATATTCAGGTTTCTTTTTATAACAAAGACGCTGATCAAATATTTTTTACCAGTTCAGCCCCAAAAACTTTTAACACTCTACTGATGGAAATAAAAATTATTAAAAATTGTAAACAGTTTTGTAAAGTTTGCAGACGTCGTGTATATGAAAATTATCATATTTGGAATTGTTATAGTTAATATTTGATCTATATAGTTCTAGAGTGATTCTCACCCAATTTTTGTCTTGACATTATGTCTAAAATATATTTTTCCGGCGACCTCGTATTAACGAGTCAGTTTAATGTACACGAAATCGATCGTTAATGACCCCTATTATCGTTTAATTTCTCTTTTAATGCCTAATTGTGATATATGCAACTAAACATACACCGAAATCAACCGATAATAACCTATTAATGGTCGATTTCTCCATTAATGCATCATTGTGGTATAGGCAACTAAACATACACGAATTCAAATTCCAAATCATATTACCTTCCCCCTATAAAATTTATGTATTTCCAGATCCAAATATTGTAAGTTTCCACCTAGTTGAAGCAATGCGATATCAAAAATTTCACGTTGATCCCAAAAACGAGGTCGACCGAAAATTTTTGTAATCAAAATTTTTGTATTAAAATGTTGGTTAATGATCTCAAACATTAACGTGCTCGCTTGCTCTCACGTTAAAATATCTCGATCATTAATCGCCACCATTAATACACTAGTTGACTAAATAACTATTAAAATGTGATTTAAATATACCTAATGAATATCTCTGATTTGAGCACACTGTGTCTAGGTGCATTATGTATTCTGTAAAAACTAAAGTTTATTGTATAATTATATACAATTCATCAACTGTATCAATCGAAATTGTGAATAAATATATCATTTCAGGAGGTGACATCGGCCGCTTCCAATGCTATCCAACTCGCCAAGGAAAATAAGGCACTGAAGAGATCAATAGCAAGACTAAAGAGAGAAAAAGTTAGATGTGATTTGAGTATACAGGCAAATTCAAAAAAGTTTTATGATGATCTGAATAAAATGCACAAAATCCAATGTGATCTTCAGACTGAGATTGGAAATTTGAGAGAAGAGAATAAAAAGTATCAAAATCAGTGAGTTCATTTTTCATTTTGTTAAAAATGCAGCTTAGGAAGAATTGACGTATCACCAAAATTATTGATTTATAGTAAGTAATTTATTGAAATAGGCAAGCCTAATATACAAACAGTAGGTAAACAGTAGTAACAGATATTTCATTACAATAACACAATATTAAAAGTAAGTTAAAAACTTTAAAAAAATTAAATTAAAAAAAATTAATTTGAGAGTTCAAACTTAAAGTTCAGCATTTATAATATGTTCCAGCTACAAAGATTCTCAGATTCTGTGATCCTTTATGTTGGAGTGCATTCCTCTAAAAGCTTGAAAATAAAAACAAAACTTGGCGGTCACGTATTTTGAAGAAATTATTCAATTTGAAAATGTCCCCTTCTGATTGAATGTATGTGCTTGTGGAAGAAGAAACAGCCAAATCAATGAGGTTGCAATTAGTTGGCGTAGGTGTTGTCTATTGGTGGACATCTGGGATGTTGCGTGTACTTGCATCTAGCAACTGATTGTCACTAGTGTGTCTCAATAATAATTCGTAAAAAACGAGAAAAGTCACCACTAACAAAGTGTCTGCGAGCGGAGAGAAGCGTTACTTTGTAAGGTTGGTTAGCTTGCACTCAACTTCGATAGCAAGATTAGCCAAGTTAGGTTAGGTTGTGTTCCCTTCTTAAACAAATTTCTATCAACCAATAATAACAGTTGGTACAAATAAACTCTTTAATGTTTTGAGCGAGATTGATTGGCCCTTTGTAAAATTCGAAAATATAAGCGCTAATGTTAAATGCGATATGTTTACATATACAGGGTGGGGCACCCCATACGACACGGTCCCTCTAAACCAAACCATTATTTTTTTCGGGAATTTCTCCATTTCATTATATGTATATTGATTAGGCTGCAAAGGAAAATTTTAAGGGTGGCAAAAAAGTGTGACATATCAAAGTTGTGTTTTTTTTAATGGAACACCCTGTATTTGTTACACTTTTGAATAGGTCAGGAAAAAATAATATGATTTCATATGAGGTACTATGTACCTAACTATAACCGTTCTCGAGTTATTGATTTTTTTATGAAAATGCTAGGTACAATTGGAAACTAAATAACATCGAAATGTATAGAAATCATCCCTTCGAATTCTGACCAAGCATAAAAGAGGTTTTGGGCTATTGATTTCGATAAAACCCGTTTCTCAATATTATACAGAATGTTCAAAAATCATTGTCACTTTTTTATAATTTCGGACAAAGATAACTTTGTTATTTCAAATAGAACACCCTATATTTTTTTTGTCTGAACAATATAAAATTCAATTATCCTTCATTTCATATTGGGGTTCCCTATACCTAACCTAAATAGTTTTTCAGATATTGGCTTTTTAAAGAGTAGTTCTTATTTCAATGCATTCTTTGAATGAAGGTAGCTTTGAAACGACATTTATTTGATCTGCTCACAGAATTCTCATTGACAGTTGTTATACTTCACTTCATCGAAAATATTTACTGTTCACTAAAATGAAGTTATCATTTACATTCATATTCTGACAGTAGTTCATTTAAACAGACTATACAATTATTTTTTTTATTATTCACATGAAACAACAACAAAATATGAAACACAAATGTATTTAATTCAAAGTAGGTACTCGAAATGACGACCATCCTGTTGAATACAAGGAGCCACTCTCTCTATGAAAGACTTCTTAACATTTAATAACATTTGAGGCGTCACTCTTCGAAAAGCAGTTCTTATTCTCTCCTTCATATTTTCCAGTGTGGTTGTAGGAGTGTCGTAAACCTCATTCTTCAAGTATTTCCATAGAAAAAAATCGAGGCAAGTCAAATCTGGTCATCTCGCTGGCCAATTTTGTGGTCCTCCCCTACCAATCCATTTATTGGGAAAGCACATATTCAAAAACTGTCTGACACTGAATTTGAAATGTGCCGGAGCTCCATCCAATTGTAACCACATCCGTTGTCTGATATTTAGCGGCACATACTCCAGAAGCTCAGGCAGATCATCTCGTAAAAATTGTAAAAATGTTTGACCATTCAAGTTTCCATAAAAAAAGTATGGTCCTATAACTCGTGTACCTATAATTCCTCCCCACACGTTAACATACCATCTATTCTGGTGATCCAGAGTGCGGAAAAAATGAGGATTCACAACACTATAATAATGGCAGTTGTGTCTGTTCACTAAGCCATTGTTATGAAAAGTAGATTCATCAGAAAATAAAATGGAATCCAAAAAATGTTCATCCTCACTAAACTTGTCCAGAACCCATAGACAAAACTCGATTCGTCGATGGAAGTCTATTTCATATAATTCCTGGTGCATCTGAATACAGTACGGGTGAAATTTTTTATTTCCCTAGAAATGCTCCGTCTACTTATCCCTGTATCTTTCTCGATCTTACGTTGACTCGTATGAGGGTTTTCTATGATTGATCTCATAATAAGAAATTACTTTGCCTTATTTCCAATTATAGGTTTTGGTCTTTTTGCCTTTTCATAAGCTACACTTCCAGTCCTACGAAATTGATGTAGCAATCGTTTGAAAACCAACTTGTTTGGATGATTCCGGTCTGGATATTTTTGGGCATACACCCTCGATGCCAAAAGGCAATTCTCTAAACACTCACCAATCGCTAAAATCATATATATCCGCTCTTGAATGGGATAAGTTTTCATTTTCAACGCTAATAATTCAGTTAATGTATGCATAGTATGTGCGCTGAGGTTTCCTCCTCCTGGCAAAACCTACCCACCTTTGAGAATGCCACGTTTTGACTATTCAGAAGGCAAAAATACGATAGTTTCACCATACGGCATGTCCTAAATCATGCGAGTCTAATTACTAAGTAATGGATTTAAAAAAAAACACTTTTTTTTCAAGACTGACCGCCGGTTTTTTTGCGCTGAGGGAGGCTTCTTTGTTTACAAAAAATTGTAATTTTGATTCTCTCTAAACTGCATTCTTTTCTATAACTATCATTTCAATTAATTTTATTCCAGTACATTCCAATGTTATATTTTATTTTCACAGACTGATTTGTTACGACAAAATGAAGAAGAACCATCTGGATTTAGAGACAAATATCCTGGAACTAAGAAGACAGGCCACTCGATTCATGGAGTTTGAAAAAATAGCAATATACAACACTCGAAAGGTAATGGATGCCAAAGAAAATGAGAATAGAATTGTAAAAAAAAGGTTGGCTACAAGTACAAAACGGTTGACTGACTTAAAGGCAAAAATAAATAATTTAATGAAGGTCAACAGGTGTCGAATGGTAAGAGCATCTGAAATCAATGAACTGCAAGAAAAGCTGAAAACTGCTGTACGTATGAATAAAATTTATGACGTGCATTTGAAAACTTCTAAGGCAAAGTTTGTTGAAGAATTGAATAAAAAACAAGATGAATTGAATGTGGCACAGGCAGAAATAGAAACCTTGAGAAAAACTAATAAAGATAAAGAATCTTCTAATAATATTTTGAAAGAAAAATATAAATTGTTGCTGAAAAACCAAGAAAAAAAAGGAAAAAAGGAAATTGGCAAAACAACGTGTATTGAAGATGACTACTTTATTATCACAGAGGAGGGCAGAAAATAAAGATCTAGCAAAAGATATCAAATGTCTGAATAGAGAAATAGAAAGGATGAAGAATAAGGGGTGTGATTATTGTGGACTTTAGTGTTTTTCACAGTGTGGAAACAATAGGTTGAGAAAAAAAAGATTCAGTGTATGTTCCAGAAGTTATTATACATTTCAGGATAGATCTCATTCTTTTGGAAATAACAGCATATATCTCTGCATAGTTGAATAATCAGAGAGTTGATGTGGATATTGAAAAAAAAATAGATTCAAGTGAGTTATTGTAAATTTCGTTCAAGTATGGCTAAGTTGGACCTGAATTATGTTTGTTTTCATTTATGGATTAAAATGTTTTTTTGGAATATAACCATTAAAATTTTCTTTCACAATGAATGATTAATAGGTATATCTGTCAATATCAGCTGATATATTAAAACAAAATATTTGAGGAAAAATATAAATAAACAGTAACAGTGAGAAATATTTTTTCCAAAGTCATAAATGCATGACATTTTATGAAGTTTCATGTATGCCTTCAAATTTAATCATCGTAGTGGTTATGTATTCCACTTTCATTGTTTTGGAATGAAAATAGCTACTTTACTCACTCGAAGGGAAGTTATTTGCCAAGAAATATACAGTTTTATACTACAGAAAATACTTTTGAAGCAGTCTCTTCAGTTTGGGTTTGTTAAATATATTCAATCAATACTTTATATTTCCAGAGGTATCTTCAGTAAAACAAGGTTCAAGTAAACCAGGAAAAAAAAAGGATAATCTAGAAAAATTGAGTCAGCCTCCAAATCTCCTGGGATTCCCAGGGAAAATTCCAATTGTTGTAAACAAATTTCTGTGTTTTTTTTATTTAATAATTTATTCAATCAATCAAACTTCCACGTGAATGTTGAATGAGTTTTTAGTTTGTGTGGTGGTCTGAGTAATACACGAGGAAAAATTCTTCATTAATATTGGTTACAAATTCAATTTTTATCAACCAATGAAATCAAAAAGAAGGTGGTTCTCTAGTTGACGCGTATATTTTTATTTTTTATATTTGACACTGCATAACTTTTCAAAGAGTAGTTCGATTTCGATTATTCTTTTTTCATTTGATAGGGTGTACTTCAAAGTTGGTCCCATTTGAAATTGAAAAAAAAAAACACCCCTAAGGGTAGCAAAATGGAGGATATTAATCGTTCACCCTCTGAATTTTGGCCTGTTAACCGATTCTATAACTTTGTACTGGGTTATCCGATTTAGATGATTCTTTTTTTATTGTATAGGGTATACCTCGAAGTTGGTCATATTTGAATTTGAAAAAGAATTATCCTCCCCTAGGTTAGAAAAATGGGGGATGACTGATTTTTCACGTGTGAACCGATTCTTTTGAAACTTGGCACACATATATAGTTCTGATAACACTACAACAGAATGGATACCTTAATTGTTAATTGAGTAAGTAGTAATTAGTAGATTTTTGTCACAAAAAAATAAAAAATAATTTTTTTTAACAAAAAATTAAAATGAAAAAATAAACTGAAAGGCAAAAAATAACCCTTCTTATTAAAAGGTTTTTTAAAATTTTTGAGTCGGCGCCAATCAACAAAGATCAATAAATTTAAAAAAAATATAACGCCACCATGCATTCCACTGCCATCATTTTACGCTTCACCTAATTCAATTGCTAGTTTGTTTGGCGCCGACCCAAAATTAGTTACATTAGTTTAGGAGCTTAGTTATTAAGACTAAGAGATACATAGATCTTTATTTAAGTAGGATATCCTAATCAGAAGGGTTATTGATTGGTCAACCAAACGTTGAGATCAAGAACGTATGGAAACCACTGCTTGCTCTTTCTGGCGGGCTGTCGAGGCGCGAAACTTCACGCACCACCACACCGCGCGAAATTACATGCACCACTGCACATGGCGGGATTACACGCATCATTGCACCGGCCGTCATATAAATTGGTAAGTAGCACCTAAACTTGTCAGTATTCACCTGAAGATGATTGCAGATACAAGCATTCGAAACGTCGTGAGAACCTTTTACATCCATTAAGACAATGGACGTCCGAAACGAGAGTAATCATGCATGATTACTACATTGAGTAAAGTATCTTCTTTGAATATTTATTCATTAAACATACAGTGCGGCTTTTTATAGCCCCATGTTAACTTTTGAACGGTTCGACGTAGAACAATGGGACAAGAACCGTTTTGAATTATATCACTGAAACTACTTTTTGAAATGAAAGACATGGTGATTGCTCGATAGATGGTGCGGAGGGAGGCCCATCAACTTCAATGTTTCAAATAGCATGGGGGGTGGCAAAGTGGCACATCGTTGAGAAGATAATTTAATTCTCTTTTCAACCATATAATTTTTTTTTTTTTTGAATTGCGTTAATACGTTTTTTCACAATATGCATTTGAAATGTCAAGTATAACAAAAAACAAACTATTATGTAGGATTTTTATTTATTGAGAATAAGAACCAAAATTGTTGTCTATTGATGAATTAGGTGTTCAAAATGTCCGCCTAATGCTTCTTGACAATAAAATATTCGATTCTAAAATTATTTCCAACCATTATCTGCACATATACCAGCACACACCCGTGTTATTCATTGTATCAGTTGCAGTAATTCGTTTTGAATATGAAGAAAGTAGGGTTATAATCATTTATACATTAGAAGGTCTTAAACATCGACAAAATAATCCAACTTCATATTAGGCAAATCCAATAAATGGTACCCGTTATGATTATGGCCATTAAAAATAAATGAACTGGATATTATTTGGGTCGGAAATTGGATCAGTGTATGGATTCAAAATCTTTATCTAATTAAGCTTTGAAACGAATTCGAAAATAAAAAATTATATAAGTCATTAATCTTCCTCTATTGACTGTATTTCATGTTAGTCATCGCAATTGTGATTCCGTTGAATAATTATGGTAAAGTAAAATTGAATTACCTTTTCAATGATGTGCAACTCAGCCTATATGCCTTTCGAAATTATCAAGTTGATGTGCCCTCTGTCAAGTTATTGTAATTTATCTTCTCTCAAAAAGTAGGATCGGTAATACAATTAAAAATATTTTTATCTCATTGTTTCACATCAAACCGTTCAAAAGTTATTAAGATAAGAGTACCATCCAATGGTACTTTTATTTAGATGCGCACTTATACTTGACATTTCAAATGAATATTGAGAAAAAAAATTATATGGTTGAAAAGAAAATTGAATTATCTGTTCAACTTGACCTCCCATGCTATTTGAAATTTTTAAGTTGATATGCCCTTCTGCGCCATCTATCAAGCAATCACAATGTCTTTTATTTCAAAAAGTAGTATCGGTGATATCATTCAAAACAGTTTTTGTGCCATTGTTCTACGGTGAACCGTTCAAAAGTTAAAGGGGGATTATAAAAAGCCGCACTGTATAGAATAACTTGACATGATGACAGATTTATAAATGAATATGTCCACAAAAGTTCTTGGAGAAAATGGTAAGGATGTAAATGTGAATATCCTAATATATTCCCTGTATTTAATTATCATTAATTAAATCCTTAACAACTGCAAAAAATCTTATTTTGGGATGATTAATAACATTAAGCAAAATTGAAGTACCAAAGGGAAGATTTAAATGCTAATGGTTAATTTAAACAAATTTTGTTAAAAGAGACTGATTTTTAAATATTTACTTCGGTTATTCCTGACATGTATGTGCCCAACTTCATACGTTTCAATTTTGTTTAAGCTTTTTTTTCATTAATTGGAATTCAATTAAATAAGCAGTGGTACTTTTATCCAGAAACAAAATCCAGAAACAAGTAAGTAATCTTTAATATAGGATATATCCTAGAAAGAGAGAGAGAGAGAATATATGTTTATTGTACATAAGAAAAAATCTTGTTGACAACACATAAAAAAAAATTCACAGTATGCGAATGAACATACGTTACTGTCAAAAATTGATAACCACGTCACAGGATAAAAACAAATATAAAAACATAAATGGTGAGACTTAATTAAATACTTTCACAAAAACATTACAAAGTTTGAACAAAATTAACAATATGAACAAATGTAAACATTAACTAAAGTGTATCATCATAAAATTCAATCAAGCTGTAGTAGGCCTTATCACTAAGTAAAGTTTTTAGTTTGTATCTAAAAACCTAAAAAATTTCTCTCTTTGATATCACTTGGTATTTTATTATACATTTTCACTCCATTGTATATCAGAGAATCTTTTACTAGGTTAGAAGTGGGAATGGGGAGCTTTAGGCTATTTTCGTTCTGGCGAGTATTATAGGGTATGTTGTTGATTTCATATTCCAATATATTCTTATGAATTACAGAAACTGTCTCCAAAATGAAAATTGAGACAAGAGTTAGGATTTTTTTATCTTTAAAAAGAGGTTCACAAGAATATCTCCATTTGGCTTTGCAAAGGTATCTAATTGCCCGTTTTTGAAGTACAAACACTGACTGGAAGAGTTGATTGTTACATACCCCCCAGAAAGATATGCTATAGTGTAAATGGGAGTCTATAAGTGCATAATAAACAGATTTGGCAGCAGTAGATCCTAATTCGTTTGATACTGTCCTCATAACATAACAACCAGAAGCCAGTTTTTTATTTAAATGAGTCAAATTTCAGATTACTGTCCAAAAGTAATCCCAAAAATTTTGCCGAGTTCTTGTTTACCACCAGTTGGTTTCCTACATGCACATTTGATATACAACATTTGAATGTAATAACACTTGTTTTTTTTTAATTCAGAGTGAGTAAATTAGAGTCGAACCAATTCTGGATTGTAACCATGTCGGAAGATATCATTTCGTTCAATTTACTTTTATCTTTATGGTGCCATAGTATGGTGGTGTCGTCAGCAAATAACGTGAACCTTCCGGAAATTGCTAACATGGTCAGATCATTTATATATAAAAGGAACAAAACAGGACCCAGCACCGAGCCTTGTGGTACTCCACTTTTAATTTCTGCAGTATTTGAAGATGTTGTTAGTCTCACATACTGCTTTCTATCAGAAAGATAGAGTCGAACCATTTAAAAGTGTTTCCTCTGAATCCATACAATTGAAGTTTGCACAGCAGTACCTCGTGGTTGACACAATCGAATGCTTTCGATAGGTCACAGAGCACTGCTGCGACAGCTTCTTTATCATTAATATCTCTGTAAATCATTGACATAACTGAATGTATTTCGTCAGTTGTATTCTTCGATTTCTGAAAACCATACTGCTGTGCACTCAGTATTCTGTTATGTATAAAAAATTCCATAACTCTTTTTTTCACCAGTTTTTCGATAATCTTCGCTAAGGTGGGTATTAATGAAATAGGCCTAAAATTGGCTGGATCTTCTCTATCACCTCCTTTATGGAGAGGGATAACAACCGAGGTTTTCAGGAATGAAGGAAAATAACCTTGTGCAAAGGAACTATTTATGAGTTGGGCAAGAATACTGAGTACACTATCAGGGAGGTTTACAAAAATGTTTATAGATATATCATCTAAACCAGCGGCATTTTTATTTTTTATAGTGGAAATAACTTCTTTTAATTCATACAAGTTGGTGTCATAGAGTATGAGATTGTTATCAACTTGGATGTCTCTGATATAGTTTAAGGGATTTTGAGTAGGAGATATTTTACTAGTTAGCTTTTCTGCTACTGTACAATAATAATTATTGATTATGTTAGGTTCTAGTGACGTTTCTGTGTTTTGAGGTTCTTCCTTTCCCCCTGAGCTCATTTACTATGGTCCAGCATTCTTTCTCTTTGTTATTTGCATTCTGCTATTGTAGAACATATCTTTTGCTGCCCTGATAACTTGTCTATATATTTTCCTGTAAGAGTTGTAGTGATTGTCAAAGTTGGAATTAGTTACGAATTTTCTTATATAGTGAAGAGACCTCAAGTTTTTGGAGGAGATTTTTATGCCATTTGTGATCCAGGGTTTTAGTTTTTTTAGATTGATTTTTTGTTTTGGAAATGCCCTTTTGAAGTTAATGACTAGGCCATTGTAAAATGATTCAAAGGGTTCTTCTGAGTCCAACAATATCTCCCAGTCAGTGTCGACACAAAATCGATGGAACCTTCTATAATTTTTGGAACTGTAGAGACGGCCATAGCGGTGTTGTTTGTTGGTTATATCTAGACTGAAAGTAGCTTTGCTGTATATGGCATCATGATCTGATAGATTAGATGGTATAACTGAGCAGGTGATGCAATCCTGATCCTGAGATTTGTACAGAAATAATCAATTGTGGTTGACGAAAATTGTGATACTCTTGTAGGAGTGTCAACATGCATGACCAGATTGAAAGAATCTAGGAGATTAGTGAGCCTCTGTGTGTTGATAGAGAGTCTATCTTCAAAGTTTATATTGAGGTCACCAGTCAATACAATATTATAGTTTCCTGGGATCAGTGTCAAAATTTATTCAAGCTTGTCTAAAAATATGATTGTATCAGAAGTGGGCGCTCTATAAAGACATAATACGAATAGCTTGAGGTTTTTTGAGAAAATTGCAGACATCTCGAATTATTTTTCATCAAGAATTTCAGAAAATTTATCAGTACCAATGAGATCAAGATATGACAAGGAATCGTGAATGAATATAGCCGTTCCACCATATGAGAGTGTGTTCCTACAGTATTTCGATGCTATATTATATCTTACAATAGATAATAAACAGTTACACATAGTGCCAAAAATATTGATAACATTCAAATCTGAATATAAATAACAACAATAAAGATAAAATAGATAAAAAGATAGTAAAAAGTATGCATAAATACATATATACATATTTTACAACCAACTAACGCTCTGGATATTCCAACAATTTTCTTTTAAACCCTTTCACGGTATTTGTCTCTTTAATGGTATTTGGTAAATTGTTAAATTCCCGTAGTCCCTTAAAGAATACATTTTTCATACCGCCACCAGTATGAGTTCTATATATATATATGAAAATAAGCATTCGATCTTGTCTCATGTTCATGTATTTGATTATTGAAAACAAAAAATTCGTTAAAATATGTTGGTTGGAGACCTTTGGTTATTTTAAAAATAAAAACCATTGTTAAAAAGAACAGTCGATTCGAAATCGACAGCCACTGCAGCATATTTAACATGTAATCAATGGAAGTATAACGACTGCATCTCAAAATAATTCTCATACCCGATTTTGAAGTTGAGAAACCCTATTTTGGTTTATTAAATACATTAAAGTAGGACAGTACTCAAAGTGAGGTTTAATTATACAATTATATGTTAATATTCTGGAGTTAAGAGTCAAATTATTTGCTATTTTAGAAAATGTTGAGTCGGCACCAAACAAACAAGCAAATGAATTAGGTAAGGCGTAAAATGATGGCATCGAGTTGGGCGGTGACATTCTGATAATTTTTTTGAAGTAATTTAATGATCTTCGTTGATTGTTCGTTTGGTGCCGACTCAAAATTAGTTACTTACATTAGTTTAGGAACTTAGTTATTGAGACTAAAAAGGTTTATTTTATTTTTTACTTTTCAGTTCCATATTTCTGGTTTAATTTTTTGTTAAAAAGTTTTTAATTTTTAATTTTTTGTGGCTGAAATTTATTAATTACTAACTACTTGTTTTTTATTACCTCCAAAATACTTTCTTACCCACCTTACCTATTACCAGTTAAATAATATAATTATCTACTTTTACTATTTGTTGTAATATAAATTATTTTTGTTGTTCTGGTTAGTTTATTCCATTACTTTGTATATCATTCCATCCTCTCATAGAATATAATGATTGTGACGGATGTAGGAGAACAAAAATAATGACACTAGCGATCTGTCATTGTCAACTACATATGTGTGCCAATGTTCACAAGTGAAAAATCAATTATCCCCTATTTTTCTACCCGTATGGATGGATAATTCCATTTGAAATCCAAATATGATCAACTATGAGGTATACCCTATCTGATGAAAAAAAATCATCCAAATAAAAGATCCCAGTACAAAGTTATGCCTGATAGAATGGGTTAACGGACCAGAATTCAGAGGGTGAGTGATCAATATCCTTCATTTTACTACCCTTAGGGGTGGATTTCATCTTTTAAATTCAAATGGGACCAACTTCGAAGTACACCCTATCCACAAAAAAAATAATTATCGGAATTGGACGTCTCAGTAAAAAGTTAAGCGTTATCATACATAATAAAAAATATACGCGTCGACTAGAAAACCTCCTCCTTTTTGGTTTCGTCGGTTAAAAAGTTACTATTTATATAAGCATCATTTTCTTGTTTTTCTTGACAAACTAATTTTCAGAAATAATATTCATAACTTTATTAAGATATTCTCAATAAGCCATACCATTCAACTCTATTTGAATGCTGTTTCACCTATAACAGTAAAATTCTTTGAATTCTTTGAAACCCGACTTAGTAGTAACATATATAGATACTTTAAAGATTTATAATAATAAAAAGGAACTTTTTTGAACTGAAACTTTAATTTGATAGGCTATTGACTGAGGACCTTCTGCCTAATGTTACAATTACAATAAATAAATAAAATGTATGTAAAAAAGTTATATTTTACAAAAAATGGAGATGAAAATATTATATTAAAATTTGCTATTGGACCAAGTAGTCATCTGAGGATGTTGGTGAACGGATTGTATTTCGGCGTCTTTTTTTTATGGTGTTTTTCCATGAGTTCTATATGTTGTGTGGTAGGTTATTTGGGTGCCGAATTTTAGTGATAGACCTCAATGCAGATGTTTCAGCAACTTGCATTTTCTTTCTGGAATCGGCTTTGCAGTTACGAAAACTAGCGTGACCAAACTAGGTCGACAGATGAGCTTGTATATTATGCTTGATGCCACACTGTTGCCCTAGTCTTGGTATCTAAGGCATCTGAAGCATTTGGCTCTAGAGGTGTGTTAAGTTAGTATTACTTTCCAGAAAATCTATATCAAAGTCTCCACATAATAAAAAAAATTAAATTTCCTTTTAGGTTCATTGCACACTAGTTCCAAATGATCTAAAAAAATCTGGAAGTTGCCAAAGGTAGGCATACACACAAATATATTTTCGGTTATTAGCCATCAGAGATCCAAGGCAGTATTCAAAATCTTTGAACTTGAGTTCCCTAACTGCAATAGAATTGTGAGCATATATTACTACACCCCCTCGATCACTATTGCTTCTTGGGAAATGACTAAATATTTTATATTTTTCAATAAGTTTGAATTCGCCTATTAGTTCTCTTTCATAAAAGTTATGTTCGCTAATGCAGCATATGTGTTGCTGCCAAATAGAACTTCCAAATAAGTTGTTATGTACTTTAAGCTGTTGATATTCAAATGGAATATATGGAAATTTCTAGGGCAATTCTTGAGATCAGTTTGGGGTCTACTGTGATTATAATTGGTTATCTTATTTGTTTTCGAGGGTGATGAGGAAATAAAAAATGTTAATTTGTAAAATTGCTTAGAACCTCAGAAGAGCACTTTCTGCTGTTTATTTATTTGTTCCCATTGGTTGGTGATCTATTGGATTCAAAAGAATTACTTTTTTTACATGCTTTATATTAGCTTCACTTGTACGTTTGTTTGTTTGTAACCAACTCCTTTGGGCGCGATTTTGACCCACTTCCAGACGTACGAATGATTTGAAATTTGGCAGGTGTACATAATTCCGGTGAGAATGCATTAAGAAATTTTTGTTTGAAAAAAAAAACAAAATGGCGGCTCCAATATGGCAGACGAGTTTTGTGATTATGGTCCATTCTATTCAAAATTGGTATGGGGGTTTTTGGGTCGAGATTATGATTCTTTGTCAAAACTGAAAAATTCAAGATGGCGGCTCCAAAATGGCGGAGGAGTTTTGTGATTATGGTCCTATTCTATTCAAAATTGGTATGTGGGGGTTTTTGGGATCCAATATTGTGATTATTTTGTAAAATTGAAAAATTCAAGATTGCGGCTCCAAAATGGCGGACGAGTTTTGTGATTATGGTCCAATTCTGTTCAAAATTGGTATGTGGGGGTTTTTGGGGTCCAATATTATGATTCTTTTGTCAAAATTGAAGGATTCAAGATGGCGGCTTCAAAATGGCGGACGAGTTTTGTGATTATGGTCCGATTCTATTCAAAATTGGAGAATAATAGTTGAAAAAATTAAATAATAATAATAATAGTTTGAAAAACTAAAAAACACGCTTTAAAAGAAAACAAAACTAAAAAGTTGAAAATAAATAATAGTTTAAAAACTAAAAAACACGCTTTAATAGAAAACCTAACTAAAAAGTAGAAAATAATTTTAAATGAGTTTGAAATAAGAATACAGTGATTAACAAACAAATTTTATTTCATCGTAAAAAAGCGTGCATGCTTTTTAAATATTTTCAAATTTTTTAACCAAAAAAAGAAATAAATTTGTTGTTAATAACTGTATTCTTATTTCAAACTCATTTAAAATTATTTTCTACTTTTCAGTTTAGTTTTCTATTAAAGCGTGTTCTTTAGTTTTTAAACTATTATTTATGACTGTTGATCTTGCAGCCATTAGTGAATTTCAGTAGATACTCAAAGAGTTGTATAAGCGATTTCTGTTTGATATAATGTTATTGCAATCAATTACCCTATTTTACCTGAAACCTGAGGAGTGCAGTTTCTTAAGTAAATCTAAATTATGATTGTATATGATGTTCAAATATACGTTATCCCTTATATAAGGTCGTGTCAGTATAATTGGATTAGTATGGCTATGAGATAATATAAAGTTTTTCGTGATAGCAGCGTCACTCTTCTTTTGGTTTGGCCATAGTATGACAGTGTCGCTTTTTAATAAGCTGGTGGAGTTCTACAATGCTGTGTTTACTAGCTCTTGATCACCTGCATTTCCCTTTTCAATAGAGAGTACTGCTTGACTATTTGATTGTTTCCTGATCATTTTCCTCTGTTTCCAGCAACTATAAGGATTTTCCTGCCAGAACTGACTTCTGGTGATGATTTCGGCTTGCTGCTACGTTTTTTTTATTGTATGGTATTTCCGCAGGAATATGATTCCAGTTGTTGTTTCATGTATGCTATGCCTTTCAAAAGATTTCCATTCAGAAATGACACCAACTGTTTCTTTTTCAAAGTTAGAGTTTATGAACGTCACCAGTTCTAATTATTTTCTCAGAGTTACAACTTCAGCGTTACAATTTTTAAGTTCTACACTCTGTATTTGTCCATATTTATCAGGGTTTTTTGGTCGTTGCTGTTTCTGGAATTTATCTCTGCAAATGTTACACAACCAAATCGATTCGCTGGAATTACAGGACGGTATCTAGCCTTCATGGACATTGATACAATTTGCATGAAAAGCCTTAGAACAGTCTTTACCTTTGGTTTGTTCAATTGGCAAATTACTGTACTTACAGATCAAATATTACTAGAGTTAACTTTTTTTCATTGAGTGGGGAATATTACATATTGTTTAGTGTAATTTTCAATACCGAACTAGCTTTAGAAGTTTGTTAATTTTGTTTATTTCACAGAGCGATCGAACATACGTTTTCACTACGTCACAACGTTGCCTTTTGACACAATATCGACAGAAAGAAAAAATCAATGAATCTGCAAATTATTTATTTGATTTCATTTCATAGAGTTTGATTTCTCGAATCATTAGATACTAATTACAAATTATACTTTAAACAGTCTCATTTTTTGTTTTATTTACACGGCATATTTCATATATTAACAGTAGACAATGAATGTGGTAACCAGCAATAAACCAACTTCAAAATACACAAAATAAATCAATTAAATGTAATAAAATTTCAGCCACAGCTTCATCTGCAAAAAAAAATTAGTTAAGTTACACATATGTGAAAATACCCTTACCCTTGTATCTGTGAAGGGTTGATTTTTTTTTTCATTTTATTATATGAAGTAGCAGGTTATGATTTGGACAGAATTACTTTTAACTGAATAGGGAATACCAAAATAATACTAATTAACCAGAACAACAAATCTCAAATATAATTTGACAAATGTTTTTCCATGGACGCTCAAGTTCTACAAATTGAAAAACGATGGGATCATTCTGAACTTTAAGTTGTGCATAATCCCTCCCTCCCTTTTTTTTTAATTTGAAACAAGAAAAAATAATAAAATATAAAAACAAACAATATCAAGGAAAACGGTAAATCAAATACTAATGCCAGATATGTACTACCTATTACCTAACACACAATCTTGTTTGTTTCACTCTTCTCATTTCTCCTGTGCTTTGCCAAATCCCATTTTTCAACACCTCCATAGTTGTAGGGGTTTGGAAAAACTTACTTTCCATGTAATCTAAATCAACATTTCCAAACCCTACATTTTTTAATAAAAAAAAAAAAAGGAGAATTGCAAATTTCAAGGACAAAATTGTTAAAAAGAAATTAGGTATTCATGGTATAATTATTCACCTACCTAATTCGGGGAAACTTCGAGTGTTTACATAGCATTGAAAATAAATTGTGTTCTTAAATAGACGAAAAATAATATTGAAAATAGTATCTGCAGCAACATATCACTGATAATATTGTTGAATGGAAGTTTATCAAATGGAATTTTCCTGTAATACAAACATTTTTATAATTCAATTAGAGATTTATAACTTTTTGATACTACAGCCCACAAGAGTTATAGAAACAAAAATATCATCATGTTGAAGGTAATTAACATTTTTCGTGGCAGTAGTTTTATTTTAGAATAGAAATCATTATGGAAAAGATAAGCACGTGTTAAACGTAATGTGGCGGGAATAACTATCTAGCATGTGAAATAGTTTCAATTCTACCTATTCATTACAGTAAGCATGGCTCTAATACAAAAAAAAACATTTCAAATAGTATCAGTGGAAACATATCACTAAGAATATTGTTAAATAGAATTTCCACTATTTTTGCCTGTAATACAAACATTTTCATGTTGAAAAGGGAAACATTCTCAATTGAATATTGAATAGAAAGATTTTTCTGTGAATTGATAAATCCACAATAAAAATGGAGTTATTCTTGTGAATATCTAACACTGGACATTGAACTACATCTGATAGATATTTTGAAAGTACCCTAGCTTAAAAGAAAAATCTGGTAGTAAAAATTTAAGAACTCATATAAATGAATGAGATGAAGAAAAATATTTTCCGAGGAGGAGCACTCACAGAAATCATTTGTAACATCGATGCAAGACTGGCATCGCATTTAGTAGGTCTTCAATACATTTTTCTATTCAATTAAGAATGTTTCCCCTTTCAACATGAATACCCCACAAGAGATTATCTTGAACGATGGAAGATAGTGACATCTGATTTGAAATTTTTATTTTACAATAGAAAAAAATTCTATTTTAAATTTTTTTTTTAGTTGGAGGACTTGATCAGGTTAAAATCTATACTAATTTACATCAGTAACTCATAGTAATAGTCATTTAATCGATAAGATCAATAACAAATCCTACAGCAGGAATTAAAACTTTCTAAACGCATTTTTAACGAAAAAATAGTTTTTTTCAAATGATACCTACCGAGGGCCATCTTGCCATTTGATAGATAATTTAATTACCAATTCAACGATATACAATATGTACCACTTTCTTTTTGTTCAAAACTAAAAACGATCAATTATGGAATTTGTACAATATTTTATACGATGTATGAAATGAAAGGTAGCCGTGGAATCATGGAAAACAGTAGGTGATTAATGTCATGTCAAAAGTGAAATACCAATTTAACTTGTCATCTCATTTCGTTCGTAAAAAGCTTTTTTGAAATGGAAAATAACGAAAAAATCGATATGATATTGATATACAGAGAATGTAAGAAGAACGCTAGTATGCTATACGCTGTTCGTTATTCGTTAAGACGGCACCCATCGAGGATCTATTTCAGGAAATTGGAAATGATGCTAAGGAAAGAACCAACTGATCAAAACCACATCCACTTCGTCAGTGAAGAAGCGGAAACTAATGTTTTAGCATATGTTCATTTTTCTCCATCTGCCTCAGTGCGAGAATTGGAAATTGAATCTGGGTTCCAGCAGGGAAAGTGCCAGAAAAGTATTGAAAAAACATAGATATCGCTCCTATAAATACAGTTTGCATCAGCATCTATATGAAAATGACCCAGAACAAAGACTAACTTATTTTAATTGGCTTTTGCATCATGATTTGAATTCATAAATTCAAAATGGCGGCTCCAAGGTGGCGGACGAGTTCTGTGATTATGATACGATTTGTTTCAAAATTGGTATGTGGGAGAGTTTTCAAGATCGGAGATTATAAATTTTTTGTCAAAATTCATAATTTTAAGAGGGCGGCCCCAAGATGGATGACGAGTTTTGTGATTATGGTCCAATTTGATTCAAAATTGGTATGGGGGGTTTTCGGGGTCGGAGATTCAGCAATTTTTGTGAAAATTCATTAATTCAAGATGGAGGCCCCAAGATGGAAGAAGAGTTTTGTGATTTGGTCCGATTTGATTCAAAATTGGTATGCGGCGGTTTTCGCGGTCGGAGATTATGAATATTCTTGTCAAAATTCATAAATTCAAGATGGCGGCCCCAAGATGGAGCACGAGTTTGCTGATTATGGTCATATTTCATTTAAAATTGGTATGCGGGGGTTTTCAGGTTCCGAGATTATGAATTTTTTGTCAAAATCTTTAAGTTTAAGATGGCGACTTTAGGATGGCAGACGAGTTTTGTGATTATAGTCAAATTCTATTCAAAATTGGTGTGTAAGCGTTTTTGGGGTCGGAGATCATGATTTCTTTCAGCTCAAAACTTACAGAGAAGAGACCTTGTAATAACGATGCTCTATTAGAAATGAACAGATTAAGGCGAACTAACTAAAAATAAAAAAATAAAATAACTAATAAAAACCATTTTAAAGACAAGCTTTTATTTGAGCCTTGTACTAAAACATATAAAATAAGTTTAAGTCATCGCTGACAATGATTCCATTATTTTTTGATGAATTATTTGTTTTCAAATAGCTTGTCACGCGAATTGTAATAAAATTAATGCTTCGACAAGTTGTTACTAACCAACCAATCATTGTCCAATGAAATTAATTGGTACCTACTTTTATGTACACTTCGCGCGACAAGGTTTTTGAAAACAAATAATTCAACAAAAAATAATTAAATCATTGTCAGCTGTTGCAGATTGATAGCTCGATACTTTTGAGAGAGAAAAATGGATTGTGCTATCTCTTTAGTAAATAACAAATTGGAGGGGTGAACCGTAAAGCGTGAATATCAGAGAAAAGACGTACAGCATGATGACTTTATTTGGTATTCCTGGGAAGTTAGTTGTTGCTCCTCGAGATCAGGAAGGGCCCTTTCAACGGAGGTTCCAGATTGGCTGCGTGGAGTTGAGGAATTCGATTGGGAATGTGTTCACAAAAGATGTCTATTGTCTCACATCCACACAAAATATAGACGACAAATGCGCGACACTGCCCTTGCCGTTACAACTGGGCAAAAAGCTAAATGAGGTTGTGTATATCTTTCAACACCTATGACATGTGTCACATTTTTTCTGATCTGGCCTACAGTGATCTTGAAACGTTGTCCACTGGGTGTTCAGTCATAGTGCTGTGTTCACACGCGAAATGCAATGAGGAAAATAATAATAATAATAAATGTACTTTATTGAATCAATTTGATCCAAAAGGCTATCGACCGAGGTCCTTCTGCCCATGGTTACAATTTTTCAATAACATTGTATACTATTTAAAAAAAAGTAAAACAAAGTAAAAATAAAAATAAAATAAAAAACACAAATAAATTAAAAATATACAAAAGTCAAATGAGCATTCGATGAAAGTTGGATTCACTTCTTGTTTGTTTCCTAGTGTTGAGTATGAGATAGTTCCAGTATTTTCTCAAATGTTGACTGGTGTGGATGCCTGATCATGGTTTGGATGTTGGGTTCCCTGTTGAGGCGGTTAGGAGGGTTGTGAAGAGGGTTGTTCGGGTGTCGTATTTTAGATATTTTTCGCAACGATGTTGTTTCAGCTACTTTAAGTTTGTTGATGGCTTGTTTCTTGCAGTTTAAAAGCAATGTGTGTCCATAGTCTATCATGGGTCTGCATAAGGTTTTGTATATGTGGCTTGCTGTATTCATGTCAATGCCCCTTTTTCTGTATGTCAAACTACTGAAGTGTTTGGCACGTGATATCATGTTCTTCTTCTTGATTTCAATATGTGCATTAAAGTTCATATGTTGATCGAAAGTGATACCCAAGTATTTGATACTTGGTTTAGGTTTGAGGATATGCTGGTTTATGGTAAGAGTTGGAGAGGAGTTGTTGAGCCGGTGATTGAATATGATGAATTGTGATTTTGTGGGGTTGGGTAGGAATCGCCATTTTTCGATCCATTGGTTAGTCTTTAGGGTTAAATTTTGAAGGTTGGACATGGTTTGTTCAATAGTTCTGTCATGTGCTATTAGAGCCGTATCATCGGCAAACTGTAGTATGTATCCGGAGTGCTTGAAATATTCGGTGTCTTGTAGATGGTTATATATATATATATCAGAGCAGTATATATTGTATAAGACAGGGGATAATGGCGATCCCTGTGGAAGGCCCTGTTCTGGGATGAATTCTTCTGAATGGGTGTCCAATATCTTGACTCTCAGTTTGCGGTCTGACAGAAAGTTCTTAATCACGTTCAATAAGGGTTTGGGGCAATCTAGCATGTGAAGTTTGAATAGAAGCCCTTGCAATGAGGAAAAATAAGTAAAGTTATTTTTTTCTGCAACAGTCAGCGATGACTTAAACTTATTTTATACGTTTTAGAACACGCTTAAATAAAAGTTAGTCTTTAAAAAGTTTTTTCATTAGTTATTTTATATTAATAATCAGATATTTGGTGAACCACTTGGGATATTTGCGGGTTCTATTGACTTGGATTGGGGTGCTTTGACGAATTATATCATATATGATTGTATTGAATTTTTCACAGGCTAGATTCACATCAGAAATGGTTTCCAAGAAATCCCAATCAATACAATTGAATAGGTGGATGAACTTATTATTATCAATTAAACGAAAATTATAACGTTTGGCATTTGATGTGAAAACCTTCTTAGTTTCGCAATCAAGTTCCAAATTCACAACTGAGCTAGGGTGGTGCATATCAGCTCTAACCAGTGGGTCGGTGTCGAGAAGCACTTGACTGTTTACATTTTCAGTAGAAAGTACTAAATCTAGAATTCTGGCGTTATCATTCTTGATAAAATTAATGAATGAGTTAAGCCTGGAAATTAAATTTGAAGTTTTATTTCTATCATAGAACTGTTGTAACTCTGGATTATTAAAATCTCCTAAAATAATGGAGTTATTGATGTAATCCAGGTTTTCCAAAAATCCAAACAGCTTGTCGTATTCTGCAAAATTAGTTTCTGGGGGAAGATAAATTACGATAAAATAAATTGGTAGTTCTAAGTCATTCATTATTTTCACAAATATGACATCAATCGAGTGAATGGGACACTCAATAGTTCAGATGCATAATAGTTGCTGTTAATCGCGAGTAAAACACCACCCCCTCGAGAACCATAGGATCTGTCCTTTCGATATACCACATAATCGTCTGGAAATAGTTCAGAACTCAAAACACCACCCCTTAACCAACTCTCTGTGATAGCGTTATAGTTATGCAAAAGGATAACGAAAGTGACAAGTTTTTTAGAATATATTTTTATTTTACAGTGTAATAAATTCCATTCAATGTCGTAAATACCAAATCTAACATACTGTTCACATTTTCACAAAGAAAGAAAACAACAACAATGGTGACAAGCGTGACTTGAAAGTTGTTCCAAACCATTCGAAAAAGTATCTGCCAAATCATAATAATTGCAAATCTTCATTGCGAGAATTGAACTCTCATTATGAAGAATTCGTTAACGAACATGGATACTTACGGCAAAAGCTTCAACATGGCAACAACAAATGCTATCATTGTGCCAAGGTGCCCATTGGATCCCAAGCAGGAAGTACTATGGGTTCTTGGTTGAAAACATCCAAAACTTCCTGTGGCACATATTTCTTATCGACAACTACTTCGAAGGTAAATTCTTTGAACCAGTCTGAGGTCATGATGAGGTATCCTTTTTCACCTCTATCCTCTCCCCAGGAATTTTCAACCCGCAATTTCACCACTTCTTCACCTTGTTCCTGCAATTTTCCAATTTTAAAATCAGGGAAAGAAATTGAGATAGGAGAACCTATTCTATCAAAGAAAAACCATCCACCATACCTTGATCAAATCTGGTAAAACCCCAAATTAGTAAACTATAATTTTTATTAAGGAACAGTTTAAACAGTTTCTCATGGATCGAATTATAGAAGTGTCCATAGCCATGAACTAACTTGTATAATTTTTTTTTAGGAACTCCATAACAGCAATACTTATGTTATCTAGGTTTTAGAAAAAATTCACTTACACTTACATTTGTACTAACGGCTGTGAACACCATGGCATGTGTCATTGAACTTTCTCCATAAAGGAGTCTGTCAGCTTTGGATAGAGTGGTTTGAATATCAATTCCAAAAACTAGAGGGAATTCATGGCTGAAAAAAAAAGTATACTTTTTCAATTGATCACTATTTTAAAGCAGAGCTGTATCTGACTCATCAAGATACAGAAAAAGCTACTAGAACCTTTTGAAATTTTCAGAAAATTATTCTTTCATGATGAAGGCTCCCAGTAGAACGAATTTTTTCAAATTAATATCGCTAAAGGAGTGAGAACGGGAAAGTTGTGAATTTTAAAATTTTGCTATCTCTCGCAAACTGATAGAAATATCAATTTGATTATAAATGTGTCCGAAAAAATATCTGAAAACTACTTTGAGATTTCAACACATTGACCGCCAAATTAGGGGAAAAAATAAAACATTTGGGGCCACATACTTTTTTATCAATATTTGTTGAAAATGCATCATAAATTCTCCTGTAAATTTGTAATACGGGTTTTTTTTTTTTCATGTCTACATCCGTGAGTTCCATGCAACTCACAGAGCACCAAGACCAGAATAACGTTTTTGAGCCACGCTCATTGCATATGACTCACGCAGTAACGCCCATTCATGTTTCAATCTGCAAACATTTTCGTCTGTATATTTAGCAATGCTGCCAATCTCCAGACCAATAAGAAAAGTGGTTGGATTTTTTTTTCGAAGTAGTTTTTCCAGAATAAATTATCAAAGAAATGTTCCTGTTTGAAAACGCGTCAAGATGTGACATAACAAGTTCTGAACTATCCCCGAGAGCACTGGAGAATTACAGCATTGTTAAGCGTTATTCATTATATTTTTTTACAATGTGAGCAGGTCGAAAAAATAATGACAGCACTCGTCACATACATACATAATTATTAATCATTCATGCTCACACAAGTTCTGTTTTTTTCATTACCAAAAATAAAATGATAACAAATTTCAGCGAAGAAGTATCAAACTATCTAATCTGAACAAAAGTTCAGCAGCAAGTAGAAATAAGAGTAAACAATGAAAAAAAAATCCCTGAAAAAAGTGTACTTGGCAAGATGTACATTTTGCTCTGAGATTATGAAAGCGGAACATCGAAGAGAACATGCCATGAAAAAATGTCAACAGACACCTTATAGAGTAGTTTATTTAACTATGTTATGTACATAATACATTTATAGCAAGTCACAAAACAATATCGCTAAAGAGTCGATAACGACCGTTTAGGATACAGTAAGGTAAAATCTAAGACATACGTTAGCTAAGAGAGAGAAACGAACAAAAAGATAATTAAAATTTGCATTGATCAGCAAGATTAAAAATAGTTTGAACAATACAAGTTTGTAAACGAGTTTGAGCATAAATAAAAGGTAACAGTTTTGAAAGTTAAGTTTTAAAAGTTAAATTTATATACATAATGAACTGGCCGAGGCAATGTAGATCATAAAAACAGTGACTCGGCAAAAAAAAATCATCACAGTTTTGAAATTTTTGAATTCCAATACTTTTACAGAGTTATCAAGGATGTTGTAAAGATTGAGATTCAAGGAATGATTGCGGCTAACAGTTAATCTGTCGTGGGAAGGTCAGCAAATCGGCCGATCTGGTTTGAGATTCGGAAACTCTGGGAAATTTGTGTACATTTTGGAGTATTTCTAATAATACTGTGAAGATGTATAGGGAAGGAAGTGACATGATACCCAGTTGGATGAAATGTTGAAGGCAATGCGAAGGTGGCGAGCAATTTTTGTGTCGAGTATTTTTTTATGAAACACAATGCTATAAAAATCTGATGGTGATTACCATCATATTGATGATTATGTTTATATAATTTATATTTTATTATTCAGTCTGAATACTAGAAAATTTTGTTTGTTTCCTTTATTGTTTATCTGAAAGTGCATACTAATTTCAGCGACTCTCCAGAATCAGATTTAAAAAAAATATGAGCTAATTTTGATAATCCGTCCCTGGAGCCATGCAGAAATGGCCTGCATTTACATTACATGGTAACTGTGAAGCGTATTTGATTCACAGAGCGTGAAACCCAATGCATGGTTGGAGTTATATTTAACTCACGTTATCCTTAGCCCAAATGCAGAGTGAGTTAGATATAACTCACATGGCATTCAATGTGTTAAACATTTACTCAATATATGTGTCATGTGAAGTGTATAAAAGGCAATTCAGAAGTTGTGATCAAACAACAATATTTAGCAGATAAGCTACCAGTATTGTAAACAACTTCTCTGAAACTAACTGATTTTGATATGTATGACTGCTTTTGAACTTACATTATAGAATAATTTTTTTGTATAAATGCTGTCACTACACTTTTATTTCAAATAGGTTACCTTCACTTGATGATTGTCATTATAGAGTATATAGTTTTTATAAAAAAAATATCTTTTTGATGATTTTCCACTTTAAAAATTCATGATCATAATTTAACTGGTTTTGAAAAAAAGATATTTTAAATAACATTATTTCTGTATCTGACATATATGAAGAAAGAAAACAGTCACATTTTCGTTGTTAACTGCAAGGTGCAAATAATATCGAAAACGAGTATGTTCAGGAAATGGATATATCCAATAGGGCCTACCGCAGCTGCACTGATGACATAGTCTAAATAAAAGCGAAATTATTAATGATCTATTCAATTTTTGTAAATATTTAGATGCATCTATATATACACTACTACTAATAATTTGTTTCGTGCACTGCTCTGAGAATATAATTGTAGTATGATCAGGAATGTTGTATCGACATATTTGGTATCCAATGATGGGGGAAAATTTCGAAAAATCTACTTTTCAGCATCATATGTACATCTTTGGTCCTAGAAAAACTCACAGAACTCACGAAAACTTACTCCTTTCAATATTCACCCATGCAATATTTCTATCATTATTTTTATTCTTCATCATTATGTATAAATGTAGGTACATGTCCAGACAGGTTAACATATTAAACAAACACGTTACAAATATTAAACATCACTATAAAATTCTGTTAGGGAATAGTAGGACTTTCTCAACGAAAAATGTTTCATCTCTCTTCTAAAGATACATATATTTTTGGATTCTTTTATAACTTTAGGAAGAACTTGTATAATTTACAGGCATTGAAATATAGGGTAGAGCCGGTAGCAATCTGTTTTTTATTCGTGTTTCATAAGTGTGTTCTATCATTTCGGACTCAAAGGAATATTGAAACTCAATAGATATGGTATTGGGGGAAATGTATTAAATTGGTACAAAAGTTATCTGCAACAAAGAACACAAAAGGTGAAGTATAACAATGTATTTTCTCATGAATTGGAAACCCAGTATGGAGTTCCACAGGGCTCCGTTTTGGGGCCAATATTATTTATTTTGTTTATTAATGATATCAACAATCAAGTCAAGAAATGCAAACTGAAACTATTTGCGCATGAAATAGAATCATCATTAAATGAAGACTTAAATCGTGTTTTTATATGGCGGTGTGATAATGGACTAATGCTGAATATTGAAAAGACCAAATGTATGTTGATAGCTAGCAGAAGTAAACTAAAAAAATTTAAAGATGATGTTTTTTAAATGACATTACTTATCAATAACAAAAAAGAAACTGTGAAAACCTTCAAATAGGAGTAATGATTGATGAAGAATTAAATATGAATTTACACTGTGATTATATAAAAAAAAGTTCATTTCTTGTACAGGCTCCACGGTAAAGTTTCATCTTTTTCCAAGTTGACCACTTACAAATCTATAGCAGCACCACATTTTGATTACTGTGGAACACTTTTATTTTTCCTTAACAAAGAACAGTTGAATATGATTTAAAAAAATACAAAATCGAGCCATACTTATGGGTAACAAATGCACTCCAATAAAAATCATGCTAGAGACACTCATTAATGTCGATTAAACAACGAATACACTACAATATGTTGGTCTTCATATTCAAATTGAAAAATGATATGTTGCCGGCCTACCTCGGTGAAGAACTTACTTATATAGATAATGTGCACACCCATAACACTAGAGCACAAACTGTAAATTACTTTTATATAAAAATGGATAATATACAGGAAGAAATAAATCTCATAAAATCTGTTCTCAAGGAAAATGCATATCCGGGTCAGTTTGTGAAAAAAACAATCACTGACATTGAAAACAAAAATCCACCAAACAACCAATTAACACAACCAACAGGAGTACTCCCACCATCTACACATTTCACAACCAACATAATACCTTATCAAACGGATTGGACATAGGTATGATGTGAGAACATCATTTAGAACAACAAACACACTGAGATCTATACTAACACAAACAAAACCAAAAAACGCCGAAGAAAGTACCAAAAACAGTGTTTACAACATACCTTGTTCATGTAGTGATAGTTATATTTATTTATTGTAATACATCTTCCAAACAGAACAAGTTCTGGTATAAAGAAGTTAATTGATTGATTACAATTATAAATTTCAACCATTTTAGAACTAACTGGTAATAATATCCATTCAAATCTTAACTAAATGTACATATATATATATACACACATATATATATATATATATATATATATATATACACATACATACACACACACACATACATACACACATACATATACACATAATTGTAATTAAATATATACATAAACACAAAACACATTTAAAAAAAATTTTAATAAAATAAATATACATATTGTATACATACATGTATTGTTGAAATCCTTTACAGCATATTTTTTGTTTTTTTAAGAATATTTTCATTGATTTCAATTTTTTCAGATCATTTGAAAGTTTGTTATAAGTTTCCATTGAACTAGATATTGGATTATTTTTCCCTTTATTTGAATGAATATTATGTATCTGCATTTCTAATATTATAATCGTGTAGTTTTGAATTTTTTTCAAATGGAGTATTACTTTTTTGAAAATTGTTTTTTAGTTTGTATGCAAATTTTGCTTTCTCAAATTTTATTAGATTTTCTAATGTCAAATTATTAGTATTTTTGTATAATTCTAACAAAGGTGTTTCCCAGGGTTTTTTTAAAATAATTTTAATTGCTTTATTCATAAGACGATAAATTATACCTTTTTGTTTTTTACTACAGGATGACCGTATTGTTATTAGATATCTGATATGAGAAAGAATATGGGCATTGTATATTAGTGTTTGAATATGAGTATTCAGAAATTCAACTCTTCTAATTGCTCCAATCAGAGGAATAATTGATTTTTTGATTTTATTTACATGACTTTCAAAATTTAGATTTTTATCTATAATCAGACCTAAATATTTGTGTTTTTCAACTTCAGTTATAATTTTATTCTTTATTGTCACTTTTAATTTTATTGGCTTTATATTTTTTTGTTTGAAAAGCATGAGAACAGTTTTTTCTAAATTGATTGTTAGGTTTATGTCATCCAACCATTTTTCAATTAATTTCATATCTTTTTCTATATTTTTCTCGAGTATTTTTGTGTCTTTGGTCGAATAGTAGAGTACAGTATCATCTGCGAAAGAAAAATATTTTCCTACAAAATTTATTTTAGTTATGCTATTCACATAAATCAAATAAAATATTGGGGCCAATACTGAACCTTGTGGGACTCCAATTGTGCATTGTTTTTCAATTGAACTTTTATTTTCATTTATAATTACATATTAGATACGATTTTCAAAATAATTTTGGAAAAGTTTATAAGAGTGACCTCTTATTCCCAAATTATTCAGAATCTCTAATAAAAATGTATGATTAACTGTATCAAAAGCTTTTTTAATATCTAAAAAAATTGCAGCGCCATAATTGCTCTCATCTAAAGTTTCATATATATCATGTATGAGATCAGTAACTGCAGATTGTGTATTAGAATTTGGTATGAAAGCATACTGAAATTTATCAAAGCCAGTATTATCACTAACGAATTTGATCAGTTGTATTTTCAATACTTTCTCGAAAATTTTTGAAAAAATATTTAAGAGTGCAATTGGACGGTAGTTAGAAATTTCATTTCTTTCTCCTCCCTTATAAATTGGTTTCAATATGGTTCTTTTGAGGTAATTTGGAAAGACGCCATTTTCAATACATTTATTAATAACAAGTGATAGTGGAAGACTAATTAAATCTACTATATCTTTCAAGTTTTTTGAAGTTATTTGATCTTCACCAGGAGCAATGTTCGATTTGAGAGTCATTATTATTTCATGGATGTCCTTTTCCGACACTGGTTTTAAAAATATAGATTTATTGCAAGGTGATGACAATATTGGTTTAGTTTGGAATTTTTTTGATAAAATTAATCCAATTTCCGAGAAATAATTGATGAATTCATTACATATTTCTTTTTCAGATGTTATTAGTGTTCCAGATTTATTTTTAATTTGGCTAATGGAATGATTCTTTTTTTTTATTTTATTTCCTATGTTGCTATTGATAACATCCCAATTTTTTTTTAGGTTTGTATCAGCTTTTTGAAATTGTTTATTTAGGTTTTTCTTTTTTAAATTTCTACAAATTGTATTTATGTAATTTTTTATTTTTTTATAGGAATTTTTGATAGTTTGATTATTTGGATATTTTTTTAATTGTTTATAGAATTCATCTCGAATTTTCATTTTATCAATTACAGTTTTAGTTATCCAGTTATTGTTGTCTCGTATTTTGAGTTTTTTTATTTTGATGGATTTTTCTTTAGATTTTTTAATACATTCAGCAAGTTCTTCAAATGTTGGTATATTCGTAAAAGAGTTTATTTCTTCAGAAATGCAATTTCGGAATTTATCTTTATCTATAATTTTTATAATTTTTTTAATCATTTTTTTTGTTTTTTTTATTTTGTTTTTAATTAATTTTTAATTTGTAACCATTTGTCATGTAGATACTTTTGTATTCATCTATCAAATAATTTTTTTCTAATAAATTTAAATTCATATCGCCTAATAAAATGATATTTTTATATCTTCCAGTAATATTATTAATAATTTTGAAGAATTCTAATGTATTTGTATGAGGTGGTCGATAGATTATGCCAATTTTTTGTTTTGGACATAGAGATATTATTTCGAGAATAATAAATTCACAATTTCCCAAGGTTTTCTTTTCATTAGAAGTGCGCCAAAGTGAACATCAGAGTTACATCAGAAATCGACAAATAACCGGATCAAAAATTGCAGAACATATCCTCACATCCAATGGCAATCATACGATTGAATGGAATAGGACAAAAATCTTGATGAAAGAACCACATCAAGAGAGAAAAAAAATGAAAGCAACGGCCTGTATTCTTCTTTCCAATAACAACTGCTTTTCAACAAATTCCATACATGGTTACCTCTAGAGAGGAAGTGACATGGTAGAATGCTAATAAACTGATCTGAACAACACCCCATATATCAAATTTCAAAATCAAATTTTTTGGCAGATCTTAATTGACATCCGCCATTTGAAAAAGAGAAAAAGACTATGCAAGAAAAATCCAAATTATTCAAACAATTAAAGGGGATTTAGAAAATTTTGAGAACGAGGCAGATATATTCCCCGAAACATCAATCGAAAACTAGAGAAGTATCTTTTGAATTTTTACTATTTTTTTATAGGCAAATTCAGGGAACGACAAGTTACTGACAAATTGAATAATTTTTCTATAGGAAATATAATTTGGTGAACGCAGTAACTTATCGGGGTGAACTAATTAGTTTGCCCTTTTTACACTTGTATAGATTTTCCGGATTATATTTTCATTTTCAGGCTGTGGAAGGTTACCCAAAAAAACATGTCAAGAAACGTTATTCCCCCACAAAAAATCACATTCATTAAATACTTTTTAATAGCTTACACTATGAGATCAAAAATATCATGTCGTTGAGCCTATTCAAAACAAAATGTAGAGACTATGTATTCAACCAATTTTGATATTTTCATTCAGACTGTATGTTATTGTAGTAGTTTTAACTAGCTGTAGAAATTTCAACCTACTGGATTGTAAGAACGTTTATTACTAATAACTAATAGTATTTTAATGTGTATTTTTATTTTTTCTCTTTTTTATTGATGGTGTATTGTATATAATTTTTAGTTTTATTAATAATTGTATTCTATTTCTATTCCTGTAAAGAGCAAACTGTGTGCTAATAAAGAGATATATATTAATTTCCGGATTTATCTTTTTTATGTGACTTGGTTTCATGATTGATATAAATTATTAGATGACTTACGCTTTCAAATCTTGAATGCCTTGTTTGGCAGCGAATCTCTTTGACACCTCACATCCGAACCAAACAGCTTCTCCATCAATTATACTTTTCTTGGTCAGCTCTAAAAGAAGCTCTACTGGCTGGTTATTGTAAATACATCTACGACCACCAATCATGTTGCCGAGGCAATCCACAGTATAGACTTTGCTATAGTCATTAGTTGGTCTTGGATCAGTCACCAGGCAAACCTGTCAATATTTTTTTTATAAAATGCAATTGAAACTTGTATTCAAAATATGTTTCCAATCTTTCTATGATCTGAGGACAAAGGCATGCATTATCACATTTTCATCCCCATACATACCTTATCATCGATATTGAACACCAACTTCACGTGCTGCTCATAAAACTCCTTGGCAGTTATGGGCCCAATGCTGTGGAAAGCCTTATTTTTATCGTAATATGTCCACGTGAATGTATCGTTAGGAATGCCCAAACAAATTCCAACCACTCTGTAGATGTTGGACATCTGATCTTGGATGAGTGAGTTAATATCCCCATCACTGGCTCCTTTCAGCACAAGATCTCTGATTGCCTTGGCATATTCGCGCAGTTTACTCTTCAATAGGGCATTCAACTTCAAGCTGGATTCACAGCTGAACGATTCCGGGAAATTCTTTTTTGGCATCAGGCCGTGTTTGTTGATCAGGTTTACCACCATGTCCCACTGGCCTCCATCGGTTGTGGGATCCTAAAAGAAATTATCACAAACAAAACTTATGATTTTGTTATATTTTCCAGGGATTGGCCATGTTTTACTATTCCCTGGGAATTTTAAGTAGTTTTGATTGCAAATGTCTCAACGTCACGACTTTCTGTATATATTTACCAATTATAGTCAAAGTATGGGATATTTTCTAGAAACATTTAACCTCATTTCTTCTAATCAACATGGATTCCGAAAGAAAAAGTCAACAACTACGGCTATTAGTGAATTATCCTCATTTATTTATAATTCACTGAACAAAAAGTCATCACCCACAACTATATTTTTTGATCTCAGTAGGGCTTTCGATACTATGGACACTCAATAGAGGAAGTTAATTCCACAAAATTCTTGGGAGTTACCATTGATAACAAAATGATATGGGAAAAACACACTGATAACATTGTGTCTAAATTGAGCTCTGTATGTTTTCTTATCAGACATTTTGGAGAGCATCAGCTCATTTAGATAAAGCATTCACTATCCAGAAAAAAATTATACGATGCATGAGAGGGGTACACCCCCGAGAGTCATGTAAAAAATTATTTATTCAGTTTGAAATAATGACATTGTCATCACTTTATATATATATATATATATATATATATATATATTCTTATTCTAAACATGACTCAAAATAACAATAACTTAATGAGGAAAAGTGATTTACATAATTATGACACAAGTAATAACAACCAGTTTCATCAGCCCTACTCCAGACTCATACCTACCAACAAATAAAATTCTATAACAAATTTGTTGATATTGTTGGAAATGTAGAGAGTGAAAAAAGTTTTAAAACAAAGTTATTTGAATATCTTTTGAGTAAAGCATTTTACTCTACAGACGAATTTTTACAAATGTGATCTAACAACATTTTAAAGTGTATTGTACTGTATTTGTGTATATTTTGTATATGTATTGTCTACCATACATCTATTTTGAATTTGAATTTCTACGAAAACAATATCTATGTAGTTTACTTCATTTCCAAAGTGTATGCATTTCGGAAGTTTATATATCCATCATCAGCAAGAAAGAGCAGATGTCATACTTTTGGTTGTTGAGATAAAGGAATCTTCAGAGAATGAAATTCATCCTATAAATTAGATAGGTGTGTGGCGCTGTGAAAAGGAAAAATATTACTAGAGTTCACAAAAAGATTTGTTTCTGAATAAGAAGGCAGGTTGAGATTATGGTCGATTGATGGAAGTAAGGAACTTATTTGAAGAACAATGAAAAATTCATTGGATTAGTATAAGTTTTTTGGGGGACAGAGATGTTAGAAAATGTAAGGATTAAAAAAATTGAATTGAATCGAATTCCAGTTGCTCATGACACTTTTTTTTCTTGTATATCTCCACGACTGATTTTATTATAATTTTCCAACTCTAACATTCTTGTGCTGATGATGAAGTATAAACTTCTGATTTGCATACACTTTGGAAATGAGGTAAACATAGATATAGTTTCCGTGGAGATTGACTTGGAGTCCCCCCCCCATTGATCCTAGTTGTCCAATCCACTCCACTTTGAGTAATATGGACTACTTCTACCATTTAAATAAAATGTGTTATCAAAGATTGGCCTAATGGAAAAAATATAGCAAACTTGAGGGTTTATGTTTTTCAATAAAATAATAATGTGTTTGCTCTGTATGTTTTGATATATTATTTGACAACAATTTGTTTCTTCAATTGTCTTTTTAGAATTTGCTTCAGTACATCACCAATTTGTCAGCAATATATTGTGAAACCATTTATTTTTTTGGATTGGATTCATCTTATTTAGATTTAGTCTCCACCGTGTATAAGGTGTTAATTTATGTGTGGATTGTTAAATTTGCGTACCATCTTAATTTCTCAAATACTTCTAAATAATTAAAATATAATAAAAATATAAAAAAATTATAAAAACGCACTGATAAATCTACATCAGGTATATTATAAGCCAAGTTGAAAAAAAAACAATATGGTTCATCGATGAGAGAAAGAAATCAATATGCATGCAATCACATAGATACTTAAAACTTAATGACTAAAAATTACTACAAATTCCCGCGACCATGTTGGAATCTGTCGTTTTGGCACTAATTGTTTATCGCAATTTATGTTATTAACCGCACTGGTAATTACGTAGGACTTCAATCAAAACTTTAGATATCGTTGATGTTAATGTTCATGTAGCATTCATTACTCATTCTATGAGTTGAGGCATACCTGTATTATATAAATTATATTAATTCAACACTCATTTGTCATTGTCATTTTAACCCTATTTTTATGCGCACATTAAATTTAATAGATGTCTGTGTCGAATAAAAGTTCATTCGTTAAAGCTGGATGTATACAGAGTGTTATTTATTTAAAAGCCACACACTTGCATACCAAATGTTAAAACCGGGAGAGTTGGGGAAGTAAATACCCCACACCTGACACCAATTGATATGCCCGGACTGCGGGGTGTTATGATTAAAAAAAAAACACCTGTAACACCAGACATGATTTCGTTAGATTGCGAAAAACAGTATTGAGAGCATTGACTATCTGAAGACGGTCGAACCGAAACTATGTCTCTAGAGCGGCTATAGGACAAATCTCATTTCTCTCAAATACTGGAGCGTGGAGTTGTTTATTCAGGAAGTACTACCGTTCAGAAGGATTCGAAAATTATTCATAAAAAAAATAAGAATGCACTCATAAAATGTTGGAATATACATATATATTTAATAAAAAATTGACACAATTATTTCCTTTGTCCTATAGACGAATAGTATGCGACAATATTCAGAAAAACAAATAGAGTATAGATACTGGCAGTTATTTTACATTAGGTACAAAATCGAAATAGTTTACTAAAACAATATTGACATCAATTGCTACAAACCACTGAAAATAATTATCTTTTTAAATCTTTGTTAACATGAAAATATTGAGATACCTTTACAGACACATGCACATTATAAAGGGTTCGATTTGCCACAAACATAAATACAGAAAAACATACATATGACTCACCCTGTTTCAAACTTATTCTCTTGCGTAGGTTTTTTTAAACGACAATAAGTTTTAATTTTATTATTATTTCGATTAATCCCGCGTCAATGGTTTATTTTATTTTATTCGCCCGGTATATTAGTATAGCGCGATATGGATATGGCTTGCTAAGAGATCATGAACTATCGAATTGCGGTTTTCCGTTGACTTATCTCGGTTCTGGAAGCGTTGACAAAAATAGTTTTGGAAAGACTACTGTTCACTCGTGCCTTTACTTGGAGCGTTCAATACTTGATTTGACTTGATTTGCATTTACCTAGTCTTAATGGGTTCAGAAGTTCACTACATTGACGATTATACTGGTACACTTCTCATCATTATTTTACGATACTGTGATTCGACGGACTTCTTAACCTCACTTTTGAGAGGAACATATTACCGGAGTAACGATTATGATATGACTGGCTTGGCTACTGTTCTAAGACTGACTTTTGATGGCTCGCGCTTCCTGCTTTTATACTATTCAACCCTATCTCGATTCATACGTGGATTTCATTCCCACACTCGTTATCTTTAACTTGTCCGCAGGTCAATAATTAATAGTTTTGTTTTTGTCATCAAAATTATATAAAACATAATTGTATGCCTTTTCGAGGAAGAGTTATATTTAATGGGCTGTCATAATCGGTGAATTTATAGCGCGTTCTGTCGGTTCAATTACATTAAAACCGTTCTATGATATCCCATATCGCGAGGCGATATCAACAAATTGGAATTAATAATCTTGTTTACCATCGTTAATTTTTCCTAGATGAGTTATTTATGACTCCGGTGTACAAGGGTTAATTCTTGATAGTGATTTTTAAGTGCATTTAATTGTCTTCCAATAACGACGTATGGTTTAACCAAAGATATTTCACTCGAGAGTTTTTCTGTAATTACGGGACTTAACACATTGATGGCTAATATGCTTATCAGCTCTTTCGTGCGGAGGAATTCTGCTTTTATTATCTCTCCTAGTGAATTGGTTTTTCTCGCTATCAAGTTCATATTAAAGAATATTGTGTTGCTTTTTCAGACACGAGAGTTTTTCTGTAATTACGGGACTTAACACATTGATGGCTTTCTGGAATGATTACTGTTTAGTTTTAAAATAACCAAAGGGTGGAGTGTCGATTTATGATCTGCCCTGCATGATTCACTTATCGCCTAACACTTCTAATGCGGGAGTACTATGTTAATTATTATTTCAATGTGTTGCTGTACTTTTAACTTCATAAATTATTCTTAGTAGAGTTATTTGTTTTAGGTGTCAACGCTTCATCAAATTTATGGCTGTTTTCAATTAATCGTTACCGCTGTGATTATTCGATCCAGATTAGGCTATTATTAGAGCTTCCTTTCCTTCATACAGAATCCATTTAAAAAATGATCTTATATATCAACTGGCTTTCTTACTAGCTAACTGTATTGTACAGGGTAGGCTTCACACTAAATTGGCTGCCGAGCTTTTCATAGGTTGCAGACAAAGTGAAAATAAGCTCATGCATGACTAGGTGAATAGATGAGAAGTCAGGAGTCTCTCAAGAGTCTTACTGACATTGTGCTTCATTACTTCCCACCAGTTCATAAATGACTGTGGCTATTGTTTTATTATATATTAACTACAAAACTGACCATAAATTGTAAGGAAGATCAAATTCAAATATTGTTTAATAAAAAAAAAACAATAATAATAATATGTATTCATACAGAAAATAAGTTATCCCGGACAGTTTTTTTTGTAACAAATGTTGCAAATAGTCAGATTTCGTAATAAGAAATAGGCGAGATCACTAATTTCTGGAACAAATACCACAATGTTCAGAACGCTAAGAAAAATGGTTGAATTTTTTTAAAATTTTTCTGTCCAAGTAGTTTTTCCAAAAATTGTTTTTAAAGAAATGTTCTTGTTTGAACACTCCGGAAAACGCGCCAAGATGTGACGTAACAAGTTCAGATCTATCACCGATCGCAGCGTTATTCATTATATTTTTTAACAATGTGAGCAGGCCGAAAAAATAATGACATAGCACTCGATATACATATATATTATTCAAGAATAACTAAATCAAGAACAACAAAGTCTTCATTTCAATATAACACATGCTGACACAAGTTCTGTTACATAATAACATTTCCTCAGAAGTTCCGCAAAATAGTGACATTGGCAACATTGGACTTATGACGTCAAAAGAAGCGGCAATAATGCTGTGCTTGAATGTCTCACTGAATTAGAGGGTTTTAGAGCAGCGTTTATTCGAATAGTACACAACATCTTCTAGGAAAAACTATGCATACATAATATTTTATCACTATATTTCAACTTCAAGCACATATGAAGCAAATTTGTGAGTTTGTGATCTCGCCTATTGTAAACATTTTTCGGTTTGTTCTGTCCAGAAGGTTCCCTGGTAATTTCAAATTTGGAACTACGTGTCTGTTTTCTGATGGTTATATACCGGGTGACACAGGATATCGGGCCACCCCTGTAACTTCTGCATTCATGGACGGATTTTTCTGGAATTTGGTACAGTTATATAAGCAACCATTTCGCATTTGATCACATTACAATCCAATATGGCGGGCTTCCGGTTTTTCTGGAAATGCCAGTAACTTTGTTTTTTCAAATGGAACACCCTGTATATTTTTACATATTCAAGTTCAACAGGTTAAAACAAGTCCAAACATTATGTCAAATGTAATTTTTTTTAAACAATTGAAATTAAAATTGTTCTTTTATTTTACCTCGTGGATAAATGAGATTTGGTCTAAGCTATTCACAATAAGTCGCAAATAACAGAAAAACTTAATTTTTTCTGAAAAATTATGTTTTGTGTCAATTACTGGTTAATCAATTCAGTCACATTACATTTTGATCAAAAATTCATTTTTTTCAAATGGAACCCCTATGGGCCACCTAAGTACCTGTTTCTCTAGAACATTCATTAAGGAAAAAAATTACATCATTTTTGTATTTCGGTGCAGTAAAAAATTGTATGAATTCAAAAATCTACAACTAGTTCATGAGTTTTCTGGCAGTTCGAATAATTTTTCAACTTAGTAAGCAGTGGAAAACATTTCAGAATCTTGTCAACTAATTGTGTAAGTTATACTTATAAGCACAATAATGGTGTTTTTTTTTAATTCTTCTAGCGTTTTCTCGACTGACATTGCATTGGTATTCCAATTCCCGCGTCGAAGCGGTTGGATCAAAATCAACATAAGCAAAACATTCATTTCTGCCTCCTCACTTACGATCATCCTCTCCATTGTTGGGTTCTTTAATATAATAACTGACAAGCGGCGACAATGTTTTCAAGACATTCTCCGTAAATTAATAACATATCAACCTGTTCACTTCTTGTAAACCTATAATTTTGATTTTACATTTGTACTAAACTAATTCCCGGAAGTTAACTAATTTTCGAGAGTTGAGATGAAAGATGACAGCAAAACACAATTAGTTGACAAGATTCAGAAATGTTGTTTTCCACAGCTTACTAAGTTGAAAAATTATTCGAACTGCAAGGAAACTAACTCCTGAACTAGTTGTAGATTTTTGAATGTATACAATTTGTTACTGCACCGAAATACAAAAATTATATGTCAGTTTTTTCCTTAATTAATGTTCTGACAGGTAGGTGGCCCATAGGGGTTTCATTTGAAAAAAAAGAATTTTTGATCAAAATGTGATATGACTGAATTAATTCATCAATAAATGACACAAATAATAATTTTTCAGAAAAAATTATGTTTCTCTGTTATGTGCGACTCATTGTGAATAGTCTTGACCAAATCTCATTTATCCACGAGGTAAAATAAAAAAACAATTTTAATTTCAATTGTTTCAAAAAAATGACATTTGTCATAAGGTTTGGACTTGTTTTGACCTGCTGAACTTGAAAACCGGAAGTCCGCCATATTGGATTGTAATGTGATCAAATCCAAAATGGTTGCTTATATAACTGTATCAAATTTCATAAAAATATGTTTAAGAATGCAGAAGTTACAGGGGTGGCCCGATATCCTGTGTCACCCGGTATATTACCAGGTGCTACATCAAAATGGGTCCAAAACAGATTTTGAAGAAATTGTGATTATGTAATGAACAAAATATAGGAAGTCTGAAAAATGGTTCTTAAAATTTAAATGAACTATTCAATAGTTTCATCATCCTCATTAAAAATAATATGTTTCGAGATATTTTCACTTACGTTTAATAAAAATGACACTAATCTCCCATCAACAGCTTCATTTCTCCTAGCCGTTTCTACAATGGTGTTCAGGAAAAAATTGCATCTTTCAATTTTATCCCAGAAGAAAAGATGACCCTGAGAAAATTCGAAATCTTCCAAATTCAACTGCTTGATGAATGGCAAACGGATAACATTCAAAGCTGCAAACAGCCAACAGCGCCCTGAGCTTTTCTGATTTGTCACAGGCTTCCCCTCTGCTTCGATCTGGAAAACAATTTGTTTAAAAAATAGAGTATGGCATGTTCAAAACTTTGAGATAAATGAAAGACTTATAATATCATAAAAAATACTAATGGAAAGAGTAAGTCAGCCTCTGAAATGTGTTAAAAACAGTTTAGTAAAAGTTCCACGGTTTTCAAGTTATTGGGTTTGGTTTTTCTTATGCCATTTCTACAAATGATAACCTTTTTAGCACCTGTTTTTTTTAATACTCATGGAAAAGGAAATTTTATAAAAAAAACTCTTATGCATATGCATCATTTTTATACAAACCATTTTGAACGTATGACTTTGATAACTTGTAGTGTAAAAAAAACGTACTAAACTAACGGTGACAATTACTTTGAAAATTTGCTTAGATTTCAAGATATACCTGAAGTCTAATTCTTTTTATGGCAAAAATGAAAAATGTATTGAAAACCTATGGAATTGAACAATGTGAAACGGAAACCTACTCGTAATGCTGATTCTAGTTGATTATGTTTTGAGTAATCACAATAATTTGATTGCTGTTGTTCAAGACTGTCCAAATAGTATATTAAAGTATAAGTGGATAAAAAGGGCTTTAAAACACGCGCAATTTTTCGAGCACGACGGTGCAGCCGGAGTGCTCGAAATAGAGCAAGTGTTTTTAAGACCAGTTATCCACAACTACTTTACGCTATTTTTTTTATTGGTGCACTTTGAAATCATATATACTGGTATTATTACTACAAAAAATAGAAATAAGAACTAATTATACAAAATGGTTGAATTCGTGATGTGACAACAGTATACCTTTCTTGTCATGGAAATGAGAAAAACAGATATTCATTTGCAATTTGTTATCAAAGATCAATATTTGTTGTCACCAGAGCTCAAAAATGAATTATTCTAATAACGATTTTTTGAATAGTGAGGCAGAATCGCGGTTAATACCGCGAAAATCCAGTGATATATTTAAAAAAGAATATGAAAAGTTCATCAAATGGATGGAGGAGCAGGAGGTATCACATATAAATGAACGAGTTGTTAGTAATAGTAATATTTTATTTGACGTTACAAGGTACTCCTGTCAGATCAATAATAAAAACATTGTCATTTAGACCTCACATTTCTCGATTTGTTGATGTTGCCATGGTAACATTAAAAAACGCGCGTTTTTTAAAGTTTGATTAAACACGCTGAGGCGTGCTTTAAATGGTTAACATGGGGCACCAATAAAAAAAAAATAACTGCAGTTAACCTATTCAATATTTTAAAACCAAATAATAATGTAAAAAAATTTAGAAATCTGAAAATTGAATATTTAGATAACATTGAAACTGAATTGCTCATGCAGAACTTCAACCCAGACAGTGTTGATGTTGAAATCATTTATATAGAAATTTTGAAAAAATGTGAGAATATTATTAATGATATTGTTTGATTATGATGTATATGAAAGGATATAGATACGGGAAAGGGCGTACAAAGATTTCAAAACTTCTGATGATAATGAAAAACAAATAAAATGGCAACTATTCAAAGAACATAGAAAAGTGTAGTGAACCTTCTTTAGCCAAAAAAAAAAAAGACCAGTACTACTATAGTAAAACAGATAGGTTTAAAAATAGTCCTAAGGAAATGTGGAAAACCTTGAAAAAAATTAGTGAAAAATAGAAATCGGGACATACTACAACATATAAGTTTGAAATAAAAATGGGAAAATTTTATTAAAAATATTTAAGTTTTATTGGAAGTATTCAGAACATCATTGAAGTAATAAATGATATTGAAATATGTACCAATTCAAATAACTTATACCTGAAATTCGATAACTTTGAGGTACTCTCTATGCATGATTTACGAAAAATAGTCAGCGGGCTGGAAAATTTTTTGTATGATACATTGAATTGAAGAATGTTAAAGGAAATATTTGAAACCAATGTACCCAAAATTTCTTACCACAGTACAAATAAAGATATAAATACAAGTATTATGAGTGTAAATATACTTTATTATTTTTTTGTTGTATTTGTATGATTCATAGTTGAATATCTAGACATTTTTCAAACTGATTAGCCATTTATATTTATTTCTCAAACACGGTTGTTATATTTAGTAGTGTAACTTAAGTCAGAGTATTATATAAGTACTACCAGTGTGCTTCGATTTTTAGTATATTCGATTTATACTATTTGTCTTTTTTATTTAAGCATCTATATGTATTAGCATTTATTCATTTATTACTATACATCTCACATGTATATTAGGATTCCTAACTGAATAAAGATCTATCTTAAATCGACGATACCAACGAAGGTGGATCAGACGCCTAGGCCCTATTGTATGGCCACCAAGATCGCCGTACTTAAATCCATTAGATTTCTTTTATTGGGGTCGGCTAAAAGACTTGGTTTATCAAAATGAGGTTGCATCAATGACACAACTATGTACAAGGAATCGGTCAGCTGCTGAACAAATTTCGAGCGGGTGCTATGCTCGCCGAATTAAGAGATATTTTATCAATAGACCTAGGGTATGCATAAGGGCCGATTGCGTTTATTTTGAGCATCTTTTGTGGTCCACCCCGAAATGGATTGTTTAATATCTACTTCGCAGCATTTGCAAAATAACCTTGAATTAAGAAGCTTTGCACGATTATTTATCAGATGTAATCCAACGTTCGTCGAGGCATTAGCCAGGAAAGTAGTTGTTTTCTGTTGGATATTCGACCCACTCGGTTAGTATGGGTTGGCTTACACAGTGAGCCCTCCTGATATAATCATGACATCGGTATAGGAATTGATGCTCTATTGAGACTTGATCGGTCTTGATTACGAATCTGAAAAGATTTTCAGCCTATCTTGCCATCTAATTTATTTTTTGGAAATACCAATTTTTCTATACTGCTGGCTGACTTGAGATGAGGCTCATTTTTGATGTATTAAATAATTACGGAAGATACATGAGTGCCACATTAAGAAGTGACGTGAATTAGATTTTTCAAGGTTGAATTTTTTCAGGAAAAAATATAAAGTTGATGATCTTGTTATCATGATTACAAATTCGAAGAGATTTGCCTATCTTGGGTCTAATATTATTTATCGTAAATGTCAGTTTTTCATCTCTGCTGGCGTGCACTGTATATAACTCAGATGACTCCCATCATGTGTATTTTATGATTATATGTCAATAATTACGGAAGGTAGAAAAGTGCCTTCTTTCAAAATTTGTTTCACTGGAAAGTGTTGTTCTGATTGTATTCATAATAAGAGAGATTTTCAACCTATGCTGCCTCCCAAATTATTTTTCCATCACTGCTGGCGGGCAGTGTATATCATTCAAAACGACTTCGGTAATTTAGCACATAAATCTAGTAACCCTGCAAATGTCACAATTCTGCGTCACAAGAAGTGAGACATATATATGACTTGTTTTTATAGTTCAATTTCTGAAAAAATATTTTTCACCATAAAAAATAAAACATGCAAACCTAAGCATCAACACTCTTATCACAAAAACACACACAATCTGTTATGTTGTAGAAATAAAGATTATTAAACAATGGGATTAATAAACAAGCAGACAATTCAGATATATAAAAAACAAATAAATATAGCTCCTATAATCATTTCATACACAATCTATATACCAAACTTCAAACAATTCAAAATCCACTATGAGAATAGAAATACTTTTTCCATTTTCGTGGCCAAAATGTGACATATTTCAACTCAAATTAGTGAGAGAAGTTGTACTTTTAATCACTAGTGATTAAAAATCTTTTAATCACAAGTGATTAAAAGTGTTACCTAGGTTACCTGGTTACCAATAAACAACCATCATACACATTCCTCATAGCGCAGCAACGGTGTCGAATTATTCGTATCGAAATAGGCTGGTTTCCAAAATTAAACACAAGCAATTGTTTCGAGTCAATGACACAATAGTTATATTTATGCAACAATTGCAGAATAATTTTATTAATTTCTGCAAAAATGGGAAAAATCAGATTTAAAACACGTGAGTAAAGCGCATTAAATCACTCGCCTGTTTGAGGCCCTCGCAGTTTCTCTGGTCGTGCGCTCAACATCCAGGTTCGTGATTAAATGCTACGCTTTACTCACTTGTCCTAAAACTAGCTATTATTTTTTACCATTTGAATGAATACAACTTCAAAATTAATTTTGAATTGATTAATGAAATTATTTGCGAATGACAGAACGTTGATTCACATTAGTTTTGGCTTGGATTCTACCAGAAGTCATATGACAAATTTTCTTTTATGTTTATAATAAAACCAAAACTACTTTTAGAGAAAACTATTTCTTCAGTGAAGTTATGAAATATTGACTAGCTAACGTTCAAAAACAATACCATGTTAAATGCCATCATGCATACTGCTTTCTGGAAAAAAAATTGTGATTATACCAATTTGAAATGCCCAATTCTTTCTCTATCCCATTTTTATAATCAGCTTCTTTTTTTGGTAGAAAACAACTTTCTTATTACAAGCTTTTATTTAACTTGCTTCGTTCGTATGCCATTCTGTCATTCTTTCCTGTTCAAAATTTGTAATCCATTTTTGGAGCACTTGGCGACATCCGATTGAACTGGAATTTGGCAGGTGTTCATAATTCCGGTAACAATGCATTATGAAATTTTTGTTAGAGAAAATAACAAAATGCCGGCTCCAAGATGGCCGACGGACGAGTTTTGTGATTATGGTACGATTCAATTAAAAATTGGTATGTGGGGGTTTTCGGGGACGGAGCTTGGGAATTTTTTGTCAAAATTCAACATGGCGGACAAGTTTTGTGTCATGGTCCGATTCCATTCAAAATTGGTATGTGGGGGTTTTCGGGGTCGGAGATTATTAATTTTTTATCAAAATTATAAATGATTTGAAAGACTGCTTCGAGCATTCACGAATACTTCTATATGCCAATGACTTTAAAATCTTCAGGAAAGTAAAAATAGTTAAGGACTGCTCAAAGATTCAAGAAGATCTTAATACATTTTCAGAATACTGCAACCGCAACAAACTGAAACTAAATATTAGTAAATGTGCACGTATATCTTTCTGCAGAAACAATGTCCCGGGAAATTTCCAATATGCCTTTGGTACCAACATTATCAAGAGAGTGGATCAAATCAAAGATCTTGGAGTATATTTTGACACAAAACTGACTTTCAATTTCCATTTTGATTATGTAATTAATTCCTGCAGTACAGCTTTAGGAGTTTTCTGTAGAATATGCAAAGATTTTGGTAATGAGGCGGCACTCAAATCTATTTATTTTGCCTTTGTTTACAGCAAGATGAATTTTGGCAGTGTCATATGGAACCCACAGTATAATATACATAAATTGCTATTAGAAATACTTCAGAATAGATTTGTAAGATTTTTTATCTTCAAAATAACAAAAATGTATGTCACTGGGGGCATAAATGAAATTCGCAATCACTACAAGATACAGCTTCTTGAACAACGAAGGATATTTACTGATTTACTCTTTATCTTTAACATTATAACGAACTATTACGACTCGCCCAATCAAGTGTGAATGATTTTTTATCATGTTCCTCAAAGACACACCAGAAATAGACAATTACTCACCAGTCAGAGTTATAACACAAATTTGGGCAAAAATTCTCCAATCACCAGAATGTGTGATTCTTTCAACAAATATTGTAGCAACCTAGATATCTTTACTACTTCGATAAACTGTTTTAGAATAACTCATAGCAACAATAATATATAAGTATTCGTTTAGTGAGTATGGAAGTTATTTAATTGTATTTCATTTTTATACCTGACCCTGTTGGACACCGAATATAACTGTACCTATAACTATTAGTGGATGCTTGTTTGGGTATTTACATGTTTGTATCCCAAATTTTGAATAAATAAATAAATAATAATTCGGAAAAAAACGAGAAAAGTCACTGCCTACGTAGTATCCGCAAGCGGAGCGTTACTTCGCAAGGTTGGCAAGGTTAACCAAGTTAGGTTATGTCTCCCTTCTTTAACTTAAGATATTGACTAGGTTCATTCTTGTGCAGACCGTATACTAGAAATTGGGGGTCAACAAGATGCACCTATTGTAGCGTTTAACTTTTGACCGACAAGTTAAGGCAATCAACATCGTAAATATAAAAATTACTATGCTTTCGGTGGGTAAAAGTAAGAATCGTGGTATGTATTTACATTCGGAAGAAAAGTGGATATTTTAGAAAACGCAGTTTTTCGTACAAAAAAGTACTAAAAACACGTAAATAAAGTTGTGTGTGTGGTTTTTTTGTTAAAAGAAGGACAAATGGTGAGTATTTTCAGTGGCCGAAATGAGACCTTTTGTACTTCTGGAAGCTCGTATCTCGAAAAGTATTTGAGAATGCCACTTTTTGACTTTGGATTTGTGTTCAAAAGCTGAAAATACGATAGTTTCACCGAACATCATATCTCAAATCATGCAAGTCTAATTACTGGATATTTACCGTCATGAAAATAATGGATTTAAAAAATTCATTTTCTTTTTTGTTATGACTGCCTTCTGGATTTTTTTGGGATTAGGGAGGCTTGTTTATTTACAAAACAAACGTAGGTATTTTAAAAATCTGTGGATTCTCCCAAAACTTAATTTTTTCCGATCTTGGAAAATACACTTAGGCCCGGTATTTTCACCTCCGGTTATCCTAGGAATAAATTAACCAATGGTGAGAATGTGCTTTTATTATTCAATAAACGTTAAACCAAAGCATATTCTAACCGTTGGTTAATTTATTCCTAGGATAACCGGAGGTGAAAATACCTGGCCTTAGCAAAGAGATTGGTCTCCAGTTACTCATTGACAGCTTATCTCTATTCCTGTAAACAGTTATAATTTTTAACCTTCCGCTTATAACGTACGGTCTCTCGCACCGACTGATTTGAATATTTGCGCTAACTTGCTGTTGTTTATATATTTCCCGCTTTCCGCCAGGGTACCTTTCGTACTATCAAGAATCTTGTCAGGTTTACATTGTCTGTCGAATAGAGCGTTTGCTTAGAAAAATAAGTATACAGTCGTGAAACCGCGTTATCGCTCGTGTAAAACTCTGAGGTAAGTATAATTTGATTTGGCGTCTTCATTCTTGAACTGAATAGTATGTTTTTAGTGTGACTACGTCAGAATGAGTTACGAAAGAGAACAGGAGCGATTGCGAAGAGTGTATGAGGAAGTCGGTGAATCAGTCAGCATCTCCAGGGAATGTGCATAGACTGCATTTGGCAAAATAAAAATTGATAAAATTTGAACTAGTTTTAGTTGCCAGTTTGTATTCATTCAATTTTTTTGTTTCTATTATATTGTTATATTTGATGTTAATTCATTACTGTTTATGTTTTTGTCATTTTCATAAGAGGAATATTTTTTTTGGTTAAATTATTGTTGTATTGAATAAAAATACAACTGTTTTATAGCCTACAAAAAAAAAAAACCGTTTGTGTTTGTATTTGTACATGGAAATTATACTCAAATATTATGTTCAATAAAAAATATTCATTTATTTTTAAGTAAAAACGACCAATAATCATTCCTTGAAAAAATCGGTTTGTCAGACCGACATTATCAAAAATTAAGAAACCACTCACGTTATCTGCGGAAGGTTAAGGGCTTTGATGATTATAGTTTTTTTATATTGAAATTATATTAAAAAATATTAGTTTGGCAGGCATATTTATCCGAAATATGAGCTTTATAATTATAGAGTTCTTTCACAATATTAATGATTTGATCTTCACCTTTACAATATTATTTGCAACAAAGCGATTGCATGTTGATAATATATATGTAACTAGATAAAAAAGGATGATTCATTTTTTGATGAAAAATACAGCACAAATACTTTAAAATTATAAAAATGAATGCTGATTGTAATATGTGGAATTATTATTGTAAATACAAGATATGGTTTAAAAAAAACGATTTTACCTTATGATTGAATACGTGTTGAGTCTCGGCAAGAACTTTTCTTGATAATGCAACATCAAAAGGATCCACTCTTGAACACACATTCTGAGCAAGTACGTTTTTTTCCTCGGCAAAAAATTGTTTTCGGAATTTCTCCAGGACATCAGCATTCAATACTCCTTGAAATAAAACATTTTCTAAAGTACAATTGTTAAGCGAATATAAATATCTGTATGATGGAGATAATGAAATGATTAGGCTAAATTTTGACAGATACTTGAAAAAATACATTAAAAATACTATTCGAATGCTCAATGCTCACCTCCCTTATCAGAATCCATTTCGTTGAAGAGTAAAGATTATATTTTTTAGTAAACTTTCACTTTTCACCTTAACTTGAAAGATTAGAAAGTAATAACCAAGTACTCGAAGAGCCAAGAGTGATGATTGTACACTATTGTACAGTCCAAATCACAACCTCACGGTATTTATTAGATAAACAACCACATGCCACTCATGCGCATGCTCCTCAAAGAGAGTTAACCTTATCTGAATAGGAGGTACTAATAAGCTCTAGCCAATTAGAATCTTGTAGCATCAACCCGTCATGGTGACGTACATGGACATGATTACAGGCGGCCCACGTAACATACAGAGTAGTCCATTATACAGTCAAGAGCCTGTAACTCTCAGATACCAGAGTGCGGACTGCGCTAGTCTGCCACTGTCCAGGGCGAATGGTGGCCATGACATGTCTATATACGTCACAATGACTCACAAATGGCTCAGATAACGTTTAACGTTTACTCTCTTTGCATGCTCCTAAGTTGTACCGGACACAGAACACCAACAACCTTCTGTAACAGCTTTCTTTTTGGCCATATATGTAGCACCATGGCACGAAACACAGACACCGAACCATTCTTTTCAGGTCGTGTTTGAAGCCCCGGAGCAACACCAAAAACCTTCCCCTGCCCCCTCTTGCACCTACCAAGAACTTGGTACAAAAGCCCTTTTTGGTTATGTATAATGTTTATGTTCGACTAGCATACACAGATTTCAATAACTAATGTTTCAATCTCTGGTAGAATCACTCACAAAATAAAATGCATGGTGCGACAGAGAATAAAGAGTTACAAATAAATGATTACGAGAAAAATATGTATGATATTTTCGAGAGCAAAGAATATTATGATCGGGCTCTATTAGGTGTGACCAAAATTCAGACCCTAGTATATTGTTTGGAATTTTATAGATTTTTTTTCACATATCAACAAATATCGAAATGAATATCAATTGTTAAGATTTCTACAATTCTTCGAAATAAATACAAACTCCTGAACAAAATGAAACCTCGTGCGCATGTGCAATATGCATATCATAAAATACACTCCTTAAAGTGCGTTTTATTTGGGAGTAGCTCAGGTGCAAGAAACACGATACAGCTCCGGTGCACGAATCTCCAAAAAGAAAGCTTTGTTTGAGGTGTTTTCTGGCGTAAAAACGTATTCAATTAATCCTGCATTTGAATACGATTCTACGTGACGTCATTATTATCACGAACTGCAAGAATGCATAATTTATGATACGATTCAATAATCAAACCTGAACCAAGAATTTTTCTATTAGAAAGTCAGTAGACAATAAAACTCTCATGATTATTAGTGGAAAGTGGAATATCCCACTACCAAGATGTATTTGGGGTATTATTATAAATTATGACAATCACAAAACAACGAATTATGTTTTGAAACTTAATTCGACTTGGTTTCAAAACTCTATGGATACGTTTTGAATCATTTTATATATGACGTCATCGTTTCAACACCAGAAGTATTTGATTCACAGAACGAATACGTTTTGAATACATGGGCGCCCAAAAAACGGCTTTGGCTCGGAGCTAGGATTCTTTATTGCTCTGAGTTTTCAGGACTTCCGTCTTCGACGTGGTAGCGAGCAGTCGTAGCAAGAGAGCTGCTCCCAAAAAGGGCACGTGGGTGATGGGAGTAATTTTTATTTGTGTGAGAGTCCGCCGTTCATAATAACGTGCATTGCAGAAATAGTTATTTATTTGTTATTTATCAATTTGAACACAGGATTGCTTCGAGAAAGATTACTGTCACAGATTATACACACAGATAGGAAGTTCCGACCATTGTCTTTGATATTTGTCTTTTGAATTGAGATAGGCACAGTTACCAGTTCCAAATTATGTTTTAATTGGAATCATGGCAATATTGCCAACATAAGTGGTGGAGTCGAAGTTTCTTATTGAAAATTAATAATTGATTGATAACTCACTTTCGAAATCGTTTATAGTGTTGAATGACAGAGTTTTGTTATGTAGAAATATCATTTATTCCTTGAATAGGGAACACGCATAATTTTATTTAATTATATATTTCTTACAATTCAACTTCACGTTAACGTGATGTTTGAATAACAATTGAAAATACTATGATAATAAAAATATAAGTACAATATATAAACGAAGATGTAATTATAGTTGACAGTTCGAAGCAACTAGCGGTAAAAGTTTGAACTGTGGGAAGTAACGATGCATACGTCCATCAGAGGCACTACTAGTACGTTTTTGGATGTGATGAAAAAATTGGCGGTTTCAATATCGAATTATGAAAAACATTACACATTTTTTTCAATTTCTAAGTACGTTCCTCAGCTTTCTAGTTAGTAATCTTCATGTGCAAATCAAAATATTTTAGAAAAGCGGCACATGCGTTTTGAGATTTTGGGAAGTTGGCAAAACGTCATCATTCAAAATAGAGATATTACCGTAACCCTTTCAGTTGTATGTTTGAAATTATCTTGATGAAGGTCAAAAAGGGCATAATTATTCTGATAGTTCTCGCAGGGCATTTAAGTTTGAGATAGGATTCCATCTCTTTCTGATTTTGTTCGTCTTGTCGAGCCTTCTCCTCTGTGTATTTCTACTCTATGCCATTGTGTTCCAACGGACGATCTCCGATAGGAAGCTGATCCAAGACCGACTTTTCATTGTAGAATTTTTTTTGTGCGCATGCCTCAACTTTTCGGACACTTTATACGTGTGTGTGTGTGTTTCTACAAGTTCTGAATTTCAACCATAGTCTTAGTTGGATACAATTATGTGCTTCAACTGTTTTATGTACTAATAAAGCACCATCAAATAATTTTTCATTCAATTTCACTTAATAATAAGGGTAATAACCCGGGTATTTACTTAGTGTCCGAAATTTTCATTACCCGCTTTTTTAACATGGCGGATGCGCTTGAGCGTAACGAGTCGTGAAAAGGCCTGTAGGAGCATTAATCATACTGACGCGACCCCTATCGGAGATGAACTGAACTGAGGAAAAATGATTTTATATTCCCGCTATATGACTGTTGTGTTATTTTCACGATTTGCTGTATGATTACTATCCTAGATGTTATTGAATGTTATCAAACGCACGAACAAAAATGTAGACACAACATTTAATTCTTTCTTAGAACTTTTGTTTGCCGCCAGTTGCAGGAAACGGTGGCGCTCTCATCCGTCGAGTTCCTTTCCTATATAAATGGAATAGAATAGGTTTCAGTATTTTCCTATGAAATATAACCTATAAATCATTGGAATTTTCAGCAAAACAGTATACGCCCCTATATTTAGGTAGTTAATGAATATATGTATACGAGAGGATCGTTTACTTCCACAAATTATTTTACCACACATCGCTAGAGAGAAATCAGTAGGAAGTGGTCTAGTTGAATACTTGATTATCCATCGCGTATATCTGTTATATTTTGGGCTTGTCCACTGGCTCGGGAACATTTCGTTTTAACCCCCATTGTAAATGTTATTCCTGAATCTGTATGCACAAATGCACATAGAGGAAGCTCCACCCATTTCCTGTGATGTTTGGTTTGCTGCTCCATTGCCTTGGACCCTTTAATAGGGGAGTGCCGCACAAGTTGCCAAAAAAACTCAAAATGTCTGCCTCTCCAATGGCAATTGTTTGACTTTGGTTGTATGGAAAACCTCCAATTTGATATATCGATTCAATTACTTTTGGTCATGATCTCTTATATCAAATGTATCGTTCATAGAGATTTTCTGTCTGAAAATGTGAACAGTTGGTAGTATAAACAATATTTTGTAAAATATTGAATAAGAGAATACCACAGAACTCATAATTATATCTGACAGATATAATTATGAGTTCTATGGGGAATGCACAACACAATAACAATTGATAACAACGGAAGGCAAGCAACAAGAGAAAGAAGTGGCGTTTTTCTACGTCAAGGTTCAAATGGCATCGTGACAGATGACAGTCGTTAATGCACCAGAGCACGAATCAGGGGGTCAATTCTCGAGATCGTCCGTTCGTTGAATGTTTACGTTCGTGACGTCATGAGCATAGATTTGTGGAAACTGCAATTCTCAGGGAACGTATCATGAGCTAATCGTTCCCAAATGGTCGCTCAAATGTTCGGTCGACGTTCGTTGAGTACGTTGAGTAAGGCGCGTGTTTTGTTGACGGTTTCCTGTGTATTATTTATATGTGTTTTGTATTTAATCCCTTCTCCTCCATTGTGCTTTGTTAAAGTAAAAATGAATACAGAAGATCTTTTGTTGGACAATATTAATAATATTGTGAGGGAAGCTGGAATGTTGGTTCAAGAAGGATTGGCTGTGAGGGAAGCTGGAATGTTGGTGCAAGAAGGATTGACGATTTTCTACCTGAGCAATATTTAATGGTTCAATATTTTGTAAAGTGTCCCTGATATAGTTGTGTTCTATCGCAAGATTTCTCTTCAGACGATTGGTTTCTTCCAGATAATTCATACTTTTTGGAAAATCAGCAGAATTTGTGGGATTGTCATCATCCACCTCAATATCTTGAACCTGCGTTTCAACTACTCCCAAACCTCTTATGGCAGTATCGCCAATGATTTCAGCGATTTTCTCATCTGACCGAGAGAGATCCGGTATTGCAGAGCCACCACCTGTTTTTGAGGAATGGGCATTTATCAGCGCCTTCTTAGTTTTAGTTATTGACTATGAATACACCGCAAATATTTTTTCAAGCATGTATATCTTCCTCCACTTTTTCCACTCTTTTTTTGCACTAGGGGTTGCATTCAACATATTCGAAATGTCCTTTTGGTTTCAAAACTCTAGGAATACGTTTTGAATTGTTTTATATATGACGTCATCGTTTCAACGCCAGAATAGATGTATTTGAATCACAGGACGAATACGTTTCGAATACATGGGCGCCAAAAAACGGCTAAGGTTATGGAGTCCTGTCTGGTATAATTAGATGAAAATGTTTGTTTTAATTGAGGATGGGAGCGCATAAACTCGATTAAAATGTCCTTCTATTCGACCGACATCGGATTATTCCTTTCATTGTCCTTATTTGACCACTGAAATAAAATCTGATATTCACAACAAGAACAAAATCTGAGGAATTTATGATTTCACAAGTTCAAGTCATAGACAATAGTTCTATGTCACAAATATGTATGTGTTTTGTGGTTCACGCAGCACATATAACTAACAGAACACCTATCTTTCGATTAATTTTGCCACGATGCCAAGTTTATTCTACTTTCGAAATGAGCGATTACTTTCATTGGAACGAGTAGCTGAAGATATGCCCGAGAATTGACTTCATTTGAACTATTCGTTCGGCTTCACTCGTTCCTGAACGTACACGTTCCGCGAACGAACGATCTCGAGAATTGACCTCCAGATTGGGACTGGCACCAACACTCGAAACCCTGATGAAATTATTACAGTTGCAGAGGTTTTTGATGTTGGCAACTTGTGCGGCACTCCCCTATAGGCAAAGTGAAAAGTCACGACTCGTTACGCGCAAGCGCATACGCCAAGTTAAAAAAAGCGGGTAATTTGCATTCAAAAATTACATTTTGGTAAAATAATTTTCCAGATCTCAAAATTTTGTCGAAATTTTCAAATATAAAGGTGCTCCTCAATTTGAACTCGATTTGACCTTCAGTTGAATAACTTTCCCAAACACTAGCGCCAATTGTGGTTGTTTCAGGAATATTGATAGACAATACTATTTCTTACTACCCAAACATAAATTGAACCTCACTTTTGATGTGTTGTTTCAGTTACAATTGAAAATACTATGATAATAAAAATATTAGTACAAGACAGATGAAATAGTTGACAGTTCGAAGCAACTAGTGGTAAAATATTGAACTGTGTGATGTAATGATGCATACGCCCATCAGAGGCGCTAGGAGTACGTATTTGAATGAAATGAAAAAAATTGTGTTTTCGAATTCGAATTATGAAAAACATTAAACGAATTTCTAATTTGATTGCTGAGCTTCCTAGGTAATCCGTATGTGCAAAATATTTTAGAAAAGGGGCACATGCGGTTCCCTATTTGTAAGTAGTGTAGTAACGTGTGTATGTATGGCATATTGTATTTTGTTTGGACAGTCTTAAGCCGCAGATTTGAATATTCACCTGTACTCAGTACCAAAAGCAAGTACAAATTTTGACGAATTAACTAATAATGATATTTCCATAGTTCCATCATATTGTTGCATTGAATTTTATATTTTCTGAAATTTAATGACAATAATTTTATTTCTAATTCTCCGCCTGTGTAAAATAGGAAGTATTGGTGTTAAAATGAAGGAATACAAAATGAAATAAATAGTTGAAAGTGAGACGTCAAAAAATATAAATATTCTAAGATTTAATTCACATGAAATTTTTAACTTTTTGTTGTGTGAAATGATCAAGTTGTTTAATTTTTTTGTCGAGAACCATTATGAAACTGGACAATAAATGTATATTCAATATCTGGGATAACTATGTAATGTCTAAAAAGAACATATCCACACGTTAAAAAAAAATTACTTCGCCAATACCTCTCAGAAGAACAAATACAATAGTACTTCCAACATCCTTCAAAGTCCTCTTTGGGAAGTGCATATTGGGTCTGAAAAAAACATCCTCATGCCAACATTTTCAGGGATGTTTGTGCTCGCTAGGTAGTGCCTATCCAACGATTAGGATAGGATTGATCTGAAAATGCTCAAACTATCCTGATTATGCACTGCAGCACCATATCGTGTTACAACCACATGGTCCTTCTGGTGTCCAAATCCAGGTTCAGATGATAAGGGTGGAACTTAGGTTTCAATATTATTTTCGTCACACTTCTTTGTGAAATATCCGTTTCCGCTGATATTTCCCTAGTGCTTAAGTGATGATTTTCCTGTAGCATCATTAAAACTTGTAACTCATTTTCCTCATTGATCTGACCACCAACAATTTCCTTTTTGGTATAAGACACACTACCAGTGAGTTTAAACCGATCTATTAACGTTTGTAGTTATGCATTTTTCTGTGGGTCTATGCAAGACGCTATTTTGTAACATGAATTGAAATAAGTCAAAAACTATTGCAGGGTGCGTTGTATCGACAATTTAGTGGCAAATTAAAAAACGTAACAAAAATGGGGTTGTCATTTAAAAAAACAGAACTAGTTGTGTATCCTTATTTTGGAACATCCTTATATCAAATCGTTTAAAAAAAATTGAGTCGATAGCTTGTATAGAAAACAAGTCATGGAGCTTGCACGCACTCCTGGGTCACCCTGTATATTTCATGACCCATGAAAATATTAACCACCATAAATTGAAAATGTAATTTTGGTTTCTTGTAATTATCCTTACTCGGAATACGTTGTAGATGGAACATTTCTATGCGCATGTTATTCTCCTCTGACGAATTAACAACCCAATATTTTGTTAATTATTAAGTTTTGTCTTGATTTATTTTCGTGTTCCACATGTGAGTATAACCTTCTCGCCGGCCATTACTGAAAATGTCTGTCACTCAAAACAAAATCTATAAATTATATAATTTTTCAGAGAATTTCTCTGTATGTTACTGAAGATGGGATTAATTGTCCCGAAACATGTCTGAGCTAATTAATATCTACCAATAAACTGTGGAGACGACTTTGAGCCTACTCATTTCTTTAATAAAATATTTGTTTATATTCTTATTGTTTATCAACTAAACAATTTATTATAAACAAACAAACATTTGGCATATTTTTTTGGTCGCCAAAAAATATAACAAAACAATCATATGCATCAATTTATAAAAAATATATTTTTATATAGAAAATATTCAAAAATAATGTTTTTTTTTCAATCATAATTTCTTTCAACTAATAAACTGGAAACAAAATATGCAATCAATTCATTTATTAATAAAAAAAAATTGAACAAATTGCTCAAAAAATGTCTAACAAATATTTTCGAATAAGTTTTTACCTGCAGAATCCCGGAAATTATATTCCTCTTTCTGTTTCTTCTAAATGTCCGTATTTTGTTGGATTTATTCATAAAATAATGAATTTTCATAATTGGTGACCTTGTAATATTCATTATAAATAGAGAAAGGGTATTTATGAAACAAAATAATTTTAGTATCATTTAAACAATCAAACCACTTTATATAACAGTCATAACTTTGAATAAATTAACAATAGCCTCTAATAAAGTAGAACTTATTTTTTGTTTCACCAAAGATGTACTCCTTGGAGTGTCCTGATGGTACCATAATAAAAAAAAAACATTTTCGCCATTGATTTACAAGTACTTAAAACTGGAACCGTTTTTCAACGACTTTATTTGTTTATAACTATTGCAATTTGCATTCCGAATCTACGAAGGCGTAGAGGCCAACAACTTAATATTTTTCATAAACATTTGGAATTGCCACTTTGAACTAACAATTGTCACTTTGAAGTAACAATTGCCACTTTGAACTGACAATTGTCACTTCAAACTGACAATTGTCACTTTGAACTGACAATTGTTACTTTGAACTGACAATTGTCACTTTGAAGTGGCAATTGTCAGTTCAATGTGGCAATTCCAAATGTTTTTGCAAGTGACATTTGTCAATTTAAAGTGACAATTGTCAATTTGAAGTGACAATTGTCACTGTTAATTCACATTTTTCTCGTATTTGATATACTGACTGGTCTACATAAGCTTTGTTTTACTGGGTCTATTCCTGTTTTGGAAATATTATCCTTGTCTTTTTGTTGACAGATCTGGCATTTCAAATTTTAAAACACTATTGCATTCAATGGGTGCATATCGACTGAATAATTAACGTAAAATCAAATGATTTGTTCAAAAATAATATCAAATGAGCACATCCTTCTTTGCAGCTTTGATACAGTAATTATAAATAAAAGTCAGGTTAATTTTTCAATTTACTTGATGTTTTGTGACCTCACTACTTCTAGTTATTTTAGTTGGGGTAAATCAAAAAATTAAAAGTTAGATCTTTTTTTTTTAAAAATTGGGAAAAGGGATAAAAAATATTGTGAACTATATGTAAATACATTAAAATCAATGATAAGGATAAAAAATATCAGATTGGACTATAATAAAATATAAATAAATAAAGGCATGTGAAATTTTACGAAGATCAATAGTTATATGATGAAGTGCGACATTTTCTCAGACATGCATGATTTTTTTTCTTGGTCACAAATATTTTGAGAAAATTATCAAAGTTTCCAAAATATTCGTGACGTCCAAAAAGTTTCAGGAAATGATTTGAGCACTTATTCATAAGTAAATGAGGCTAGGAATCAGTATGGGGCTAGGAGAAGTTATTTTATACTTTTTAGTTAGTTTTAAAAACTTGGTATTATTAAAAAAAAATATTTAAATGATTATTTTCTGTTTTTTTAGTCTTGTGTGTGTGAAATTTGATATCTTTATTTATTTATTTTTTCACAATTTTCTTCCTCTTTTTTTGTCTATTACACATAATTCTGCAATATGAAACCTGTTGCAAAATTTGTAGCGAACAGACAAAAACGACGAGTTAATATTACATTGTCATCCAGTTATGTGCTATGTTCAAAGTTACAAATCTCTAGCTCATCGGGAAGTTTCTTTAAAATCGATTGAAATTTTTTTGCCGAACAGACAGACAATAAATCGAGTCAATATTGCATTGAAAAGATGAATTACTGAGAAAGGTGTTGCTTGGAAGAATCTTTCAGAATTCACGTAAAAATATTTCAACTTGCTGCGATCTGGAACTGTTGTCGAAACAGTCAACAGTTTTTTGTCCCATGTTCTTATCGTTTCAAAACTGAGTCGCAGTATTTTCGTGCACCTTGAACGGATTGGTGGGTCTAGTCACAAAATGTGTTTTGTGACTAGACCCACCAATCTTATGCTTTGTGCTGTATGAACACACTAACACATTGGTAATTTTCAAATTAATTACAGGTTAGGTATTTCATTTATCGATCTCTTGTGTCGGTTCTATACCAAAGAGATCGATAAACGATAAATGAAATACCTAACCTGTAATTAATTTGAATATTACCAGTGTGTTAGTGTGGATTCATACAGCACAAAATAACAATTATGAAATAAGAAATAACAATTATCAATTAACAAGAATTAAAATGTAGCATTCATGCACTCAAAATAACAATTAAGAAATAAAAAGTAAGCATGCGCACGAGACGGAGATCCGAGGCATTTAAATTAGGTACGATACAGGAACATTTTGGGAAGGAACTGTATTTTTCTTCAAGATCCCAAGAGCCCGCCGTCTGTCTATAGACTCACTCAATCCTAGATTAGGCTGCACCAGTACGTTACATTCATTTTATCACGGAAAATTATTAAAACTTATTTCAGTACAATGGGATCGTTTTGTCCAAGAGTCATATTGAGGTACACAATAATAATGATTTGAACTAGAATCACTCATTTTTCCACTCGAGGACGTACAATAGTCAACAGAATATTCACCAGGTAAACCAGAATTTCATTGAATGTCAACAATCACAAGAGATTCGACAAGTTTCAAGTGTACAATGGCTAAAATCATATAAACATTAATGTTTGGAAAAGTAAATAATGTACGTATGTATAATTTCAAAAATCGACACCAGAGGGAGTATCCCTTATTTGGAATTCCCAATGAATAACAATAACAGGGCCCATAACCTATAATTATAATATTTCAAATCCCCTAATGACAACTGACAGTAATTCGATTGTACATTGTACTTCATAATACAGTTTCGATTCGATGCTTATTCGCATCGTGTTTGCCTACGGTTCGTAATCTTACTTGCATCGAACGTTCATAATCCCGCTGCAGAGCCTGTGCGCACTGGTCAGGGCGACAATAAATTAATTGTCACGTCTGCGAAGATTTCTTGACTACGCGCACTTACAGTGACAGTCACGCAATTTATTCGTTATTCGTCAAGATGGATCTGGAGTCTCGAGGGTTCATGGACCGCGTAGGGCAAAACCTATTGATATTCGTTATCTATGAAAAATTCTAATGTTATTTTTTTTTTCGGCAATTATTTTTTCGCACAGATTGACAATTTTTATTTGGCTTTGTGATTGAGCGACGTGAGACGAAAATGTTTTGAAGAAGGGCGCTTGCCCTATCGATCGACTCTAGGAAATTTCTCTGATATGGGGAGCCCACGACTCGAAAAATTCACATACATACATAGACATCCCCGGAAAACGCGGCCCGAAAAAAAAATTCTGACCTGCCCGCCCGCGCCCTTCCGGGGGGTCAACTGGGCGAAGCATTTTTTTTTTCGCCTTCAGACCCTCGAATGGTTTTCCGTTCTCTTTTAAAAGTGAGGGAGTGAGGCGACATTTTGTAACCAATGCGCACTTGGCAATTCAAAACTACGGGTGCGGTGACAGTCGCATCACTAGCGTGTCGCCGGACCCCGTGGACATTGTCACCCAGCTGTTACGCACCACCGTAGGTCCCTACCCATGGCGACAGTGACGAATCAGTCGACGTGACAAAAATCACCAGTGGGTGCAGGCTTTTATATAGCCTTCTCTTATGTGGCTTCAAACTGGCACACATATACATTATCTTTATTTTTCTAGTTCGTTTTCTGTTGCGCGCGTTATTTCATTTACAGATCTGTAGAACACGACTTCACTTTCATTACATTGTGACTTATGACCTATTGTCAATATTCCTAGTTATATAAAAAAAAAAAAAAAATCGGTTTATTGTCTAACAGGAGAGATCCCAATTACAAGACAATTTATATATGTATATAAGTTTACATTTCAATTTCTTACAAATAAGTAAAGGTACTGAAAAAGAATGAGTAATGAGAATAATAAAAAAAAGATAGATTAGAACAAAATAAATCAACTAATTATTGTTACAGCTTTTGAAGTAAAAGTGCTTTAATTTTATTTTTGAAATTACTAAGATTATCTGCAAAGACGTCAGTAGGAGAACAAATTTCATTGTACCTTTTGCATACAGTGTGTATTGGTGATTTGGTGAATAGATTTGTTCTATATGATTGTAGGTAGAAGCATGACTCTTTTCTGCTACTCTGGCGTGGACTGGAAATCAAGTTTGTACAGAATATCAGGACAGTCTATCAAACCGTGTATAATTCTAAATATAAAAATACATGAATAATATATTCTCCTATTTTCTAAAGATAGGAAAGAGAACCTATCGAGAAGTATTTTGTTGCAGCAACCTTGCTGGGGGTAAACACCGTCTAATTTGAAATCATATATTTCATAAATTTTCTTTGGAAATTCGAAAGCTTTTTTTATATTTGGGGCCCAATTAGAGATCCATCTCCAGTCTTGATCTTACAAATTAAGTTTAGTAAAAAAAAAGCAGGTCCGAAATATTAATCCTAGCATTCTTTTGGCTTGTAAAGTGATTTTATTTATGTGTAATGAGAAGTTCAGCTTAGGGTCGAACCAGATACCCAAATCTTTGGTTTCTGAACATTGAGTCAGGATATGATTGTTTATTTGGTAAGGATAAAGAGTAATATTTGCTTTTAGACTGAAGATCATGTATTTACATTTCTGTATGTTCAGAGGTAGCTTATTAACTTTGCACCAATTGTATAGGGAATCAATGTCATTCTGAAGTACTAGACAGTCGTCCAATGAAGAAATGGGTCGAAATAATTTCAGGTCGTCTGCGAATAACGTTACGGAGCTAGAAAATTCTTCGCATATATCATTTATGAATATGGAAAAAAGGAGTGGGGCTAATACACTTCCCTGGGGTGCACCGCTAGATGCTGTGAAGGTGAATGATTTGTGACCTCGATGTTCAACATATAATTTTCTGTCTGTGAGGTAGGAATCAAAAAATGACAAGAGTGGTTCGTCTAGACCGAATACATCCAGCTTGTTCAGTAATATTTTGTGATTAATTTTGTCAAAGGCCTTTGAGAAGTCTGTATAGATAGTGTCGACTTGTGTACCGTTTTCGAAACTGTTGTGTATTGTTTGAGTGAAACACATCAAATTTGTTATTGTCGATCTTTTGCTGATAAAACCATGTTGATTTGTGGTAATAAGGTTTCTAACATTAGGAGATATTCTATTATACAAGCATGTTTCAAAGGCCTTTGCAAAGTTTGACAGGAGAGTTATTGGTCTGTAATTCAAAATATCGTTTACTTTCCCTGACTTGAATATTGGACTGACTTTTGATACTTTCCATATATCTGGGAAATAATTGGTTGTCAATGCTAAATTGAAGATTATTGTAAGTGGTTCAGCGAATATACAAGCACAATCTTTAGCCAAAAACTTGGAATTTGGTCGTCTCCACAGTTGGTTTTAGTTTTTTCAATGCACTCTCTACCTCAGTTTCCGAAAATGATCTGACTGATATAGTTGGGTTATTTGTTATTATTATATTGTTATTTTGTATGGAAGTCTGGTCAATTTTCACAAAAACGCTCTCAAAGAAGGTTGCAAAGGCATTGACTATTTCGTGAGGGTTATTGAATTCCACACCCTCTAGATGTAGAACCCCTGGAATTCTTGATGAACCTTTTTTGCTGTGAATATAAGACCAAAAATTCGATGGGTCAAATTTAATTGTTTAAATTCATTATAGGCTTTGGAGACTTGTGATTTTATTGACTTTCGAAGTGATCTGTATTGATTATTATCGGTTTCTAATTTTGTAGTTTTAAATTTTTTCAAGATTTTATTTTTGGCTTTTATGTCACGTATTATATTTTTGTTGTACCAAGGTGGGTATTTATTTGTATAATTTTTTTGCATCGGAACACATTGGTTTAAGATTGGGTTGATTATGTCATAGAATGTTTCCAATGCAATGGCAAATACACAGTGCAGCATCCCCACTTTCTATATGGCATATCTTCACTGTACATCCTCGTATTTCTCATGATATAGCCAACATATATATTTTATTATTTGCAGTAAAATAGTGATTAATTAGGATTTTATTGTGGTGTCCCCTTTTTCTGTGAGATAGTAATTGGATTGCGAGAAACTTAATCTCCAAGGTTAGGTGATATGGGTAGTCAGCCCCTACCTAAAGTCACTCTTCAGCTAGTGACTGAAAAATAAAGAAAATTTTAACCTGTAAAAAATATGTGAATAGAAAGGAAATACATGATTTTGTAGGACAAGCATAGCTAACATAGCTTGGGACAAAATAACTGATTACATACCTCATAGATCCCAAATATCAGTCTGAAGTACATCAAACCTTGAAATTGTTTTGTTTTTTATCAGCAAGACAAAAATGAAAAAACAAAAACTATAAATAATATTTATTAAATCATCTGTGCTCCATATGTACAATGTACAATAATAAAATCTCCATTTTACATTTAATATTTTAAAAAGATCTTATTTGATACTATTATAGAATAAAAATTATATGTTCAGATAAGTTTGGTTGCATTGTCCATTTTATTAAATTACTCTCACCTCTTCAAACTAAGTTCCTTCTCTACACTAGTTTCCGAGATCCTTTGTGTGAATTATGATAGAGTGATAAAAATACAATCATTCAACATAAACCAATTTTGTATTTAGAAATATGATTACTTCTTATTCCTATAATTTTTCCAAATATTTGTAAAAACAATACAAAATTTGGAGAATTATCGGCTTCCCATATCAATTATTAAAAATGGACAATGAACTTGTTTCAAAATGAAAAAAAAACACTCAAAATAATACACCAAATCAAACATATGCACAATAAAATTGTTATTATATTCAAAAAACATAACAAATAAACCTTGTATATCTATTAAAGCAGAGTATTTAGATCCGAAAGTAAATCGTTCTTACTTTATACATGGTGTTTTATTCTATGAATCTACAAATAAAAACTTCAAAAGGCACCTCATAGCTGCTACTTTACATAATAATGTACAGGACAAGATAATTATTTAAGTAAGGACCTAGGCACTTTTTCGAGAAACGTTGATAAAAAAATATAAATACCCGATGAAAGACTTTCGAATTTATGAAAGAAACAAACAAGTTTCTATTAAAAAATACAATTTTTCTAAGCAATGACCACATAACTTATGCTGTCACAAAAAAATATAGTGAGTATTAATATGCACACGCTTTGTAAAGCTCTGCTTATATTTGACACTCACTTTTCATCAAAATGATTCCGGTATTCAGTGACTTCAAAAGCCTATGTCAACGCTTTCTATTATCAGAATGATCCCCTGTTTGAAGGTTGTAGACGATTTAATAACTTAATTACTATCGTTTCCGACGCCCATGGCCTTAAAGGTTTTTCATGATGTTTTGATCGCTTGTATCTACAATCGTCTTCAGGTGAATACTGACAAGCTCAGATGCTTCTTGGTATTTTACAGGTCTGTCGATGTTTCGTGCCTCTGTAGTCCGCATCATTTATTTATGTTTGAACCAATGCTCCTCTCTACATAGAATGCTTTGTGTGACCGATGTAGAAATCTCCAAATTCACATAAAATTTTATAAATACAGATCTTGCCGATTTTTGTTCTATTATCAGGTTTGGTACTGCTGAGGAAGCTCTGTAAAGTACTGCCATATTGGAAACAGCTCTTCATGTTATACTTGTTTACGATCGTTCTGATGTCCTTAATGTATGGAAGGTAAATAACGGGGCATTGTTGTTCTTCACAGGTCTTGGTTCTGTCAAGTTGTTTCAGTACTCCTCCCAGGAGTTTCTCGGATATCCATGTTGGTGAAGGGCTACTGTGATGTAGTTTATTTCAGCTTCTAGTAACTCTTGGTTGTTGCAAATGTACATTGGTGTACTTGGACCAGAATATCGTTTCATCAGCTTCGGCGTGGAGAGCCTTTATACCAATGTCCCCATAGAAGAATCCCCCAGCATCATCAAAAGGAAACTCGAAGAGGATAACCTTCTTTATGAAAGGATTAACCTTTCTGTCCAAGTGGATAATACACAACTCATATTTCCAAGAAAAGGACCAGTTCTTCTCCCAAGAAAGAACAGACAATAACATCTGCATTCTGTTTATAGAAAAAGATTCATACAGCATAGTATCCCAACTACAACTCCAATCATCCGAGTTCAACAAAGAGAGGAATCATAGGAACATTGGTAGAAAGAACGATGTATGTAAGCAACAACCCAAAGACACTAGACGTCGAAATAAACTACACCGAAATGGATATCCCGAGAAACTCCTGGCAGAAGTACTGAAACAAATAAGATGTCTGAAGAAAGAACAACAACAAAACCCAGTTATCAGGGGTGTCTACGAGAACATCAGAAAAATGGGAAACAAGTACAGTATCAAGAGCTGTTCCGATCTGGCAATACTTTAAGAAGCTTCCTCACCGAGATCAAACCTGATGATAGAACTGAAATCAGCAAGAACTGTATTTTTATGAAGAACCATGTGAACCTGAGATAGTACGTACAATATTCCAGGCAGTAGTCCATGCAATCGAACTCTGCCTGCAAGAAATTCTGAACAGAAACAGTACAAATAAATCGATCCAAATCATGTTGGACATCCAAGCAGCACTGAAAGCTCTGGCATCAAGTCGGATAGAATCCAGATTAGTATGTCACTCTTCAAAGTGTAGGCAAGGACAACAGAATAACTCTACTTTGGGTCCCTAGACATAAAGGCTTTGGAGGAAATGAGAAAGCCGACCTTCTGGCAAAAGAAGACACTATGAAGGATTTCAACGGACCGGAGCCCTTCTTCTGAATATCAAAGATTACAACCAAAGAAGTGTTTTCAAAACTTGACCGAGCGAAAAAATGCGAGTACTGGTATGAAACACTGGGACAAGACCATTCGAAAGCATTTATACCAAACCCATCGAAAAGCAGCCCTGTTAGAACTGACTAGGAAAACCCGAGGATTACCACAGGACTACTGACAGGTCACTGTAGACTGCAAGAGCATCTTCAAAAAATCGGATTTGCGGAGAGCGCAAAGTGTCACCTTTTGCCAAGGCGAGTAAGAAACATCAGAGCACATCTTGTGCAGATGCAAGGATCTGGAACGAACAAGATTCTACTTTATGGGCAGCTACAGTCCAAAGACCTGGAAAAGGTATCACCGAGCGTCATCATCGCCTCTGTCAGAAGAGCGGGACTTGAAGGTGAACTCTAATTTAATTAGGATCGAGCCACAATAGATCTGAGAAGGTCCTTGTGGAAGGTGCAGTTATCGCCCCATTCGAAAAAAACCTAACCTAACCATGTAAAAGGGGAGATTAATATATCAGAGAGACAAAGAGACCTTTATATGATACCAGAACACAAAAAATACGTTTATTGTCTAAACAGGATAAATTCCAATTTCAAGCAAGTATAGAAGTTTCAGTTGAGTGATACAAGTACAAATAAGTAATAGGTTATTGGTACAAAAACGAATGGGTACAGATTATACAATGGTATGATGCAGGTGGATACAAATTTAGGTATAGGTTGATGGTTTTGGTGTATTTATGCCGTTAGGATTGTGAACATGGACTCGATGTAGAGACGTTGGAAATTACTGACAACGCCTGGACTGAGCACCACCAAATTCTGTGGGTACAATGTAGAGCTGGATTGATAAATCGAAACGCAGCCGTTGTCACTGCAGTGGATGTTCGAAGTTGAAGATGCAGTCATACACGTGTGAGTTTTTACATTCGCAGCCGCTGTAGGAGCACCTCCAAGATGGCCAAAAGCTAGATTTATAGATTCAGACGCAGCCGCTGTTGCTGCAGTTGGGATTATTTTATGTCATTGAAGGCTGGATTTCTAGATTGAATACTCCTACATCTACATTTCCCATCTTTTTCTAATTTACCGAAAATTTCCCGGGGACAATGAATATAAAACATAACTTTGATTGCACGAAATTCACAGGAATTCATCATACCTGTTTCAGAATATTACGTTTCATGTCATTCCCCTTTGCTGCTGCGGCAGGAGATTAAAGTTGGCCATTTTAGTGTGGCCGCGAGAGCGGCTAATGCAGCAGCTGTGAATGTATAAACGCACATATGTACGTCTGCAGCAACAACTTCAGCGACTGAGTGTAAATCTACAAATCCAGCTAAAGCATTCCGCACCTCGCGAGTATCGTTCTGAATCCGGAGAGTGTGAGAAAGGTATCGGTTAGAAGGTTGGCCTCCTTCGCTCGCGAAATAGGATACCTTCAAAGCTGAATCAATTCCCAGCAGCGAGCCTGGAGAGGCCTACATGTTAATGGTTCTGTCCGCCCACGTACTCTCATCTCTAGAGCATTTTACATAGAGATAAGCATTGGTTCAAAACAGAAATTCAAGGAGGCCGCCTACGTCGAAGCTAATATTGCATTCAGTCAGCCAAACGTTGAGTACGGGAATATATGAAAACAGTTCATTGTTCATTCTGGCAGACTGTAGAGGAGCGAAACTACAGGCACCAGTGCACAGCGTGAAATTACACGCTCCACTGCACTGACAGACCTATAAATACCAAGTAGCACCTAAGCTCCTCAGCATTCACCTGAAGACGATTGCAGATACAATGATCAAAACGTCGTGAAAAAACATTTAAACTCCTTAAAATGATGACGTCCGAAACAAGAGTAATCAAGAATGATCGTCGGCTAGCAGGGTATTTCTTCTAACTGGTTCAATTATTGAAGAGGTTTTTTGTTTTTGATTCTTGTATCTTCTTAACCTTCCGCTTATAACGTACGGTCTCTCGCACCGACTGATTTGAATATTTGCGCTAACTTTCTGTTGTTTATATATTTCCCGCTTTCCGCCAGGGTACCTTTTGTACTATTAAGAATCTTGTCAGGTTTACATTGTCTGTCGAATAGAGCTTTTGCTTCGTTAGAAAAGTAAGTATAAAGTGCGTGAAACCGGCGTTATAGTTCGTGTAAAACTCTGAGGTAAGTATAATTTGATTTGGCATCTTCATTCTTGAACTGAATAGTATGTTTTTAGTGTGACTACGTCAGAATGAGTTACGAAAGAGAACAGGAGCGATTGCGAAGACTGTATGAGGAAGTCAGTGAATCAGTCAGCATCTCCAGGGAATGTGCATAGACTGCATTTGGCAAAATGAAAATTGATAAAAATTGAACTAGTTTGTTCAGTTGCCAGTTTGTATTTATTCAATTTTTCTGTTTCTATTATATTGTTATATTTAATGTTAATTCATTACTGTTTATGTTTTTGTCATTTTCATCAGAGGAATATTTTTTTTGGTTAAATTATTGTTGTATTGGATAAAAATACAGCTGTTTTATAGCCTACAAAAAAATATATATTTTTTTCAAAAATCCGTTTGTGTTTGTATTTTTACATGGAAATTATAGTCAAATATTATGTTCAATAAAAAATATTCATTCATTTTTAAGTAAAAACAACCAATAATCATTCCTTGAAAAAATCGGTTTGTCAGACCGACGTTATCAAAAATTAAGAAACCACTCACGTTATCTGCGGAAGGTTAATTTTATATTTATTTCAGTTTACATGTATTATATGATACCATCAGACTTATCACCAACTAAGCAATCTTTAATTTTGTATAATACATGTTCTGGTAGGAAGTGGGCCAACAAGCTAATCAGACTGATCTTATGAAATTTATAGAGGGTGTTGCAGAATCAGATTAAATATCTCTCTAATATGTAAAACCAGATAATGCAGCTGACATGACTGAAAAGGTAAACATTAAAGATCAAATTAAAGAGCTTTTTCGGGTTTGAAAATTTCCTCAATAATTTAAAGAGTTAATTGATATTTTTCTGGAGGATTTGGGTTCAAATCCCGTTTTTGTAACTTTTTTTTTATAATCGATTCCCAGAACAAAAAATATTTTATTTCTTAGTGAAAAATTTTTAATTATATATATATATATATATATATATATATATATATTTCAGGTTTTTTAGTGAGTTTAAAAAGCGGTGAATGATCATTATTCACTGCTATTAATATATAATGGATATAATTGTGATTGAAGAAACACTTGAGTAATTGATATATTAGAAAACAGTAGTAAACAACCTCTTTACATAATATTTTATTTCAAATTATGCTGAATAATATTGTTGTAGATCCTATCGATTATTCATATAGGCCAATCAATAGAGATTTTCTGCTCTATTGATTCTGTGACAAAAATACTACCAGGAAACCAACTGTACCATCATAACGTAGTTATATCCTGTTGTTTTCTGCTCCCAATTGTCATTGCTAAATTTGTTATAAATTTGATTGAAAAGTGACAGATCTCTAATATTATGGCGTTTGTTAAATACTTTTCATTCAATTCGCTCTAATTCTGCAAAACCGAACGCACCTATAATGGCTTGAATAGTTGTTTCAGTACACCTTCTTATACAAGATCAGTGTGTAACTTATTGGGCCCAAAAACTACCTGCTTCCAAGCACCAAGATGTCCGGTACTAAATGAATCAACATAAACCATTACCTTTTGAAACTGTTTCCTCTTTGCATTGATTACTATCATTCACGCTATTTTCTTTGCTGCTCACGCTTGATCCCGTAACCCCCTCGTCCCCTTTACCCATACAAGATATCGTATTTACACTAATACTATTGTCCTGAACCCCCTTATCAGAGAGAGGCTTCGAAGAAACTTCATTTGTTCTTAGCTTAGGAATTTCTATGTTGTTCGCAGACCCATTTTCGGATGAGCCCCATTCCGAGCTTGGAGTTTCTTCAGTTTTTATTTCGGAAGAACTGATTTCACACAAACTATGTTCTCTCTGGGAAATTTTCAATGCTTTTTCATCACTATCACCTTTGGAAGAATCATTTTTCAACAAGCTTCTGATATTCGCAGAAGGGGTAGTTGTGCTAATCCCTAAAATATCTTTCTTCGATTTATCAGAGCTAGTACTGCTCTCGGTATCACTTTTCGAGAACTGCACTGATGAAAAGTTATTTTCTGGTGATGCTAGTACGGAACTGTTAGAATGAGGAACAGACGGAGGTAGATCTGCTTCACACCTATGTGAATTTTCCTTTGCCATGTTTTTTGTAGAATCTCCCGAATCCTTGGCAACTTTCGCATTACCACTTTGTTTGCTAAGGTATTTTTCTTTCCGTTCGACTTCACTCGTTTTCGAGGCACAAACACTCACTGAGGATTGGATTTTGGACCCGATTGCTTTGTGCCGATTTTGAGTGAGTTTCTCCACGGCATTTTCCAAGCTCTTTTCGCTTTTTGAATCTTTCGAGGTCTTTTTGGATGACGAATTCGGTGGTTTAGAATGGGTCTGTGATGATAAAATATTATGAGTTCGTGATATGGAAGATATGTTTGAAATAGTTGTTGTGGGTCTGGATGAAACCTGTGAAAAAAAAACAAAAACTGAGGCCCTTTCTGTAGATTTTTTTGATATCATGATGAAGTTCTTAGTTTAAATCCATAATAATAGTTTTAAATTACAAAATCTAATATAGGAGCGTATTCAAATATAAAGAGTTTCTCTGTCCAACTATTTATTCGTTGATTTATTTTCATTATCAATAATTTGTATTAGAATGATCAAGACTATTTTTGTATCTTATTTTTTGACATATTTTAGAACTTGTGAACCATAAAAAACAAATTCAATTTTTATTTGCTGAAGACAACTTGACAATATGGTTTTAAACATAAGCTTTGGAAAAAACTATTGAAATGAAAGATATATCATCGATTGCTAATAGGAATTTATATTAAATAAATAATAGTTTAAAAAAACTAAAAAACACGCTTTTTATAAAAAACCCAACTGAAAAATTAATAAATAATAGGCCAAAAAAAAACTAAAAAACACGCTTTAATAGAAAACCAAATTAAAAAAATTGAAAATAAATTTTAATAAATATACATTAATAATAATGTAAATAAGAAAAAAAAATATTTTATTTAAAAAAAAGCGTGGGGTGCTTTTTAAGATTCAGATTAAGCACCCCACGCTTTTTTTTAAATAAAATAATTTTTTTTCTTATTTACATTATTATTAATGTATATTCATTAAAAAAATTTACACTATTCTTAATTCAAATTTATTTTCTATTATTTTGGTTTGGTTTTCTATAAAAGCGTGTTTTTTAGTTTTTTTAAACTATTATTTATTTTCTACTTTTTAGTTTGGTTTATTTATAAAAGCGTGTTTTTTAAATTTTTTTAAACTATTATTTGTTCTAATCTACTATTAATTCCGTGATTACTATTAGTAACTGTAATTATTTTCCAAATCATTAATGTGTACAGCTGCATTAATAGTCAAATCTCGATTTTAGAAGTCATTCAAAGCCACCATCTTAAATTTTTCAATTTTGACGAAAGAATCATAATATTCGACTCCAAAAACCCCCACATACCAATTTTGAATAGAATCGGACCATAATCACAAAACTCGTCCATCATTTTGGAGCCGCCATCTTGAATTTTTCAATTTTCACGAAAGAATCATAATATTCGATTCCAAAAACCCCCTCATACCAATTTTGAATAGAATCGGACCATAATCACAAAACTCGTCCATCATTTTGGAGCCGCCATCTTGAATTTTTCAATTTTCACGAAAGAATCATAATATTCGACTCCAAAAACCCCCACATTCTAATTTTGAATAGAATCGGACCATAATCACAAAACTCGTCCATCATTTTGGAGCCGCCATCTTGAATTTTTCAATTTTCACGAAAGAATCATAATATTCGACTCCAAAAACCCCCACATACCAATTTTGTATAGAATCGGACCATAATCACAAAACTTGTCCATCATTTTGGAGCCGCCATCTTAAATTTTTCAATTTTCACGAAAGAATCATAATATTCGACTCCAAAAACCCCCACATTCTAATTTTGAATAGAATCGGACCATAACCACAAAACTCGTCCACCATTTTGGAGCCACCATCTTGAATTTTTCAATTTTCACGAAAGAATCATAATAATAATAATAATAATAATAATAATTTCTTTATTTTCACAAATTAATTTGTACATCAACAGTGTGAAAATACAAATAAAAAATAGAAAAACGTCAATAAAATCAAGAAATGGTCGAAAAGAGACAATCTAAAACCTCCGGACGTATATAGGAACATCACATACACGTCACAAACAATAATAAGAAATAATATTAAATATAAATATAAAAATATGACAATAATTAACTATAAAGAAAACGTTCACGTCACAAAACAAGTTACGACAGAAATTCCTCAACAGTGTAGCAGTTTTTTGACAATAAGAGCTTCTTAACTTTTGCCTTGAAAATATGTACATTTCCTGAAGCTTTAATGTCATCGGAAGTTTGTTGTACAGTTTGCATCCCTGATATTCAAAGCTTCTTTGGTAGAGTGCAGTCGATGTTGACTGGGTAGGAGTAAGTGTGCATTTCAGTGTCAAATGGGTATGTGGTGGTCTGTTGGTAGCCAATATATTTTGTTGCGGTATACATATGTGCGCCTCAAGTATATATAGTCCTGCAACTGTTAATATTTTTAAGTTCTGGAATGCTCCCTACAGGAATCCCTAAAACCCAACTTAGCAATGATCCTTATTGCATATTTCTGTATTATGAACACTCGACCCACAGAGGAACTTGTGCCCCAGTTCAGTATGCTATACCTCAGATGAGAATTGAAATTAGCATAGTAAAGCGTAAGTAGAATCTCTTGACTGCAGTGTTTGGGAGAGAAACCTAAGAGAGTAGCAGGAATTTCTGAGTTTTTGCACAAATTATCTACTTGTGGCTTCCATTGTAAATTGTTGTCGAAGACAACTCCTAACATGTTGGTTGTTGTTGTGGAATCAATGATAATTCAGTATTCTGAAACAGACTCACCTCATGGTGTTGTCGTCTTATCATGAATTGAAGCATTTTGGTTTTTGTTTTATTCATTTCTGAATTATTTTTCCCAGACCAAGTGATAACTTTACTGAAAGTGCTTTCAGCTGTTTTTAAAGGAAGCTTAGGTCATCCTCAATAACTAGTATATTCGTGTCATCAGCATAACATATACAGTGAGTGGAAGAATTTCCATTCAGATACACCAATAAATCATTAGCAAAAACTGAATATAATAGAGGCCCCAAAATGGACCCCTGAGGCACACCGTCGGCAATATGTTTTCGGAGCTTGTATTCTCCCCAATTTTTACTATTTGTCTCCTATTTTTTTAGGTAGGAGGTCAATAAATTGAGCGCAATCCTCTAACCCCATATCTCGAGAGTTTTTCCAGCAAAAGACTGTGATTCACGCAATCAAACGCACGTGAAAAATCAATAAACAATCAAGCACACACTTTTTTTTGGTCCAAGGCCGTTATTATTCGACTGTGAAAATCGCAAAGAGCTGTATTAGTGCCTTTATTAGTTGTGAAACCATGTTGTGATGGTGATAATAATTCCTATGCAGTAAAATAAGCATTTAACTGCTCTTTTAAATTCATTTCATATAGTTTAGAAATGCTAGAGAATACTGATTGCTCTGTAGTTATTCAGATCATTTTTATCTCCTTTTTATATATAGGAGATACACTGGCTAATTTTAAATTATTTGGGAAAATGCCCTTTTCTGTTGACAGATTGATTAGGAAGGTGAGTACAGTGCATAATTCAGAGGAGCAACATTTGATCAACTTGTTTGATATTTGGTCCGTTGCATGAGTTAGTGTTTTCAGTTTATTTATTAACTGTACCAACTCCCTTTCAGTGATGGGAGACATAAAAAAGTGGAGGCATTGAGTGGGATGTTACTTTCAAGAAATCGAGTATCTAATGAGAATTTTCAGACAGAGGCTTTGTAAAGTGAGCATTGAATTTTTCAGCTAATATTTCCCGAATATTGTATACTGTTTTCTAATAAAATGAGTTCATGTTTATTGGTTTGTTTTTTTGTAAATCGTTGATAATTTTCCATGTTGTTTTAGATTTGTTGTCAGAATTAATAATCAGTTCATCATGATATTTTATATTTATAGCCTTTAGTTCTTCCCTATATTCTTTATTAGCTTGCCTACAAATTTCACTATAGTTGGTGTCATTCTTTGCTAGCATATTGTACAGTGAAACTCTATTCTTTAGGTGTTCTAGCTCGGGGGACATCGTTTTTTCGGATCAGATTTCTTCCTCCGTGGTCCGGTAGATACCTTTCTTGATGGAAAAGATATTTCAAAATAATATAATAGAAGCTCTGTGAAAGCCTCATATGCCAAGTTAGGACACTGTTCGCAAATATCTCTATCCAGTCTTCGTGCTGCAGGTAATCACGGAATCTCCTTATATTGTCATCACAAAAATCCCGATGATAGAAAAATTTGTTGTCTCTACCATTGCTGGTTTTGTTGTGTGGATTAGTAGCAATTCTCAGGATTTGTGAGTAATGATCAGATAAATTAAGGTCTACTACTGCTACATTGTAGGGTAATTTGTCTTAATTAAAAATTATCAATACATGTCATGGAATTTGCCTTTACTCTTGTTGGTATTCTTAAACTAATTTCAATCTTATAAGAGGAAAGCAAGTCTTCCAATAGTGTAAGGTTGGCACTATCAACCATAAAATTGATATTGAAGTCTCCACCAATAACTAACGTTGTTGCTTTATTATCTATGATAGACAGAATTCCGTTAAATAGTATCAGAAATTCATTAAAATCCCGTTAGGTGCTCTATATAATACAATACAAATTATGTTTCGAGTGATTAGCTTCATTCCACAAACTTCTAAAATACCCTCTTTACAAAAATTAGATAGGTTCAGCTCACAAATGTGTTCGACAAGAGTGTCATTTTATATATAGAAACCCCACCTTGTATCTTTGTACTCCTAGAATAGGAGGCACACAGATCAAAGTTTTTCAACTTAAAATTTCCAGTTGTTGGCACTCTGCCAATGTTCGTAATGAGAAGAAAGTCACAGGTCTTTTTCCATTGAATATCTCATCTATATTAGTACAGTTTTGTTACTGATACATTGGATGTTTTGATGCGTAAAACAGATAAACCTATTTTCAATATTAGTATTACTTCCAAAGTTCCTATGCTAGAGTTAGAGACAAATGTCTCACGAAATCAGTATCATGTTCTGTATCAATCGTACGATATATTTGGTTAATATTTATTCCTCTATTCTGGATATCAGAACTTCGCCTAAAAAGAATTTGATGACTCGGTAGCAGAAGGAGATACTGGTTCAGTCACAGCTGATTCAGTTAGTACAACAGTTTTAAGACAATATTTTGTTGATTTCGAGATATATGTTCTAGAACTCTCTTCATTCTCTCCATAATTTCAAATTTGCTGCCTTTTTTGTTTTTGTCGCTATAAAATTGTATGGAGCAATTTCTATTAGCTCGCAAATGTCTTTATTAGGTTAAAAATTAGTCTATTAATATTTTTGTCATAAAAACTATTGCATTCTGAGATAATGATGAGATTTGTAGATCTTCCAAGACTTAGAATATTCTTCAGAAACAAGTGTAGAGTTTTACTATTGCTTATGTTTGTTGTATTGAACATAACGAGGATTATATCTTCCTGGCCATAGCTGACCGTGTCGTTAAATATATTTTCCGTCAATGTACAGAGCTCAATGTTGTTTTTATTTTCACATTTATGGTATATCTGGATGTATCCGAGATTCTAGTGATGGCCTTGGGAAACCCTGTCGCATATTGGTCTCCACAGATAAACATTTTTCTATGGGGATTAGCATGATTTCGGTCAGAAGTCTTCTTCGTCATTGCAGTTGTTTTCAGCCTAGTAGTGATTGTATTATCTGATTTTCATTATTCGAATTTTCATCTTTTTCGTGTTCCTGGTCAGGCTGCTGGTAGGGATATGTTCACATAGTTCATTTGACTGTATATCATTTGTTATAGATTGATTTACTATCTCGATTATTTCATTAGATAGCAGGTCATCATTAGAGGTTGACAGGATTTTTGTTTCACATTGTCCACTGTTTGTGTTCCAATACAATTGGTAATTTTTGCGACTCAAGAGCTTTGATTTCTGTCTCCATTTCTTTAATTATTTTCTTTTGCTCGTTAAGCATATCGCTCATTTCCGATTCTGTCCTCATAGCTTCCTCCATTATGTATTCCTTCTCCTTTTTAGTTTCCCTATATAATTATCTTTTAAGTTTCCGTCAGTAGAGAGTTCGTTTATAGTTTCCTCTAGTATACTTATTTCGTCTTGAAGAGTGTCTGACTGAACGGTTTCGTTTCCACAACATATTATTTTGTTATCATGAAGAAATTTCACCTTGCTTTTATACTTAGTGAATAAACAACTTTTGTGGTATATGGCCTGACAGTTGGTGCATACATAAAGTGGGCAAGGTTTTGTTTTGCAGCATGAGAAGTTCACACTTTTAGAGCCCATCGTATCAATAGATTGTTACCGTGCTTTATGCGAGAAATTGAGACAACGTGAACGCTCGGTTGAGTCGTTGGAGATAAGTTCCCTTTAGATGTGAGTCCAAAGTCCAATCGCGAGTAAACAGTATAGTGTGAGTGGTATCAAATTCGCTTACAAAAGCATGATTTACACTTACGGCAATGGGAATGTGATTCTAGACGATTCCTCCGCAAGATCCAGATTTGATTATTGCAATATTTACTAAAACGATGTATTTGTTTGACGATGCACAGCACACACAACTTAACACGGTTGCCAACTCAAATAAAAATATTCGACTCCAAAAACCCCCACATACCAATTTTGAATAGAATCGGACCATAATCACAAAACTCGTCCACCATTTTGAAGCCGCCATCTTGAATTTTTCAATGTTCACGAAAGAATCATAATATTCAACCCAAAAACCCCCACATACCAATTTTGAATAGAATCGGACCATAATCACAAAACTCGTTCACCATTTTGAAGCCGCCATCTTGAATTTTTCAATTTTCACGAAAGAATCATAATATTCGACTCCAAAAACCCCCACATACCAATTTTGAATAGAATCGGACCATAATCACAAAACTCGTCCACCATTTTGGAGCCGCCATCTTGAATTTTTCAATTTTGACAAAGGAATCATAATCTCTGACCACGAAAACCCTCACATTGTCATGCTTTGTTACAAAATTTATATTTTTAAACAATAAAGCTATTTTTGACTTGACTCGTCCGCCATATTGGAGCCAACATTTTGTTTTTTTTTTCACACAAAAATTTCTTAATGCATTGTCACCGGAATTATGTACACCTGCCAAATTTCAAATCATTCGGACGTCTGGAAGTGGGTGAAAATCAAGTCCACAGGAGTCGGTTACAAACATACAAGTGAAGCTAATATAAAGCGTGTAAAAAAGTAAAATGTATGCCCGACTGGCACTGTATGTTTTTTTTTTGTCACCACTATCTTCAGAATTTTTGAAATGCAATACTGTATGAGGCTTCTTATCAATGAATGTATAGAACTTGTATTTCAGAAACTGTAGCGCAATTTTTTTTGTGACCATGAAGAGCAGTTGGAACTTGAACAGTTACGAGTGCCATAACTAGACATTTATAAGCCCATTTCCATTTACTGGAAACACGTTGATACCCGCAATGTACTGAAAGAGTTGAGATTTGTTTTCGTTTCTGTGGAGGTTTATCTATATGAAGTTGAAAAAAGTGGAAACCAAATTAGCGGAGCATATTGTAAACTTAGGCTAATGACTGTATTACATGATTTTTCCTAATTTTTTTAGTTTTTCAGGTTGATAGATACGTAGGTCTTAATTTGTTGAGGCATCCTAATGTACATGATTTATTTTTATTTTTGAAAGGAGTTGGAATATAAACTTGCACTAATAGATGGCAAAGAAACTAAATAAACAGAAAACCATTGCAAAGTATTGAACATAAAAATATCGATTTGCTTTTATTCCACGATTCATTTGCAACATTTGATGTTGATTCAATTTATTGAAGTTGATTCAATTTATTGAAGTCTACATAAAATAACAGTGTGTGCAATAATCGAAATGTGATTGAATCAATGTGTTACACACAGCTATTTTGGATTTAGTTTGTAAATTTTTACTATTTATACTTGGTGAGTTATATTCATATTTTGTTATCATCATCATCATCATCATCATAATTCCTGTTCTTTTTGAAACCATTTGAATGTAATTACCAAATATTCAGAAATGTACTCAGGACTGCGTAATTTTTTGGGATTGCTCTATGCAAACTAATAGGGGCAAATATGATGGGATAATATCCAATCGCATGCAGCTGCCCTAAATATAATCAGAAGCTGGTATGCAAAGGAGGGACTAAATGTAAATCCTAGCAAAACAATGCTGGTCCCAACCCTGAATGGAACTCAGCTAACTTTTCCAAGGAAATTAAATACCTGGGCGTTTAATCGACCAAAGACTAACATGGAACAGTCATATCAATAACATTATTTCCAAGGCTACAGCGGCAACTTGGACTGGCCACAGAGTTTTTGGCAAGATATGGGGTTTGAAACCGAAAATGATAAACTGGTTATATCAAACGATTATCAAACCCATGGTCACCTATGCCTCATTAGTACGGTAGCCAAAAACCCAACAGTACTCGGGAATCACTGCAAGTTACTGAAAGGGGAATTCCCCTTGGAACTGAACCTTCCCACTTGGTGGGAGGAAGCGCAAAGAGTGCCTTCAGACTGCACCAGGCATCAAACTTGAAAGCTGGAAATCGATTGGACATCTGAAGATTCTGGAAAATATTCCTCTAGAATCCAGGTACAAGCCATCAGATATTACGCAGCTAGGCACGACTTTGAAGTGAATTATGAAGTGGTTATAAACAACCACCATATATTCACAACGAACGGGCCTCAACTAGAAAGGAATGCATCAGTGTGGTATTCTGTTGGTTTCAAGATGGAGGAAAGGGCTGGAGTGGGAGTAACGGGTCCTAGTTTTAGGTTCTCCAAACCCCTAGGCAAAGCCCCAACAATTTTTCAAGCAGAAACCCCTGCTATAGAAATTTGCGCCCAAGGATGCCTTGAAAGAGGCTTCAGGAGGGCAAAGTTCTATATCCTATCAGACAGCCAAGCAGCACTGAAAGCTCTAACACTTGTGAGTCTAGACTGACTGCAAACTCTCCCTAAGGCCACTGGCTACGAACAATAAGGTTACTCTGATGTGGGTGCCAGGGGACTCAAAGGCAATGAGGAAGCGAACAGCCTTGCCAAGGAAGGGGCAAACAGTCAGTTTTCTGGTCCAGAACCCATTGGTGGTCCCACATCAAGGAAGAGTTTCGGTGCTGGGAAGCTGACCAAATTAAAACCCAGTGGAAAAAGATTCCAGGGCAAAGACAAGCGAAAGGGCTTCTGAGCCCATCACCAAAGGAAGCTAAACAGCTTGGACTTGAAACTGGTAACGGGACTGCTCACCAACATTGTCCTCTGAGGCATCACCTTAAAAAAACGGATAGATCAGACAGTAAACTGTGCTGTTACTGAGAGAACTTCGTTGAAAATGCAGAACACCTGCTTTGCGATTGCCAAGCACTGTTTTGCAAAAGGCTTAAGTTCCTCAAAGGGTTTCATTAATGCCGTCAGATATCAGGAACTGATACGCTTCGCAAGGAGTCTCGGAATCCTGGGTCTTGAATAAATGAAGGGTAATGTACAAAAGACTTTATAGGTCGAGGTACGGAGAGGCTGAAGAGCCATATCAACTCCCCTATAATCTAAAATACAAAGTATTGTCACTACAAACCAGCAGACTATTCCCAGCAGAGGCGTTGATGAACTCGCTGATATTTGAATATAAAATAAAAAGTAACTGATCTAGGCCTTCCTTGCGGAACCCTAATATCACATAGTCAGTGAAATACTCTTTGTTTACGCTGTTCCATATTTCGATATTCCAACATTTCAAAAACAGCCTCAAATAATCCCAAAGTCGCTGTACGTTCATCTCTACAGAAGATTACCAAAATGTGCCTCTCCTCCCAATAACCCTCTCCAAAACCCATCCGATGCAATGCTGTACCAAAGAACAAAAGTTATGACAATTACGAACATTTACGACAGCTGACCCATAAATTCTTCAGCAAATCGGAAAACTTGGAAATTCTGGAAAAATATGCCATAAAGAAAATCACTCCCCATCACAAACATCCTCAACACAATTCTAAAACACATCTATAAAATTATCAATCTAGTCCTTTTTTTTTTTTAATTTCTCAACAACTATTTGTTTATAACACGTATTTATACTATATCGATTGTGAGATGGTCTAAAGGACAGAGGTCAATAGCCTATTGGATCAATGTTATTTGGTTCAATTTATTATTATTATTATTACTATTGTCGATTTTATCAATATATTTTAATCAATAGTCTCAAACGCTATTTTAAGGTGCAAGGAAATACTAAAAACATATTTATTATTGTCGACATCTTTTTTAAATTCACACAGATGAGTTGTAAAGATAATTTACATACATATTTTTGGTTATTTATTAATATAGGGTGTCCCCGAGAATAATGCATTCCTTAAAAGGATATGTAGACCAAAAAAAGTTATTTTTGTTCCTAAATTCACAAGTTTCTCCAAAAATTGGACATCAGCATTTATATCAGAAAGTGATAAATAGCAACCCCCGCACTCAATGATACATTCATCGGCCAGTGTTGCCACACCGAGGCCAAAGGTGCATTTGGAGTGTTAACTTGAACCAAGTTGAAATTTTTGTTGCAATATTTGGGAATATCACGATATGCTAACTACTTACATACCGTAAGTATGTATATATACCGCAACAGTAAGACTCAAGGGTATGCAGATGACTTGGTCATCCTCATCAAAGGAAAGAATACTCGAACAACCTCAGAGCTAATACAAAATGCACTGAGGACAGTAGAGGAATGGTGTAACAGAGAGAGCCTAGGGGCAAATCCGAACAAAACAACACTAATTCCCTTCACCCGGAGAAGAAACATGGGAGATCTCGTACCTCCCAGACTATTCGGCAAAACATTACAAGTAGTAGAGAAGGTGAAATATCTAGGGCTGATTCTTGACAAGAAACTAACCTGGAACCCGCATCTTCAACCAATAAAAGCAAGATAACCTTCATGATGTGCAGGAGAGCTTTTGGAAAAACCTGGGGGCTCAAACCGAAAGCCATGCACTGGCTTTACACAGCGGTAATAAGACCAAGAGTAACTTATGGCTCACTCTTATGGTGGCCAAAAACTAATCAAAGACAGGCAAAAACCAACTTTGGGAAAATCCAGAGGCTTGCCTCTCTCTGCATCACGGGTGCAATGAATAGCACTCCAACAGCTGCAATGGAAATCATCCTAAACCTCAAACCACTTGACTTACATGTCATTGGAGAGGCCAGGATGAGTGCATACAGACTGAAACAAACAAAAAACTGGAGAATCCGAACAACTGGACACACCATGTAATCAATATCGACGAACTCGAAATGATTTCAGACTACATACAACCCCTATACTCATTCGAAAAACCATTCGAAACACGAATTGACGGATCTGGATGGGCCCCGAGTATAGAATCACAATCGACTGCTGACATAGTCTGGTATACAGACGGTTCGAAGACAGTTGAAGGAACGGGAGCAGGAATACATGGGGTAAGGCCAAGAAGGGACTACATAATACCACTTGGCAAATGCTCCACGATATTCCAAGCTGAAACACATGCTATTATGGTATGCATTCAGAAGAATCTAGAAAGTAGTTATAGAAAAAAACACATCTACATTCTATCTGACAGCCAAAGTGCTATCAAAGCCCTCAACTCTATACAGATAAAGTCTAAACTGGTCTGGGACTGCCTCCAGAACCTCATCGAGCTGGCAAAACACAACAAGGTCACCTTGATGTGGGTGCCAGGTCATAGAGCATTGAAGGCAACGTAAAAGCGGACCAGCTAGCTAGACAAGCATCTGAAACGCTATTCACAGGGCCAGAACCGTGCATGGAATGATCGACGAGTGGATAAAAAGAAGACACCAACAATATTGGGATCAAACTGTCGGGCAAATACACAGCAAAGTCATGGTAGGGCACCCAAACCGGACCCTGACTGCTGACCTTCTGAACCTGAACAGAACGAAGGCACGTATAATAGTAGGTCTGTTGACTGGACACTGCGGCCTAAGAAAACAACTAAACACCATGGGAGTACGCAGGGAAACTGTGGAGTTTAGGCTATGTGATGAAGAGGAGGAAACAGCCTCTCATATTATCTTCGACTGTGACGCCCTAAGTAGAAGTCTACTCAGAACCTTTGGAAAGATCAGCCCGGAAACAGGCATGAATCCGAAGAACCTTATTAACAGGCTACTGAACCTAATTGAAGGCACAAACCTGTTTGAATGAGGAACCACTCACAACAGAGTGATAGAATAGACCCCAGCTGGTCGCAGTGTCAAGGGAAGCTAAATGTCAACCCTGTCTCTGGCTCGTCAGTTTTCAACCAACCAAGACTATGTAGTTGTTAGAAAGAAAACGACTTTCTGTACACAACTGTAATTTTAGATAAATTAATATTGTTTGTAGCACAACACATGTAGTGTAGCCACTCAGGTGCTTTCTGTGCCCAATCTGTACCCTGTGCCTTTTATATTGTATTCAACTTTTAATTAATGTCTTTCATACTTTCTTTATTATTAGTATTAGTGTTTATTATTGTCTTATTAACCTAATTTATCATTTTGTATCATTTTTGGTATTATTTTTTTATATCACTCTTCTCATATAATTTTTGTATAACTTGTATCATTTTGTGTACAATAAACAAATAAAATACATATTGTGATAACAGTGAGGACACGGTATGTGGCTCCTTTAGATTGTTCCATACACTAGGAGTAATCATTTTTCACACTGTACAGAAGAAATAATTCCTTTTAATAAAAACTAACACATATCAGTAAACCTAATAAATTTAATAGCAAGACTAATAATCAAATCAGACTAAATTCGTCCAGAGAATTAGGTAAAATCAGTTTTGATATTTGTACTATTTTGGATTGTTAGAATGGTATCAAGTGCACCAAGTATTTGATAATGTCCCCATTCTGATCAAACCAGATGAATATGACTGGCTGTAACCGTGATAATTTGCACTTGTGTGATAATATTGAAATTTACTCACCTGGTGATTATGCATCGCCTGTGACAAGGCACTCATTTTGGGACTAGCCGGCGAAGTCATCATCTCCAAGTTCTTCCTCTGCTGGTTCAAGTCTAAACTCAACCCTGGCATAGGCGCCGTCGGAAACGGCATCCTCTGACCATACCAGAGGTTGTGGTAAGCAGCCATCACCCTAGGATCGTAAGCCGGAAACCCAGGAGGACCCGTAGGGTATAAGAACTGATTCGGACTCATTGTCGGTGATGTCAAGTTCGGGATGAAGGGGTTCGACGGAGTGAAGGTCAAGTTCACCTGGAATGCCATTTATCATCAGTTGTTTGCACCAAAATTAGATTTCTAATTATTATAAGAGAATTTGTAATAATAATATACAATTTGTTAACTAGCTGTTGAAAAAAATTAAATTAAAGCAAATTAAGCCAAACTGAATGTAATTCATTGATGATAAATCCTTATATTAATTGTTAAAACTGGAGATATTGGTAATTGAATACAATTTTTCATTAACAATTAGCAGATCTAATTTTCCAAAGCTGTGTAGTAAAAAAACAAATTTCTTATCTAAAGGAAGTTAGAACAGCTTGATTTTATTACACAGCACTTTGATTTTCACAGTTTTTGAACGCATCTCCCCTAGTATTCAACAAAGCAATAAGGAAGGCCAAGAGGGTATCTTTTAGGAAATTCTGCCAGAGTATATCTGATAAACCCACAAGATCCTCTCCAGAGAACCGGAGCAAGAAGTGGGTCTGATTAAACGATCTGAAGGAACTGTGACGGAATCTCGAAGGGAGACCTTAGAGCTTCTAGTACAAAACCTTTTCCCAGGCGCCATGATTCTTGATGAAAACCAGCCAATTCCACTTCAATCAGGACTGCCAAGACGACCTAGTCCAGCAGATTGGAAGAAAACAAATGAAATCATTAAACTAGCAGCGGTAGAATGGGCTATCAACTATTTTGAACCGCACAAGGCACCAGGAGAGAATGAAATATTTCCTGCACTACTACAGAATGGGGCTGAAATACTAACACCCATATTCACAAAACTTTTTAGAGCCAACCTGGCATGGGGATACCTACCCTCCAGCTGGACGTCGATACGGGTTGTGTATATACATAAAGTCGGGAACAATAAAAACCTTCCCAAATCCCTTCGCCTGATCAGCTTGACATCATTTCTGCTGAAAGCCACAGAGAAGATCCTGGATAGGCACATACGAGAAGAGGTGCTGAAGAAAAATCCTTTCATCACCCACCAGTATGCTTACCCGGCAGGAAAATCAACAGAAACTGCATTAGACAACCTTGTCGGGAAACTGAAAGACTCTCTCAGATGCGGAAAAATGGCAGTAGCTGCCTTTCTCGACATTGAAGGAGCATTCAACAATGCACTACCGATATCCCTATACAGAGCAGCAATCAACAAAGGGATATCGGAAACTGTTTGTAATAATCTCGAGTTCCCTCCACCAGGAAAAAATCGTGGCCAGTGTGGTGAGAGGCTGTCCACCAGGAGGAGTTTTATCACCCCTACTGTGGGCACTTCTCGTAGACGATCTGATTATGACCCTTATAGCAGAGGGAATCGAGGTTCAAGCCTACGCTGACGACAAAAGTTAGAGGAAAGTTTGGAGGTTATATCAGACATACTCCAAGCGGCGCTCTTACGCCTACCACCAGGTGGTACCATTCACCAGAAGGAGGAAGCTAGATTCACTAAGAAAGCCAGTCCTCTATGGTGAAACAATTCCATTCAAAGAAGTCAAATTACCTAAGGGTAATTCTAGATAAGAAACTCACGTGGAATGCTCATCTAGAAAAAGTATCCAACAAAGCAAGACAAGCCCTATGGACATATAGAAGAATCTGTGGGAAAACATGGCAAATGCAACCCAAACAAATTTACTGGCTTTACCTCACAGTGGTAAGGCCTATGATCACCTACAGAGCAGTCATCTGGTGGAGCAATGGGGCACAGAAGAGTGCAAGAGAAAAGCTCAACAAACTCCAGAGGCAAGTGTTTCTGATCATAACAGGGGCAATGTCCACCACCCCGACAGCTGCAATGGAAGTCGTCCTCTACATCCCTCCTTTGCACATCTGCTTAGAGAAGGAGGCAAGAGTGAGTGTATACAGAAATCTGTCGAGGCCAACGAGTAATAGGGGAGGAAGTAGTCGCGAGATCAAGTATGAGATAAAATCCCATCCGATTCTAGCAATGCCATTAGACCCAATGAGCCCCCTATAAAACTTGGATAGACCTTATGAGATTATCTTCCCGGGCAGAGACGAATGGGCCAATCTACAATGGTACACAGACGGCCCCAAAACGGAAGACGGAGTTGGGGCCAGAGTACAACCAGGATTTAATTTAAATGTATTTCTGGGACAGTACGCCACAATATTCCAGGCAGAAGTCCATGCAATCAAACTTTGCCTGCAAGAAATTCTGAACAAAAACAGTAATGTCAGACAGCCAAGCAGCACTGAAAGCTCTGGCATCAAGTCGGATAGAATCCAGATTAGTAAGGAACTGCATGAATGCCCTTCAAAGCGTAGGCAGAGACAACAGAATAACTCTGCTGTGGGTCCCTGGACATAAAGGCTTTGAAGGAAATTAGAAAGCCAACCTTCTGCCAAAAGAAGGCACTATGAAGGAGTTCCTAGGTCCAGAGCCCTTCTTCGGAATATCAAAGAGCAGAACCAAAGAAGTGTTTTTAGACTGGACCAAGCGGAAAAAACACGAGTACTGGTATGAAACAGTGGGACAAGTCCACAAGACATTTGTACCAAACCCTTCGAAAAGAAGAACAGCAGCCCTGTTAAAACTGAATAGGAAAAACCTGAGGATTATAACATGGCTACTGACCGCGAAAGCATCTTCAAAGAGAGCGCAGAGTGTCGCTTTTGTCAAGAGAAACAGCAGAGCACATCTTGTGCAGATGCTAGAGCCCAAAGATCTGGAAAAGGTATCACTGAGCGTCATTATTGACTACGTCAGAAGCTCGGGCTTTGAAGGTAAACTCTAATTCAATTAGGATCGAGCTACTATAGATCTGAGAAGGTCGCAGTAAAAGGGGCGGTTATCGCCCCACTCGAAAAGAACCCATCCTAAGCTAGTATTCAGTCAGTTTTTTATATTCCATGAAAAGACCATCTAATTGCAAATACTCTGTTAATCAATAACTTCTTCACGAGGTTCACATGCTCTGGGATGTATCAAGTATTAATTAAGATGTTGCTTTAGATTGGTTCAAATCTTTCCTGAAAGGGAGAAATCACGCTGTAAAAATCAAGGACAATAATACGGGAAACTCTAATACAGTCAAAGACATTAAAGGTGTTCCCCAAGGCAGTGTCTTAGGACCACTCATATTTATAATTTTCATCAATTACTTTGCCACGCTTGCACAGCAAAACAAAATAATAATGTATTTTGCAGATGATAGCACAATCTTATTTACTGCAAACACATTTCCAGATATTACAAAAATTGCCAGTGAGGCTATGATTGCAGTTAAAAAGTGGTTCATTAATTCTAGGTTAGTACTGAACCCTGAAAAGACAATGCAGTTTTTTTCAAAACCAACAATAGGCTTTAAAACTCCCACATATATCCTAGTTAATCATAAAAAAAATCCATTTGTTGAATATACTAGATCACTAGGAATAGACATTGATAAAACTTGAAACTTTGTAAATCATATAGATTACATTTCAAAAAAATTAAGCCAGGCTTGCTATTACATAAGAATTCCCATGAAAAACTCGAATGTCAATATAATAAACCAGTGTGAAGTTAGCCACATCCATAGGTATACTCTAAGAAAAAAGTTAGGTCAATACATTTTCAGCTTTAACCAAAGGAAAAACATGAAAAAAATTATGCAAATCAAGCTATTCACTCACAATAATATCATCCCCCCTTTACTACACCCCTTTTACCGTTTGTCAGGGTGATAGGGGATACTTTCTGTAAAATAATTCAATAACTTTCCCAAATGAAAGACTACCGCTTTCTGCCTCTAGGATGTGTTTCATGTAGGAAAAATAAATCGAATGACATCCCCCCTATAGTTTTTCAGCTCTTCAGAGGGTGGTAGAGGGGGTAGTTTCTGGGAAATAATTCAATAACTTTCCCAAATTAAAGGGTACCACATTCTGCTTCAGTATGTGTTTCATGAAGTAAAAATAAATTTAGTGACATCCCCCCTATAGTTTGTCAGGCCTTCAGAGGGTGTGGAAGAGGGGGTAGTTTCTAGGAAATAATTCAATAACTTTCTCAAATCAAAGAGTACCGCATTCTACTTCCGGGATGTGTTTGATGAAGAAATAAATCGAATGGCATCCCCCCTATAGTATGTCAGGCCTTCAGAGGGGTAGTTTCTAGGAAATAATTAAAATTTCCCCACATTCTGCTATTAGAATTAATTTTTCCTTCATGAAACACATCCCGAAAGTAAAATGCAGTACTCTTTAATTTGGAAAAGTCATTGAATTATTTCTATGAAACTACCCCCTCTACCACCCTCTGAGGGTTGACAAACCAAAGGGGGGATGTCATTCGATTTATATTTCCTTCATGAAACACATCCTAAAAGCAGAATGCGGTGCTCTTTAATTTGGGAAAGTTATTGAATTATTTCCTAGAAACCACCCCTCCCCCTCTGAAGGCCTGACAAACTATAGGGGGGTGTTATTCGATTTATTTTTCCTTCATGAAACATCCCAGAGTAGATGCGGTAATCTTTAATTTGGGAAAGTTATTGAATTATTTCCTAGAAACTACCCCCTCTGAAGAGCTGACAAACTATAGGAGGGGTGTCATTCGATTTATTTTTCCTTCATGAAACATCTCGAAAGTAAGATGCGGTACTCTTTAATTTGGGAAAGTTATTGAATTATTTTCCAGAAAGTACCCCCATCACCCTGACAAACGGTAAAAGGGGTGTAGTAAAGGGGGGATGATATTATTGTGACTGAATTGCTAGATTTGAATAATTATTTTTGGCGTTATTCCTTTGGTAAAAGCTGAAAATGTATTGACCTAACTTTTTTCTTAGAGTATACCTGTGGAGGTGGCTAACTTCACACCGGTATATAATAAAAACATTTTATTTTGCCAATTTTTATGCTTGTGCCTGCTATGGTATTGTACTGTGGGGAGGCTGAAAGGGCTTTCAAAATTCAAAAGAGATCAATATGCATTATGAACAATCTCAAATATCATGATTCCTGCAGAGGTTATTTCAGGAAAGTTGACCTACTCACTGTACCAGCGCTGTATATATATATATATATATATACATATATATATATATATATATATATATATATATATATATATATATATATATATATATATATATATATATATATATATATGAATGTTTCAAATTTTATATAAAAACAAGCATTATTTTGTATTCTCTCACTCATATGCTACTAGGCACATATCAAATTAGAATTTTCCACATCATCACCTATCGTTTAATGAAAGAGGTTCTTTATATGCAAGAATACAATTTTTCAATCATCTACCTTTAGCCATAAAAAATAATAACTTCAATTAAATAAAAAAAACACTCATCACAATGCTTCTTGATCTAGAACCCTATTCAATGGACGAATATCTCCATTTTGTGTTCTACAATTAGTGTAAATTGTACATTTATTATATCACGTTTTCTCTGTCTGACTGGCTTGTACATTTGTATTTTTAAATTTCTTGTATCATAGTGCAATAAAGATTTTTTTGTTTTGTTCACTACCTGTCCAACTGAAATGTATTTATTGTCCTTACCTTATCCCTTTTACTTCCCGTTGGAGAGTTGTTGTTGGATTTCGGCTTGGGAGAATGAGGACTCTTGGGCGACTTTCTCTCATTTTTGGGGGAACTCTGAAGCTTCAAGGGGCTGAAGATGGATACAGAACTGGTGTTGATTTTCAGATCATTCTGCAGACTCAGGGTCATATTATTTGAAAGGCTGTTCATACTCTGGTTGGAGTAATTGTGATTCGAAGACAAACTCTGATTGCTTGTGCAGTGGTTGCTCAAACTCGTTGTTTCAGGAGCTTTTTCCGATATCGGTCTCAAAGTTTTGGGGTCTATTTTCACGATAGAATGTTTCTTAATTTCACTTTTCTCGGTTTTGCCGGCATCTTGGTTTTTGTCCTTTTCTGGACTGACGTGCAGTTGATACATGGGTTTTACACCAGATGCCGGATTACCTTCACACAAAAAAATTTATATTATACCAAATGTCGATATATTTTTTACTCTTGCTTTCGGTGGTATAAATATTGGTTCACCAGAAATGGACCCATCTTTCAAAATTTAAATGGAACAATTTTTATATTTTTTAGGCCCTTGTTAATTTAATTATGATAAATAGAGCCTTCAATCAAATCAATAGAGAATGGACTCAAATCACCATAAAAAACAATAATGAAGGCTATTGAATTAGTCAAAATCACTTTTTCAGCAATAAATTATTTTTTAATGGCATTATCCAAAACTATTTGCATCTAAAATCATAATAAGGAGAAATTAAATGGTATCCTCAAAGTTTAATCAAATAAAACAAAAAGTACTAGGAATATAATGTCAAAATGTGTTTCCTATGCTGTATATATTTAAGCAGTAAAATTTTAATTAACAAATATTACTAACTCAAAATATAAATGATTCTCATGGTGATATTTACTGTGCATATATCAAGATTTTGAAACTTATTTTCACAAAAAAAAACATGCTACTCACCCAAGTATCTGGGCATATTATTCCTCATCTTGAAAAATTTTGCAGGTCGAACATTCTTCAAATCGGAATATTTTGGTTCAGGACTAGATTTTGTGACGTTCGCTTTGGAAATTTGGGAGTTCCAACTTTTGGGAGGATCTCTCAACGTTTTGTAACTCATTGGAATACTCGGTTTTTGTTTTGTGCAGAGTTTACTGTTGCTGTTATGGATGTTCATTTGCTGACATTGTTGGGAACTGGTAGTGATCGGTTTATTACTATCCGATTTCACAGGAGAATACGAACTGCTAGCACATACTTCCTGAGAAGGTCTGGGTTCTGTTTTAATGCAGCTGTAGAAAAAAAAACTTTCTTAAAAACCCAATAAACTTGGTCATGACCAGCACGTAATATGGTGCCTATAGATGGGTATATTAATACTGAATGTATTTTTGATTTGATATTAGCAGTATGCCCCTGTGAATTATTTATTTATTTACAGACATGCCAAGTAACAAAAAACAAATACTTAAGAAACAATTCTTATTTTCTATATACAGTGCGCGTCAAAATTATGGAACAAATTCGATATTTCGCAAGCCATGTACTTTTGACAAAAATCCTAAAATAGATCGATTTTTATTTTAAAATGCCGATTTTTTTATGTATATTCTAAAGAGGTTATGTCACTGGTTTTGACATGGTGACATAATCGGTAATTTTTTTAAATTGGAATAAATGTCTTGTAATACCTCATCTGAAATGCCTTTCAATACTGTATTCAATGATAATAATTAATTAGATTTTTTTTGTACAGGATGAACAAAAATTAATATTTTATTTCAATAAGAGAATAACTTTATATCCAACAAAATAGAAAGGTTAAATAAGATGTTCGAAATGCCATCCACCAGTCTCTTGACAATAAGTAAATCCACGGACACATTCCTCTTGCACATTGCGAATAACTTCCGGAGTAATTCTGTTAATTTCGATCCTAATTCGATTTTTCAACTCTTGTAGATTTTGCGGCCTATCTACATAGACCTTCGATTTCAAATAACCCCACAAAAAAAATCAAGCACTGTATAAGCAACCATTTCGGATTTGATCACATCACAATCCAATATGGCGGACTTCAGGTTTTTCTGGAAATGCCAGTGAGACGGTGTGACCCCGGGTCTTGTTAGATTACATATATTCCTAGATCTCGGTGGGAAGGGGGAGTGTTCTTTTCATAAACAAAAAAGAAACTAGCTTGGTGAAGTCAACTATGGAAAACATTAGAGCATCGTCTGAGGATAGAATATCATTCAGAAGGAGCACATCCCAAGCAGGTAGTTAGAATCATCATCTGTACTTCCAAGAAAAGGGTTTCCGATGACAACAATCAAGCAAAAAGTAAGTAAAATTCCTTCGATGATTTCTTTCCCCTCTCCGCCACTCAAGTTATGGAATTGTACGACAACTGATAACAAGTCTAAGACTGTATGAAGAGAACAAGGTTTTATAAAAAATTATTGAATATGCCATGATTGATCAGCTTACGAACTTTTTAAACAAGTACCAAATAATTAGTGATAATCAACATGGCTTTCGCACGAAACACTCTACAATGTCCGCAATAACATCGTTCTATGAAGAAATTATTGAAGCCATTGAAAACGGTGAGAGCCCGACGGAATCTTTTGTGACTTCAGTCGTGCTTTTGACTCGTTCACCATGGCACACTACTAAATATGTTATACAGATACGGAATCAGAGGTAATATTTATGACTGGTTTAACTTCTACTTAAAAGATAGAGGTCAACGGTAAAAATATCCGAATCTGGAAAATCTGTTTTTTCATCAATGGACATTAATGCACTAGGGGTTCCACAAGGATCTATATTGGGCCCTGTACTGTTTATCTTATATATAAATGACTTGCCCTTGATTTTATCAGATACTTTTACCACTTTATATGCAGATGACTCCACTTTACTAATTAAAGATAAAAAATTTGACTCATTACAAACAAAAATTACGAGCTCAGTCAACAAACTATCTGCTTGGTCCTCTGACAGATCGTTGTTACTTAACTCTGGTAAAACCAACTATACAACATTTCATACTCATCAAAACTCAAACATACCGACACTAACGTCAAATTAAATAATACTACCATTGATTTAATAACAAATGTCAAATTTCTAGGAGTATTCTTTGATTCCACCCTGTCTTTTAGAACTCACTGTAATAAACTATGTAAAGTTCTGAATTCTAAATGTTATCAATTGAGAAACCTAAAAGTGCATTAAGTTTGGACCATCTCCTAAAATTCTACCGCTGAAATTCACTCCAGAATTTCTTATGGAATTATTCTATGGGGAAACACTCCAGCTGCACATAGTGTCTTCCTATGTCAGAAGCGTATCTTAAGATGTCTCGTAGGCTGTCCACCTGACCACTCATGTCGAAACATTTTTAAAGAACATAAAATATTAACAGTCAGTAGCATATTAATTCTTGAACTGTTGACATATGTACATTGTAATCAAAATACCTACAAAAGGAACTGTGACAAGCATACTCACGATACTAGGAAAAAAGAGAACTTTCAGGTACCTTTCAGGCACCTGGAACTATCCAAAAAATCACCGAATACTTTTGGTTTGTACTTGTACAATTTACTTCCACAGAAGTTGAAGAGTTTATCAACACATATTTTTAAACGAAAACTAAAAAATGTTCTTGTTGATCTATGTCCTTATACAACACAAGAATTCAGTAGCAATTTAGCTTTAATTTAGTTATACAACATTTAACAGATTATCATATAGAGTTTTATTTGCATGTTTGTATGTTTCTATGACTTATAATATTTGTAAGTGTTAGACCTTTTTTACTGCTTTTATTGACTTTTTACTGTTTTTATTGACTTGTCCTATATCACATGTGATCTTACAGGATGAATAAACTATTGTATTGTATTGTATGAATCACTTCATAGGTATGAGGTCCATACACTTCTTAGGTAACGTTGTTTGTACTTTCTACGATGCAACTTCAGCACTACGCTACCATCTCCCAATCACATTTTCCTAACAATTTGTCATCTAGAATTGAAATACACACTCCATTGATCAATCTGAGCACATACAAATATCCATCTTAGGAACAGAAAGGACAAATCTGGGAACATTATAGAGATGAGGATACTCAACTCAACTTCAACGATACCCTGTATTGTTCCAATAATATTCTGCTGAAATGACTTCCTAGATCATAGAATACACTTTATTAATCAAGCTGATCAATATAATAATAACTTTGGAGGTAGAAAAAACGAATCTTGGAACTTTATAAGCATGTAGGAGTTTCCGTCAACTTCTACGTTATCCAGCAAATTTTCAATAATGTCTATCTACTTATTTCACACCTTAAATGAAGGAATATACTTTCTTGATAAATCTGAGAGAAAGAATAGTAACTTTAGAGTTAGAAAAACCAAATCTAGGAAATATTAAAACCAAATCTAGGAAATATTATGAACATGTAGGATGTCATTTCAGCTTCTACGCTACCCTGTCGTCTTCCTAGAATATTTCTCTACTAATCTAATATATCAAATGAAAGAATACACTTTTCTCATCAAGCTGGTATGCTTTTTACCCACCTTACCGAGCTTGAGAGTTGAAAATAGAGTTCCAAAGTAAAAGTTGTCCTGTAGCGTGAGTTATCAACAAGACGTCAACAACCAGGTTAAGAGTCAAAAATTGGCTATATGCAGTATTTATTCAGGATAGAAACCTGGTTCTAATTGTACAACAGATATCTTAGACCACTTCTATACAAGTTTCAGATTGCAAATCCATTCGGTAAATTCGAATATTGGCAAATTCCAGTCGGAAAATTGGGAATTCTTAGAACAAAATACGTCTCCCTGGATACGATCCTTTTCCTATAAAAGCGAGCACCAAATCGAACAGAAATGACTTCAGCTTGGGTCCTGGTCCTGACAACATCTCCTGCTATGGAATTACATTTAGGTACTGGGAAGAAGAGGACGGATCCAAAATGGAATTTACAAGTACAACACAAGTACCTTCGGGAAGTCCAGGTCCGTAACGAATAGAAATGATAACTACATTCAATTATTCAGAATTTTCAACTAATTTTCTTTATTTGATATTAGCCATTCATTATCACTAACCAGTCAACTCAGTTAAATTATAGAGTCAGCATTTTCGGCCACGATTAGTCTGTGTCTTACTTATAACATCGAGTGAAATAGATAAATTTTAGCACAACTGTGAAGTAGTGGAACTGAATATGTTTATAATTGTCTCATTGTTGCTTCTTGCCATAAATAAATCCCGGTTTTACGCTTGCCAACATTAGTAATACTAAAGAGTGACCGAGGAAAGTAACGGGTTTGTGGGTAGGGGTGCACTCCAAAACATTCATGTCCATCAGCAGACGATGTCCCTGCAAACTCCTTGATGTGTGGCGAGGTAAATATATTAGTAGACTATTCACACACGTTGTCGGGAGTAAATTCTATAGGAATTTTGGGTAAGATATCAGACTAATGAATTTCAAACAGTCTCACGAATTTGCATTTTGAATACCTTAATAAACAACAGTCCGTCCTTCTGGACTTCAAAGAATATTGTAAAGATATGAAAATTGAAATTTGATAATTGTTCCTGGTTTGAATCTGCAATCCTTAAGTGGTGGAATATATCTAAGTCATATTAGTTGAAGCCTATCAGTACCACATTAAATCCTCAAGTTATAGATATATATTGCTCTAGAATTGATTTTAGTACTTGACTACGGCTCAACACGACAATTTAATAGCTAAATTGAGAAATGTTGGAATGAGTATGTTTGTAGTGCTACAATGTTACTCTCTGCTAAGCATGGATCCCGGCTTTACGCATAAAAACTCTATATAAAAAATAGAACGTACTGTAAAGAGTGGCCGAGGATGGTAACGGGTTGTCTAGTATGGGTGCACACAAAACAATCTCGGACCGGTCACTAGGTCCTGTGAGTCTAGCAACTCCTTGGTTGCGTGCTGGAAATGTACTATAGTCTTCATTCTCTCAATTGGCGATAATCGATCTATGAATATACCCGTGAAAAACACCGGCAAGGTATTTTGGGTATGAAACAATGTTACAACTACAGATATATTCCTATCACCTTTAAATAATCCAATTTTCATCACTTCAAAAACACTTTACATAGCAGTATCAACTTAGATTCGAAACCAGAGATGATTTTTTATAAGCTGAACTCTTATAACTTGCAATATTATCTTGTGGAAAATGTAAAGCCTTTAATCGTTGAATTGTTTTCAAACAAGTGGAGATTGTAACTCTTGGCTTTAATATATGTATTTATTTAAGTTTGTCTTTTATTTCTCTTCAGCTGAACAGAACTTTGTATCCTAAAGAACACAAAAAAAAATATACACAACGTGGGAAAATTGAGGGTCTATCCTTTCGAGGGTCTCTCTATATAAGGCTGTGTGCCGACAAAAAAAAATGCTATACTAGGCTATCTTCTGAGAGCAGATGGATTGCAGATCCTGCTACCTGAGAAGTGGCGCCGACTGTCTAGACGATCACAACAACAAAAAAATTGAAGGTAAAAAAAAAGGGAAGGTTGAAAAAAATTGAAAGTCGACCAGAAAATTTACCAATCAAATAAGACCAGGGTGGGTTTGGTTACACCAGCAACTTTGTTTTTTCAAATGGAACACCCCGTATATTTTCACATATTTAAGTTCAACAGCCCTATGGGCCACCTACATGTCTCTCTCTCTAGAACATACATTCAGGAAAAAAATTACATATGATTTTTGTATTTCGGTGCAGCAACGAATTGTTTATATTAAAAAATCTACAACTAGTTCATGAGTTTCCTTGCAGTTCGAATAATTTTTCAACTTAGTAAGCTGTGGAAAACAACATTTCTGAATCTTGTCAACTAATTGTGTTTCGCTCTAATCTTTCATCTCAACTCTTGAAAACCTATAATTTTGATTTTCTCTTTCTACTGATTCTCGGACGATAACTAATTTTCGAGAGTTGAGATGAAAGATTACAGCGAAACACAATTAGTTGACAAGATTCAGAAATGTTGTTTTCCACTCACAAAGTTGAAAAATTATTCGAACTGCAAGGAAACTCATGAACTAGTAGATTTTTGAATGTATACAATTTGTTACTGCACCGAAATACAAAAATGATATGTAATTTTTTTCCTGAATGTATGTTCTAGAGAGACAAGCAGGTGGCCCATAGGGGTTCCATTTGAAAAAAAAAATTTATCAAAATGTGATGATACTGAATTGATTGATTCATCAATAAGTGAACAAAAATATTTTTTTAGAAAAAATTATGTTTTTCTGTTATGTGCGACTCATTGTGAATAGCCTTGAGCAAATCTCTTTATCCACGAGGTAAAATAAAAAATCAATTTTAATTTAATTGTTCAAAAAAATGACATATGACCTAAGGTTTGGACTTGTTTTGACTTGTTGAGCTTGAATATGAAAAAATATACAGGGTGTTCCATTTGAAAAACAAAGTTGCTGGCATTTCCAGAAAAACCGGAAGTGCGCCATATTGGATTATGATGTGATTGTGATTAGATAACTTTACCAAATTTCAGAAAAATCTGTTCACGAATGCAGAAGTTACAGGGGTGGCCCGATATCCTGTGTCACCCGGTATAAAATACTTAATATAACAAAATTCTATTAATGTATTTCTAAACCTAATCCTACATCTGGAGCAAATTTATTTAAAAACACCTGGATAAATTGATTCAATTTTAATTTTAAAGGTGTACTCCTACACTCCTGGAGACACATTGGTTTTCATGATTGTCATGGATTTAAAGGAAACCTGTATTTCTTATACAGGATTTAAATTGATTGTAACTAATATTGAAATAATATGAGCATGATTGTTTAGTTTGGATTGCTTTGTCTTTTCCATTCACACGATTTCTATAAATATAGCCTTTTCTAACAGTATGCAAATTTGTTTGTAAGGTTAAAAAATATCACCCTTGCAAATATTAAAATCATTATCAAAAGTTGAATAAAAACTTTTTAACAAAAAATTAAACCGACGAAATACGGAACTGAAAAGTAAAAAATAAAATAAACCTTCCTAGTCTCAATAACTAAACTCCTAAACTAATGTAAGTAACTTGCACAAACAGGTGTTAACTCACCTAGGTGCATTACTTGTAAAATTGTACTATGAACATATTATGACCACCTATAAATGTAAAACATATTTACTTTTTTGAATAAAACTTTGAAAAATTTGAATAAAACTTTGAAACTAATTTTGAGTCGGCGCCAAACAAACAAGCAAATGAATTAGGTAAGGCGTAAAATGAGGGCATCGAGTTGGGCCGTGACATTCTGATAATTTTTTTGAAGTAATTTAATGATCTTCGTTGATTGTTTGGCGCCGACTCAAAATTAGTTACTTACATTAGTTTAGGAGCTTAGTTATTGAGACTTAGAAGGTTTATTTTATTTTTTACTTTTCAGTTCCATATTTCGTCAATTTAATTTTTTGTTAAAAATTTTTTATTTTTCAATTTTTCGTGGCTGAAATCTACTAATTACTACCTACTTGTTTTTTGATTACTTCCAAAATACTTACTTACCCACCTTACTTCAACTATTACCAGTTAAATAATATGATTATCTATTTTTACTATTTGTTGTAATATAAATTATTTTTGTTGTTCTGGTTAGTTTATTTCATCACTTTGTATATCATTCCATCCTCTCATAATATAATTATTTTGACGGATGTGGAATAATGACAGTAGCGATCTGTCATTGTCAACTACATATGTGTGTGCCAATGTTCACAAGTGAAAAATCAATTATCCCCTACTTTTCCGTAAGGGTGGGTAATTTCATTCGAAATCTAAATATGAGGTATACCCTATCTATTAAAAAAAGAATCATCCAAATCGATGAACCCAGTACAAAGTTATGCCCGATAGAATCGGTTAACGGACCAGAATTCAGAGGGTGAGTGATCAATATCCTTCATTGCTATCCTTAGGGGTGGATTTCATCTTTTAAATTCAAATGGGACCAACTTTGAAGTACACCCTATCCACTGAAAGAATAATTATCGGAATCGGACGTCTCAGTAAAAAGTTATGCGTAATCATACATAAAAAAAAAAAAAAAAATATAAACGTCGACTAAAAACCTCCTCCTTTTTGGTTTTGTCGGTTAAAAAATGACAACAATTTCGATACTTGGGAATTCTCAATGGGGAAATGAAAAAACAGAAATTGAATTGAAAAGAAAGTGAACAGGGTACAAAGTTAAAAAGTTTATGTTTTGGTGAATATAACATGGAGTATAGAATTTTTTTATTTATTTTAGTAGATTTTATTTAGTAGTTGAATAATATTTTGTCTATGAACTTGTTCGTAAAGTAGGGAAAAAATAATATAATGTTACCAATTGCATACAAACAATTAAAACTGGGCCTCTGTTTATTTTTAAAGAGCTTTCCACTGATGTATCCACACATGCCATTTAAACTTTTGAAGTGGGGGTTGATGGGGCAGAGGGGGTGAGAATATCAAGGTTCACTCATATGCTATTTTTCGTTCCCCTGACCTTGCCACGGAAAGGGTTTGGGCATTTTTTATATCTTTTTCATTTCCAACTTTCAAATTTGACACAGTGTAAGTATTTTGTGACTATTTACCTTTTTATCTTTTTGAAAATTTGATTCCATCATAATTTGTGATATCTCTGTTCTCCATTCACTTTCCATTAATTCAAGCATGTGTATCGGAATCAATCTTACACGCTTTATATTAGCTTCACTTGTATGTTTGTTTGTAACTGACTCCTTTGGGCGCGATTTTAACCCACTTCCAGATGTCCGAATGATTTGAAATTTGGCAGGTGTACATAATTCCGGTGACAATGCATTAAGAAATTTTTGTGTGAAAAAATAAGTAAAATGGTGGCTCCAATATGGCGTACGAGTTTTGTGATTATGGTCCGATTCGCTTCAAAATTGGTATCTGAGGGTTTTTGTGGTCGGAGATTATGGTTCTTTTGTCAAAATTGAAAAATTCAAGATGGCGGCTCCAAAATGGTGGACGAGTTTTGTGATTATGGTCTGATTCTATTCAAAATTGGTATGTGGGGGTTTTTGGGGTCGAATACTATGATTCTTTTGTAAAAATTGAAAAATTCAAGATAGCGGCTTTAAAATGGCGGCCGAGTTTTGTGATTATGGTCTGATTCTATTCAAAATTGGTATGTGGGGGTTTTTGGGGTCGGAGATTATGATTATTTTGTCAAAATTGAAGGATTCAAGATGGCGGCTCCAAAATGGCCGCGAGTTTTGTGATGATGGTCCGATTCTATTCAATATTGGAGAATAATAGTTAAAAAATTTTAATAATAATAATAATAGTTTGAAAAACTAAAGACACGCGTTAATAGAAAACTAAACTAAAAAGTTGAGAATAAATAATAGTTTAAAAAAACACGCTTTTATAGAAAACCAGACTAAAAAAATAGAAAATAAGAAAAAAAATGTATTTTATTTAAAAAAAAGCGTGGGGTGCAATGGTATCAATAATTATATAGTACATTACACACCTGGGGCAGTAAAGTAAGAAATGTGTCAGATCACAGGTAATTGTTGGCCGAGGCGATACCATGCACCCCACACTTTTTTTAAATAAAATAAATATTTTCTTATTTTCTATTTTTTTAGTCTGGTTTTCTAATAAAGCGTGTTTTTTAGTTTTTTAAACTATTATTTTTCTTACTTTAGTTCTTGCCTATCCGTATACATTTTTTCTATTCTAGATATAAGTAGGTTTGCAAGGAATGAAGTGTAAATTATTTATAAAACTTGTAAAAATAGGGTTTACCCGTATATATGAATAAATAAAAATGAATATAAAAAAATGTCTTTCAATAGAGTAGCAATATTTTTTAAATACTTACTGATTCGGATTGGTGCTTGTCACTGGCTTTGGAACGTTAATCACAGGATTGTAGCTTGACTTGGGCATATAACATGGCGGTTTGACCCCACTATAACTTGTTGATGGTGGTTTCACAGTGACGGTTGATGACTTGACTGATATCGCAGGTAATTTAGGCATTGAAAGTGGAGTCCCCGGCCTATTCAATTGAGACTGAACAAAGGTAAAGTTCTTATTCGGAGAATTCTGCTTGGAGATGCATGGTTCACTGGTAGCCACTGTATTCACGTTTCTCATTACACTGCTGGTCTTAGAAGTTACAGCTCCGGAAATCATCTCGACTTCCGAAGGTATGGCAATCGTTGCAGTTATGTCTTTGACATTTTCACCGTTTCGGTTCAGCTTCGAATGTTTTTTCAACGGATGATTGCTAGAGAGATTCTGTAGCCCCAACGAGTGATTCAAAATGGTAGGCTTGGACTGTTTCACTGGAGGTTCAATATCTGGTGCCGGCACATTTTTCCTTTTGAGACTTTTATCACTAGAACTGTCTGACAGTGAGCTGGTTGGAGATTTTTCCTCAACTTTCTCTTGTTTGGGACTCATTTCAGGAGGTGGTATGGCAACAGTGTAAACATCCTCACATTTGGTGCTACATTTTGAAGTATTGATAGTGCTATAAACTATAGTGGTTGTTGCAGAAGATAAAGTGGCGGAAACATTCGAGTGCGGAATAACATTCACAGGGGTCTCCTCAAACTTCAACGGGCTAGAAGTATTGGTGCATATTGGTTTCATTTCAGGCCTTATAGTGCTCCATGTGCTGGCAGCAATTGAAGTGTTAGGAGGAACCAACGTGATTGATTGGTAATCAATTTTTAGTTTGGGTGGACAATTGCTAGATGTAGTTGAAATATTTGTGGTGACCATGGAACTAACTGAAACCATTGTACATGCTGCAGATGAGTTAGGTGAATTGCCTGAAATAATCAATTGAAGTTTCGATCAGTAACAAACATCAATATTTGCTAGGAATAATAATAAGGCGACACATCTTGTTCATATTTAATGGTAGAATTTGAAAAAATTATAGATTTTTTCTATTACCATACGTAAAGTACATTTTGCTCACGCTATGGAGTGCGTAAAGTTTTACTTTTTTTCACTAATGCGTAAAGTAAAATATGTCATAAATTATACATAGCAACAAAATAAAACATTTTATTTTAAATTACCATTTATGCTATCTTTTATATTTAGTGTGCCACAAATTATCAACAAACTGTTGATAATTTTCTTTAAGGTAGTTCCGCCACGAGACAGTTAAATTAGGAAATTATTTTCGACGGAAAAATTTCAAGACTTTTCGATTTGAAACGCGAAAAAAAAAGTTTTTGAAGGGGGCACTTGCCCCCCCCCCCCCAATCGACTCTAGAAAATTTCTTCGTTATAGAAAGTCGGCGAATCAAAAATTGATGTCCCCGAAGAGCGCAGCAAAAAAAAAAATTCAGCCCCCCCCCCACTAGAAATCATACATCATGGGAAAAAATTATCGTTTTTCGATAAAACTTCAATGGACTTTTTTGTAGTAACTCTTCTTGAACTTTTTTTTTTGGGGGGACGGGGGGGGGTATCGTTAAAATCGATGGGGTCAACTAGGAGAAGGAGTTTTTTTTTCGCGTTCAGACCCTCAAATTGTCCCTTGTCCTTCTTTGAAAAGTCCCCTGGCACAATCCGCATTTCCCTACGACCCCCCCTTTAGGCTGTGCGCTTCCCCGTGGACTATTTTGAATAACGAGAGTAGTTTTGATTATATCTGTCAAATTAGATGGTCAATCACTTTGTTTTTTTTCACAATATCTGTGAAACCCTCTCTAGCTCCTCCTCGTTTTTCATAAACTTCTTAATTTTAGTACTAACGGTAGAATTAATAATGTGCTGTTTGCCTATGCATGGTCCATATGTTACGTGTTAATTGAGTCAACTTCAATTATATATATCTCGGGTTCGGGATGGTGAAACTTGTTAAAATTTCATAGAGGTGTTGATCACATGTTAAACAATACGTATGCCAAATTTTAATAATTTCCAAATTCAACTGTCTCGTGGCGGAACTACTTTAAATGTCATCCATTCAATTTAAATTAAACAGACCGTGGATGTCAATTTGAGAAAAACTGTCAATCTCTAAAATTGTATTAGTATCACAGAATACATAGCAAAAGTATATGTTATAGATTAATTTCTAAAGTTTATTTAGTATATTATGAAACCGAACTTAATTTTACAAGGTAAGAAGTTTTTGTTATTAATGTTTGTAAATTCAAATTTTATTGCAGTTTATCTGTTTGTATCTCATAACCGATATGGATTCAAATTCGTCCGGCGAATTTGACAATACTCCTCTAAACAGTGCTCAAAAGGCCACTGAAAATTTATTACTAGAAAAATCTGCACATATTTACGAGCAGAAATACAATATATTTATAGAATGGTTGTAGGAAGAATAAAGTAACAAAATACTCGGAAAAAGTCATTTTAGCCTATTTCTCTGAAGAATTAAAGTCTTGCAAACCTTCTACACTATGTATGTTAAATTGTTTGTGAAAAGTTCAATAAGGCATTTTTCCTGCGCCTGATAAAAAGGAAAAAATCCAAACCGTGGATCACAAAGGGACTTGAAATTTCTGCCTTGATACCATTAGAAAATTCTACAGTGACAATATATTCCTTATGTCATACTTTAATAATTTTCAACATAATTACAGACACACCATTAAATTAGCCAAAGATCACTATTATAATAATAGACAGAATCAAGCGGAAAACAAACAAAAAATATTAGTGAGCAGCAATACTTCTAAAAGTGGGAAAATTGTACGCTGAGTTCCTTAGGGATCAGTCTTACGCCTAATTTTGTTTCTGCAAGTTGCCTCAGATGTCAAAAATTAAGTTTTGACATTAAGCGAGGATATAAACAAACACTTTTGGATGGAGCCATGTACCACAGATATATAATTAGTGATGCCTCTCGTCAAGACAAGACAATATAATACATTCTCTTGTCTCATCTTGTCTTGATTTAACCGAGAGGAAATGCTCTTCAATACAAGACAAAAAACCTTTTTCCTCCCTGTTCCAAAAGAAAGTTTTCCAAATTATTACTTAGACAGTATCAGTAGCTCATCGATTTTAGTTCCATAATGTTATGATTTTGTTCATCATCCCATTTTTCATTTATGACATTTAGGTATTACTCTCATTTTCAGTGAAAGTGACGTAATATTTTCCAGTGTTTTATTGTACTCAATTTTATTGAATATTTATTGTTTTTTTTAACACGGATTTCATCACGAAGTTGTGATTTCCAACGAATTTCGCAGGTGATTATGTAAGAGAGGTTATGCAAAACGAATGAAGATTTTCTGCAACTACTTCCATTATCGCATACAAAACTGAATTGACATTTTTTATGACATTGAAATAACAATCAGATCAGATTAAGGTTTTTACATTTTTCATATTAGTTCAATGCAAAATCACGCACCTAATTATTTCTGTCTCACCTTGTATATATATCCCAATATATTTTTTCCCAAATGTTCGTTGCAGAGATACCTGGTGTTAAATATGAAAAATTAAAATTATTTTTTATTCATAACTTACTTTTGAAATTTTTTTGATTTCATTTGAAGAAATGATTTTATTCAATAAGTGCTTTATTTTGAAAAAAAACACATTTTCAGTTGTTACCAGTGGCGTAAAAGAAAGTGTGTGAAATAGTGAAATAAAAAAAAACTGAATTTTTTGCATTCCACATTAAATTTTGAGAAAAAATGTATACCTGTTTGAATCCGGAAAAACCAACCGTTTTCAAGATAATTGCGCTTTTGTGAATACAAACATACTAGTAATGAAAAAATTGTTCCGCTGAAGTGAATTTTACGATCCTAATTACTGGTTCAACAACTGGATATTCTTCCAAAAAAAAGAATGATACTTTCACATAGCTACTTTCTTGCAGAGGTACAGGGTGTTGAAACTGGAAAAATTAAAAGGCATTTTTCTCGTAACTTTCAGACTTTTGAAAAATAAAACAATTAAATTTAAAGGTATGCTTTTCTTCAATGGGTGCTAGCCCTGCAGGTTTGGCCCCAGGCATCTGAGGCATACAAAATGACAGGCCTGAACATGATTTTATGAATCTTCACTTTGTTTTTGAGTTTATACAATATCGAATCAGTTCAAACACCAGGGTTTTTAGACATCTTAAACTAAACAAATATTGGGAGTTCTATTTGAAAGTAATGAATGTCATATATGGTTAACATACACAAGGTGTAATCACTTATTTACACTGTGGTCTTGGAAAAATATTCGGATAAAAGTGATAAGAGGTTTCAAGTTTAATTTTACTCATACCTTTGCCAATAAACTTCAAGCCAGGTAGTTCTTTCTTCTTAACGCTTTTACTAGAAGACTTTGACTCTGGTGCTGCCTCTTCGTTTTTGTACTTTGGTTCACTATTTACAATCTCCAACAGAGAAGGGCTGAGGGTACCATCTTGAATCCCTGTTATTGACATTTCTCCATTTTCGCTAATACGTAACTGCACTTCTTTCCAGTTGTTATTGTTGTTGACTTGCGTTATTTCTACATATTCCGGTTCGAGTTTGGGTTTTTTGGAAGTGCACTCATATATCCTGTAGGTGAGCTCAATTGGTCCTTTCTGGATAAAAGGAATAATGATAATGATGTTGGAAATGAGATACTAGTCCAGAATCGAATTATTATCTAAAAGTTTCTATCATTATAGTAGTAGTAGATTGAAATAGATAAATCTAATTTACAAACATTCACATAATCATTAAAGATACAGATAATCTAATAATTCTAAAATAAATAATAATAGTAATAAAATATTAAACAGTAATACATCACAAATCTAAAAAAGCCAATAGACTTTTCTTAAAACTTACAACAGTATTGGACTCTTTCAAGTGTATGGGGAGTTTATTGAATTCATTCAAACCTTTGAAAAATAAGTTATGCATGCATCGTCTCGAACTAGTTCTATTAATGTGGAAGTCATTATTTTGCCTACTGTTATAATGATGAATATCTCTATTTAAAATCACAAAATCATTAAAATAAGTTGGTTGAAAACCTATAACAATCTTAAAAATAAAAACCATGGTTGAAAAATAAAGCCTCTTTTTACTGACAACCACTGAAGTGAATTTAACATCTACGAAATTGAAGTGTAGCGACTACATTTAAGAATCATACGCATTCCCCGATTTTGAAGTTTTTGTAATTGAGACACTTCATTTTGATTGAATAAAAAGAGTAGGGAAGCACAATAATCGAAATGAGGTTGGATAATGCAATCGAAAGTTATTATTTTAGAATATGTGTTCAAACAATTTGAAACTCTAGAAAAGAAAAAGAGCTTTTTTGATATTTTTTAATAATATACTCAGCGTGGTTATTTAATGTCAAAGAACTATCAATAATGAAACTAAGATATTTAATTTCGGATACAATTTCGATATTTTCTCCATTTATATTTATGTTGATAGTATTCAAATTACCCAAGTTACGCAGCTCATATTCAGATGCTATGATCATTGCTTTCGTTTTGTTGACATTTAGGTTTAGTTTATTCACCTTTAGGTATTTTTCGATATTTTTCTGTGAGTTGTTTATATTTATGATTGGATTCTCAAGATTTTTATCAGACTCAAACACTAAGGTAACATCATCGAAAAGATTCAAAGAGTGTGAACCTGACGTGTAGTGTATGTCATTTAAATATATGATAAATAAAAGTGGTCCCAAAACGCTTCCTTGGGGAACTCCCATATCATTTAGAATTTTGTCAGATTGAACATTGTTTATCTTGGTCTGTTGAAAACGATAACTTAGGTAACTTCTAAACCAGCAACACATTGCCAGATATGCCATAATATTTTAATTTTTCCAATAGAATGTTTTGATCTATTGTTTCAAAAGCTCTACGCAAATCCAAAAAAATAGTCACAGTATACTTATTAACATCTACAGCTCTGTTCCAGGTTGATATGGTATATTGAAGAGATGTGTTTCACACGAATGATTTTTACGGAAGCCAGACTGAGCACCAATAAAGAGTTCGTTGATATTGAAATAATTTTCGATCTGTTCGTAGACCGCTATTTCAAGAACTTTTTCAAGTGATGGCAATGTGTTGATTGTTCTAAAATCACAAGAATCTATTGAGTTATTAACTTTAGGAATAGGAATAATGGTGCCAATTTTAAACTGATCTGGAAATATACCTTTTTCTATAGACGTATTAACCAAGGTTTAGCAATACATGTCCAAAACAATCAAAAGTTTCTTTCAAAAATTTACTGTTGAGAATTTCGTCTTTGCTTATTTTGTTGTCCAATGAGAATATTATTTTACAGAGATGGCTCATACTTAGCAATGTGAATTCACTCAATGACTCATTGATATGGGGATAGTTTTGGCTCGACCATATTTCTTCATATTCAATACTGTTAGCAATTCGATGAATACTATAAAATATTGTTTGAAATTTTCAGCAATCTCTAAGCTATTAGTATAATAACGGGGTTGAATATCATCAGTAAATATTATTTTATTATAACAACGATCATTTTTAGGACAAGTTTTTCCACATTAGTTTAGAGTTATTTCTATTTAAATCCATTTGTTGTTCATAGTAATCCAGTTTTTTCTGTCTAAGAAGATTAACATACTGGTTTCTCAAATTTTTGAAGTTTTCCAACATTTGGTCTCTAAGATGGATATATTATACTGTTAATCAAATATATTTTGCACAGTTTCATAATTTATTTGCAGTGTGGACAAGCCGCAGAGATAATAATTTAGTTACAAACACAGAATGACACATGACAACGAATCTACGTTGCCGATTGCAGTTTAAAGAAACTGGTAACACATATCCCAATGAAGAACTTACCCTTTTCCACAAATAAATATATGCTACATCCATTAGAGTTAGAGAAGAGTTAAGGCAATCTTGATTGTAAAGTATATCAACTCTGTGGCTGTCAGACAGATCGTATTTTGCACGGATCAGTTTTATCAAGTGTGCCATGGAAACAGCTGCGGGGCACCGCAAATACCTGTAAAAAATAAAAATATATAAGAAATGCTGCTTGATAATGGAATTAGAAGATATGGGTAGTTATTACTTTCATTAAAGTGTGTTTGGAACCCTCACAAGTTCTTAAAAATTTGTATGAGTTAAGATTCCTTATTATAGTGGGGGGGGGGCTTGAAAAAATACAGTGATTAGAAATTGAACGTTTCTATCACTGAGCCACTAATACCGTGAAGCAACATTTTTCAACTTGAATTAGAGTATAATTATTTGTAAAAATGCAGAACAAAATAGTCTTGGAAAAATTCTATAAACCCCAAAGATATAGCAAATTATAGTATTCACCTGGGCTTATCTTCAGATCCATGGTATCCCAATGTCAGGCACACAGTTTCTTCTGGAGTCAAAAGATGCTGATAGGCTGCTTCCCCACACTGTTCCAAGCTTGAAGGTTTGGATTCAGGATGGCTTTCATAAAAAGCACGTCTTTTTTGCATTTCATCTGAAAATTCATGAAGAGAAATCTCTCATCAAGCTTCTGCAAGCATCGAGGTATCAGGGTAAAGACACACCACAACATTTAGTTTCAGGCCGGGTGGGTGCTATGTACTAAACGCCTCAATGATAACGTTATCTATATAATAAAAATTGATCTCGATTCTTTGTAAGTGCAAAACGTGAGAACGGCTGGACCAATTTGGCTATTTTTTTTTTAAATGTTAGTAATAGACCGAGGATGGTATTTACAGAAAGAAAAATTAGAAAAGTTGCCCGGAAATTGAAAAATTCAAGAAACATTGTTAACAAAAGCAATATCGGCTAACCTCTTAGTATGTGTCTGATTAGCTCAGTGATTATAGCCGATCCCTGGGCGTGTCCAGACAGATTTTTTTTAAATTTTATTTCAACCCTCAAATAAAACAAAAACATTTTCTGTTGTTTGTTATAGTCCAAATAAGGTTTTTAGGAAAATAAAGGTTTTTTAGATACGTTATTGGATTCGGGAAACATTTTTCTATGGGATTTTAGTAGACCATAAAACGATTCGAGCGATGGATATGCATAAATCTTCGGTCGTGGAAAAGTTTTCAGGAATATATATATATATATATATATATATATGCATATATAATACAGAACTGGATAACGGAAAAACGGGAAATGGGGAAAACGGGATAACAGTAAATTGGGATAACGGGAAAAAGGGAGTACAAGAAAAGGGGATAACGGAAAGCGGGCAGAGTCAAAATCATAACCTAGATGGAACAACACAAAGAAAATATAGGAAAAAAGAAATTATACCCGGACGAGAGTTTTCAGGAATTAAGTTTTAGGGAATATAGAAATTTGGACAGAATGTCTATCGGGTCAGCTAGTGATAAATTAAAAATGCCTTGGTCCCAATATAAATCGCTGTTTTGTGTTTAATGGCATTATTTCAGAAAATAATAATTTATTATCAGAAATTACAATAATTGATTGAATAATACAATCGTGACAACTAAATATTTTTGTAACATTGTGAGTTTTAGAAAAAAAAAAGTAACACTACATTAGAGATACACTGGACCGTGCTGGTCTTATTTTTTTTATCTAGACCGGGTGTCATCCATGTGATGATGCCTCTTTTTTTCAAAAATCATCTATCCAAATTGGTTTTTTGCTCAAATTTAATAGTATTGAACTTTTAATTGACAAATTCAGTGCTTAAAAAACCTCTGGTTCCAACAGAACGATTTTTTCTCGCTCATACCGGGGCTTAACGTGTTAAGTTAGCAGGGCGATATACAGAACTATGTGTTCTGTAAATGAAGTGTTACTTGACTCAATGGAAAAATACAATTTATATATATACTCACTATGAAACAATCTTGGAACCAGTTTGTAGACAATGTCTTGTAGAGTTTTATCCGGCCTAATGTTGAGTAATGGCTTTGTCTTGTGAACTTGCACATCGCAAACAGGGCAATATTTATTCTTTTCCAAATATTTAACAATGCAGCTTCGACAAACTAAAAAAAAATTAGGTAAAACAATGGTGAAATCATATATGATAGATCTATTATTGGTAATACCCTAATTACACTATGCCTATTTGTCTGCCTGACTGCCAGTGGCTGAAATTAAAAATAAATACACATGCGCACGAGACTATTTTGTTGACTGTTTCAGGCATGAAAATAAATAGGACTGGTACTAGCGTGAATCGAGGGGATTTCAAGGACGTTTGTGGAATATCAGGTTTGCCAACACAGTAATCATCTGTTGGACTTGACATATCCAACAAATACATTGAATAAATCACATAGTTTTCGTTTTGTTAAGAATGACAGAAAAGAAAAAAAATCCAGTACCAGGTAAGGAAAAAGTCGAAACAAATAATCAGGTATAATAATTATCACGTAGTTGGCAGGCAATGTGTTAATCACTTGAGGTAAATGTCAATTTTCCTTATGTTTTGAGGCTTTGAAATTACTGCCTGAAAAAATCATAACATGTTAACTACGAGATAACTCGTAGTTGGCGTTCTTGCCTAGGACGCCAGCTACGAGTTATCTCGTAGTTTCTTTGCTCGTCATAGATAGATAGATATATTTATTTAATCACGTTACAGTTACAGGTTATTTGTGATGAGTCAGAGTTTATATTTTATATAGGATGTTTAAAGAAAATGAGAAAAATGGATTGATTCAAAATGAAAAATTAGATCATTTTTAAATATCAAAGTACATAATTCCTAGTATATAATTCTAAAAAAACACTCAATATAAATAGTACAATACAAAAGTGTTGTTACACTAGCAATACCCTGGTATATGCAATATATTTATCAATATTATAAAAGCAGTTTTTCGTTAGAAACTATTTGATGAAAGTTTTAAATGGACCCATAGTAAAGCACCTCAGTGTATCAGGAATTACATTATATAGATTATAATTGGGAGAGTTTTTGTTACTGACATCAAGTCTAAACCTTTGAGGTCTGACCATTGATGCATTAGGGTATTATAACGATGGAGATCTGGCTATGGATTTGAACTAGTGCGTTCCCTAGTATGCCTAATTTTGTGAAAAGAAGACAATAGTATTCATGAGGGCCGACTTTAGATATTATTCTTATAGCCTTTTTTGGACTCTGAAAACTCTTATGGCATCAGTGGAATCCCCCCCCCCATAGAACAGTGCCATACGAGATGCCTGAGTGAAAAAGAGAAAAAGTACATTCAAACTTGGCTTTAACGAACATAGGATATAACAAACACTCGTTTATTAAGAACCATTTGAAAAGTCCCGCTAAAAACGCCTATATATTTGATTTTTGATTCACCTATTTCTCTGTTAGGGATTTGTTAGATACATGTTAAACTGCATTGTACCAACATGCCTAATCCAAAAGCATGCAGGAAGGCTATTACATTGTCGGTTAAGCTGAAAATAATTGAATCAAATCAAATATTTATTAGTACCAATACATAAGAGAATGTTTATATAATATAATTAGAAAATTAGACAGTGGGTGCACACATTTGTCGGGATTATGGTCTAAAAAAATCAACAGTATCGCCAATTTACGTGAAAAAAAAAAAATCTACCAGGATGCGTGTACTAACATTTTCTTTATAGCGAACACCCTTTATAACAAACCATTTCTAAAGTCATTAAGCCGTTAGTTATAGCCGAGTTTGAGTGTATGCTATTCTTTGAATGTATATGCTTGTCAATCTAGGTATAAAAAGCACACTAGCTGATTTCCTTTGGACGAAATCGATGTGGTTGCGCTAAGAAAGTTTAGTATCAAGTATAATTCCAAGAAAACTTGCATGTTCTGTATTTTGGAGCACTGCGTTGGTTGAAAAAATAAAATTTTGTGTTTATTGTTTGTTTAAAGAAAGTCTACTTATTGAAAACCAAGTTTCAGCTTTCCTTTAAAATTTTCTTGATCAATTATTAGAGATTTGTAAGAGTTATGGCGATTTATCAAGTTACTGTCATCGGCAAAGAGAATGCAAGTATGGCAGGGTGAAACAAAATCATTTATATAGATTATAAACAGGAGTGGTCCCAAAACTGTTCCTTGGAGCACCCCATGCTTGATACGGATAATATCCGAATTTGTATTATTTGCCCAGACATATTGGCCTCTATTTTCCAGGTATGATTTTATTAATACGGGAGGTGCCCCCCTGACTCCATAGTGGTCGAGTTTTGCAATTAGAATATCGTGATAAATACAGTCGAAGGTGAGATCACATTACTAAATTGAACACGGCCGGTATGGCATTTCTCTTTGAAGGACAAACGAATTGATTTTAATTTTATAAAACTATACTAATTGGTCTATAATTGTATGGTGCTGATATATCCCTTTTTTTTGTAGATAAGAATAACTTTTGATATGTGTGCACCTGCGATTAAATTCGTAATATATTAGTCTCAACATGAATAGGGGGCTTCAGGGAGAACAAAAAATCATGGTTGGCTTACGTGAACAGAAAATTTATTAATAAATGAACAGAAATTTATAATAAAATAATTATAAACCAACACACTTGAGAAAGACGTAAATGTAATGCATACGACTGTATATCTGATTTATTACTAACGAATTTAGATGCATATCTCTGTAGCAAAGCGACAAGTCGAGGTGTGCCTGTGCACGAATTAACTCCTAGTTGGGCTTCTGTGAAGAGATTTCTGTTACATAAACCAACTACAGGATCATTCCTAGGATGTTTTAAAAAAAATATTCTATATGCTTTTTAATGAATACTATATACTATAAAAAGGGTTTTTAATAATATAATAATTAAACTGAATTAGCTTCTAGACCAGAATCCTGGAAATACAGTGGAGGTCAACATGTTAAAGGCATAGTGTAATGCGGGTCTATAAGGAAGTATTCATCACTTCAATACTTAAAACATAACCTAGAAATCACAGAAAACAACCAATACATATTTCTTAGAGTTATGAATCTATTATTTATCTTTCTACCTATAGTTTATTATATAAACAGAGGAGGTATTCACGACGATACTTACATGTATGCAAGCATTCGATTATTGTTGTTGCATCGACAAAATAGCCATTACATATTTTGCAAGTTATATGTTCATTGAGATCAGTAATCGGTATCTTTGCGGATCCTTGCATTATCCCTTCAGAACTGCAGTATTTTCTTCACATTCTGTCCCTGACAAAAGTCATAGCACAATTGCTAGCAAGTATACCCATATTGGTAATGACCACTTGACCTAAAAAAATTGCAAAATGTGCAAGACTTGCAGAGGCTCTTACATTTGTGAGGAATGTGTGGTAATGAGCTTACCTGACCGAAATATATTGGAAATCATTCAGTTTTTCATAAATATTATTGTTTACCTCGAAAATTATTTCTTTGACAGACCAACCTTGAGGTGGTTTGACAGCTAGGGTAAATATGGCGTCTTCAGAAATTTTTATTATTACTAATTCATAACTCGGGTAACTTCACACTTGTTTGCCGTTTTCCATTTGATGCATTTCTTAGGTACGATTATTCCTTTCCGGTTTTCGAACATTTATTTCGGCTGAACGACGTTTCATAAAATGCCAAAAAATCAAACGCACTACTTTAAATAGTACCAACACACTAAATAAAATATTAAAAGGTGAAATCCACTAAGGGTGTGTTCAATGTTCCTCATACAAGAGGTCACCTATCTTCTATCGATTCAATCACGCAGCCAACAATAGGTGGCCTTGGATATTTGTTAAACCATTATTAAACCCTCATTACACTAGGCTTTTTTTGTGCCTATTTGTCTGCCTGACTGCCGGAGGCTGAAATTTCAAAAAAATAAGCATGCGCGCGAGATTATTTTGTTGATTGTTTCAGGCATGAAAATAAATAGGACTGGTTCTTTTTTTCCCCTTGAATCGAGGGGATTTCAAGGACGTTTGTAGAAATGTCAGGTTTGCCAAAACAGTAATTATCTAGTGGACTTGACATAAATAAATGAAATTAATCACATAGCTTTCGTTTTGTTCAGTATGACAGAAAAGAAGAAAAAATCTTGTACCAGGTACGGAAAAAGTTGAAACAAATAGTCCAGGTATACTGAATTACTTAATCATTTAAGGTAGATGTCAATTTTCCTTATGTTTGCAGCTTTGAAATCAGTGCCTGAAACAATCATCAAAGAGGCACGGTATAATAGTGCCAGTTATTTGGGGAACTTTAGCCAACAAATAACCATGAAAATAAGAACAAAAATAGGAACGAAAAAGGCATAGTGTAATAAGGGTTTTATGGAACGGAGTCACAAAGTAGAAATTCACAGAGGAGAAGGCTAGACAAGACGAACAAAATATGAAAGAGATGGAATCCCATCTCAATTTGAATGCCCTGGGAAAACTGTCAAAATAATGATGCCCTTCTTTGCCCACATCAAAGTAAATGGAGATTTTCACTGCCTCCGTAGTATTCTTTGACAAGGCCACCAGGGAAAAAAATTGGGAAGTCTCGCACAATAGGGATTTTTTTGTCTATATCTCGAGTGTTGGTGCCTATCCCAATCTGATTCATGCTTTCGTGTATTGTTGACTGTCATCTGTCAAGATGCCATTGGGTTCGCAGATGACACTTCTTTCTCTTGTTGCTTGACTTCCGTTGTTACCAGTTGTTATAAGCTTTATAGTTAGACGGACTGTAAACATAGATTGAATACGTTTTTACGCCAGAAAACACCTCATGTTCGGAGACAGAATTACTATCTGAATGGATATCAAGTTTGAGATTATCATTAAAATCACATGATAATAATGAATATTTATGAGTTCCGTGCATTCTCCACTGAATCACAATAAAACACAACTACATTTTTTGACAAGTGACACCGAGTTGTCTCGTCTCTCCTCATGACATTTGGCATATTTGACAAGTTTTAAATGAATGGTTTGTTTTTGTTGATAAAATATTTGAAACTTTGAAAAATGTCTATTTTTGGTTCGCCTTATTCGAATTCATATAATCAGGATTTTGATTATGATGATGAAAAATACGACGATGAAGACGATAAAGAACAAGAAGAGCCCCTTGATGAAAGCGATGAAGACACTGAAGACGCTAGTGAAACTGATGCAGGTACATTCAAATAAATATACAATTGATTTACGTGAAGACTGGCTAGATGCTGTGGTCTGTGGTGTCACACAATCAAAAATTGCACAAGTAACCACTTCACCTCACTCATTCACTTCACACCTATATGAACATTTCGATAACTAAGTTGTCATCAGTAGGTAACTACACCAAATAAATTGTTACATGTTATCAATAATATACCCAGTGTTTCGAATTGGGTTATTTTATACTTATTACTGTTCTTCAAATCATCAATGGGCTCTTGATGGTTCCATGAGGTTTAAGTAAAGAAGATGGAATACATGGGCTTTATTGTCATTAAGTAAATTTTTATTATGGTTTAAGTGGTTAACCTTCTGATAGTCGCGCCTGGTCTGTGAGACCGACCACACACTTTATTCAGCGGTATTCTGAAAATCAAGGTGGGGGCCACCTCCCACTCTGTGTATCTTCTCAAGCGGAGCCGACGGAACGGCAGTGCTAATGTGAGTGTCGCAAAAAGGAGTTTTTCCGAAAATATTTCGTCTTACGGTGTGAGAAACCGACGCGACTAATCACGTTTTATTTTTAAATATCGTGCTATTTTGATGGTGAGGTAAGTTTTTCGTTTTTTTATGTAATAAATGTAAATAAATGTCACATCATTGTTTTTTAGCCATGTGGTCTTACGAAAGAGAGCAGGCTCGACTGCAAGAAATGTTAGAAATTTTGAACAACGAAGAGGGACAAGGAGTAGCATACGATGAACATTCAGATATAGATCAGTCTGATGACGATGAGGTGGATCATGTAGAAGAGCAACACGACAATAGTGACTCTGAGCAAGACATTTCTGATGATGGGGAAATGTTCCACAGAATGCCTCAGTAGGAAGATGTGCCTACTGTACTTCGAAAAAAAATCGCAAAACTCGATTTCAATGTCATAAGTGCAATAAATACATGTGTTTAGAGCATATTATTGGCGTTTGTCAAGAGTGCCGAGAAAATGCCCTTTTAGAAGTTTGATTATATTTTTTTAGCATTTTTTTATTGTAATAGATTTACGTTTTTGATTTTTACCCTCTTTGTATTACTTCCAGTTTTTGTTTTTTGTATACAAATGAATAAAATGCAGTATTGAAAAAAAAAAACACCTTTTTTAAGATCCTGTGGTATATTTGGAGAAATTACCAAAATGTACTTCAATTTTTTTTTCTTGTTCATTTATCATGTTGTTGAAACGTCCCCATATGTATTTTTTGAAAAGTACGATCCGGAATTTATTTGGGGGGAATTACCTTGTACTTGTCTGTGAGACCGACGCAACTACTCACGTTCAAAGATTTGGCGCGACTATCGGAAGGTTTTAACTATACTCTCCAGGCAATCTAATTTTCTACTGCCATTGACACCATTTTGATCATTTCCAAATTATGAATATTAACATTGAGACCAGATTCGATCATATACGGTCCACTACACTTGACATTCTCCCTTCGGTTGGTAACATGGGCCACATGTTCGTGAAACCTTTTAAAAATTCAACGTTTTGTCTGACCGTAAAAGACTTTGTCACAATTTTGACAACTAATTTCATGAATTCTCAACTTATCTAGCATGTCAGTTTTGTCCTTCAGGTTTCCTAATAACGTTTGCAAGTTATTTCTATTACTATAAACTGCTTGGAGATTTACATCCTGGAGTATAGTGTCGAGACCTCTCGTGTGTTTTGGATTGAAAGGGATTCTCATGAATTTTTTTGCTTTCTGTCTTTTTTCTCAGAGTGTTGGTTTCATTCACTAAATGTGTGAAACACTTCTTCCTCAAGATATTATCAATTGTCTGGTGTATATCTTTTGAGTATTGCTATTTCCTTGATTTTTTTTATTTAGGTTCGAAAACGATCAGCATTTAATTGTAAGTTTACGGCTCGGTCTAATAGATAATTAAAACTAGCCATTTTGTGGTGTTTTGAATCGGCTGGGATGAACCTGTTCATGTTGGTGGGCTTTCTGTAGATGTGTCTTTTTCCAAACAAAAGGAAAGGTAATCGTTCATCAACTTCCATTTCTATGGTGAAGTTGACACTGAGTTCACAGAGGTTAGGAAAACGTCTATATTTTGACCTTTCGTGTCAAAAATACAAAACACATCATCCACATACCTGAGCCAAATTTTTGGAAAATATTAACTTTGAAGTTTCAGATTTGTTTCGAATTTACTCATAAAAATGTTTGCCATGAATAGTGATAGACAATTGCCCATGGCAGTGCCCTCCTTCTGTTGGTAGAATTTATCTTGGACAACGAAATAGTTTTGATCCATGCATAAGGATGGCAATTTCAAAAAGTCCATGACTCTTTCTGTTTTAAACTTGTTTGACTACAAAAGTTCTTTTAAGTACTGCAAGGTTTCAGAAATAGGTACACTTGCAAATGGAGAGCTTACATCGAATGAAACAAAATGTCACCATCCACCAAAGTTAAGTATTTGATTCTATCTAGGAACTCATAAAAAATCTTGATAGAGAAGCTTTTTGGCTGGATAAGTAAACTATTGAACTTGCCTGATAGCCATTTTGACATTGATTTTTGGCAAACCATATAATTTTGGAACTGTTGGGTTTGATATACGCAACTTGAATTTCAAACGATCGCTCAATAGTATTTTCATAAATTCGGTAATAGTATGAGACCAATTGTGTCAGGTATCAATTCAACACAAAATGACTAGTTTAAATTTTTTAATACACAGAGCTCTAAACTTTCCATTGAATGCTGATCGTTTTCAGAAAGAAATAAAAAAGATCAGGGAAATAGCAATAAGGAGCTCCTGAAAAACTAGAAAATTACAGACCTACTACTATACCTTCAGGGTACTCAAACATTTTTGAATATTTGGAGCGACTTAGTTGTTTGACAAACATAACATTATCTCTGACTGTCAACATGGTTTTAGAAGTCATTTTTCTACAAATACAGCAGTAACAGCCTTTTATAATATCCTATCTGATTTCATGGAGCATGGTGAGTGTCCTGTTGAGATCTTTTGTGATCTCAGCAGGGCATTTGATTGTGTAAACCATAAAAGATTACTAGACAAACTGTTCGATATCGGCATAAGGGGACCTCCACTTGGATTGCATCGTTTTTGTCTGAGCTAAGGCAGTTTATTAGCATCAACCACAAATATGATAGTGGAAATATAAATGTATCATCACCACTTGAGGACTTAAACATGGGCATTCCACAAGGATCAATATTAGGCCCTATGCTGTTTATTCTTTACATTAACGAAATAAGTAGTGTGTCACCTTATGCTAATTTTACACTTTTTGCAGATGATGTCTCTGTCATTATATCACACAAAAATGAAAAAATATTGCTGTCGGGAGCAGTCTAATGCTTGAACTCTCTTAGTGCCTGGTTTTCTTATAACTCACTTTATTTAAATCCAACCAAAACTAATTTAGTAAGATTCCATACAAGCCAAAGAAGTGCAGAGTCTATAAATCTTGTCATTGACAATGCAAATGTTGATCGAAAGAAAGTTGTCGCCTTTCTAGGAGTATCTATGGATGAATGTCTCAACTGGAGATCTCACTGCTCAAACCTTGTCTCGAAGCTATCCTCTCATACTTTTCTATTCAGAAATATGAGATCCTTATTGAATAAACAACAGCTTCTGAACTTGTACTTTGCCCAAGTCGACTCTCGACCGATATATGGAGTTTATTTATGGGAAAATTCAGTATCAGTGACCGACGTGTTGATATCACAGAAGAGAATCATGCGGTATATATTTAATATGCACAGGAAAACTTCTTCTAGACCGACTTTTAAATTTCATAAAATTCTAACAGTGACCGTTATTTATATCTTTGAAATGTGTATGTACGTTTTTAGAAATAAGGACAAATTAATTAGGAGTAGTGATCTTCATGAATACTAGGCAGAATAACAATTATTATGTACCTTTTGCAAAAACAAAAATTAGAGAGAATGCAGCTTTTCAACAAGCTTCCCGATAATCTGAAAAGCATCAAAAAGACTAATTAATTTATAAGCCAACTTAATGAATTATTAGCTTCCTCGTGTCACTACTCGCTTAGGGAATATTTAACAAGGAGCAGCTATGTTCTAACATATGTTAATTGCTCAGTGTATATCTCGTTCTCTTGACTATTCCTATATGATATCTATAACTATCGAAAGGAAAATAAACTTATTTATTTATTTATAAGCATTTCACACGTTTAGTGAATGAAACCACAATTCTGAGAAAAACGACAGAAAGTAAAAGATTCATGAGAATCCCTTTCAATCCAAAACTGACGAGAGGTTGTAACACTATACCCCCGGGATGTAAATCTCCTAGCAGTTTATAGCAATAAAAATAACTTGCAAATGTTATTAAGAGACCCGAAGGACAAACCTGTTCACAAAATTAATATTCATAATTTGAAAATGATCAAACCTGTCAAGTGAATAAGGTGAAGGGGTTACTTGTGCATTTTTAGATTTACATACAATATTTGCCCATTTACCTAGGAAGACATCAAGAACCGTTAGAAATCAAAGAACAGATGTATCAAGACAAATTAGCCAATTTGAAAAAGAAACTCCAGCAGCTCAAAGACGGTACCCACCACGAATATAACAGAAAAGTGCGAAAACTTGAATACCAATACAAAGAACGTTTGCGTTTAAATGTACTCCATAGAGAGTACATGATTGACTGTGTCGAGAGAGAATATATCCAGGAAAAGAAGGCAGCTGCTCGAGAGTTTGAAGAGAAAAAAATTGATCTGAAGGAAAACTTGATATCTGATCTTGAAGATAAGAAGAAGACAGTAGAAGCAGAACGCTTTACTATGGAGCTTACTGGGGATTCTATGGAGGTGAGTACCTTTTGTCCCAGAAAACACTTCATGGAAATTCAAGGATCGAAACTGTTTTCGATAAATTTAGTGTATCAGGCTCTAGTTGAAAGTTTGCCGACAATGTTAGCCAGCCAAACTCACTTTTATGAAACTTTTTTCTCAAAACCTAAGAACATTTACATCTGAAGAATTGTGAAATAATTTTGACTTGATAGAAGATGCCAAATTGACCATACAAATGTCTGCCGTTGATGTCATGCATTATTGATTTTTGCAGTAAAAAAATGTTATTTTTGTGAAAAATGGGGGTTTTTGATCATTGATTTGAACCACCAAAATCAAGTCAAGAAGGATGTTATAAATACAGTTATACAAACTAAGCGCAGAAAGTAAATTAAAAGCTAAAAATGTTCTTCTTGAATAACCAGAAGGACAAACCCGTTAGAATTGTTTTTATTGAGACAAAAAGGTAGGGCATATGGAGTGCATTCAGATTTTGGTCGAACGTTGATATATGCTTCAAAACATGATGAAAGTACAACCTCAACCAACAGTATTGCGTGCAAATAATAACTTCTGGAGGTATGACTTTCTGAAGTTTCACACTGTTAAGCTAGAAGAACCACTTTGAAAAAATTTCGATATGTTTTTTGGCCATTATTTTAAGCTAACATATTACTTCAATGATAAATTGTTTGCTCTGCGATTGGCGGAGCTAGCAGACACCAATGTTTAGGAGAAAACTAACAGCTATATTCACAAGCTCATTTCATTTTATGCTCACTAATTTGCATTAAAAAAAAAATAGGATCCTGCCAAATTTATCATAAAACAAACAGAACCACATCACCAATCAATTACTTTAAAACGAATCCACGCAAAGCTCTTTTCAGGCTGGATATGTTTTCGGAAGAAATAAGTTAATCTCCCCCTTTTTCATTGTCTATATTTCTTGGAATCACCATTATTCCATATCTAATTTACACACATTTCCATGTATACCAACATTTTCAACAATATGAAGTTACTTTATTATGAATATTAGTAAAATAGAGTATTTGACATTCTCAAAATCATAAAATAATATTTAGCCTTATATCAGCAAAAAAAAACAATATTTCTGCAAATTTGAAATACATCTGAACATATCATTTATATATCTAGTATTTAATTTGCAATCAATTCATTGATACATTGGACATTTTAAGAAGGACTGAAATAGTATGCAGTTACCATGACTTATGTAATTCCCATAATTTCTTCCCCTATAACAGTACAATTCCTACTTATATAACTAGTCACTAAAATACTTTGATCGATCATCTGTTGACTTGATGTAGGAATACAGATATTTCCGTGTCTATTGTAGGTAACTCATTGAGTGATCACAAACTTCAAATAGTGAGAATAAAAAAGCAAAATAACACCGGTAAACGAAAGCAAAGTCACTATAACAAGAAATATGTTGATATAAACCATGTTCGTGGTGACTTGCAGAAGTTAAATGAACAAATTAATACAAATATGAACATTGATGAATTTTATGACGCCATTGAAAAATGCTTTACTAACAATACTGCCTACAAAAAACTACAAAATAGGTTTAAAAGTAACTCCAAACCATGGTTCAATAGCAGAATACTTGAAGCAATTAAAAAAAGGGATTTTTATTATAGCAAAACTAAACAATAAATATCCTGACAATCTCAACTTAAAGAAAATGCATAAAGATTCTACAAAACAAGTCCAAGTGGAAATCAAGTCTGCAAAGAAAGCATTCTTTTCAAAACAATTTAAAAATGTAAACTTGAACAAAAAAAAAGACCTGGGATGTTATCAACTAATCTACTAACTATGATTGAGAATGGAAAGCTAATTGGAGAACACATAAACTGTTTCTTTGCCAATATCGGTCCAATGTTAGCAAACAAAATACAAGATGAGGAAATACACCTGGATACTGAACTACAGTCTCATGAGAAACTTAGTTTTGAACTCACCACAGTCGATGAAATCCTACAAATAATAAATGATTTGGAAACAGATAAGGCAAGTGGCATAGACGATAATGAAGTGAATACTGTCAAAGCATGCAAAATTGAAATTAGTGCAGTGTTGTGCAAATTAATGAATCAGTCTCTGACTACTGGGGTTGTACCAAGTAAGATCAAAATTGCCATGGTAGTGCCTCTGTTTAAGGCAGGAAAAAAGGAAGAATGTCAATTTCACCCATCTTGTCTAAAATTGTTGAAAACATTGTTAACATCAGGCTGGTTGCTTACTTGGATAAAATCGAGTTCATGTTTCCTTTTCAATATGGCTTTCACAAATCAAGTGATATAAGCTCAGCGGCAGTGGATCTTATATCAGAAATACAAACAAGCCTTGACAATGGTATCTGATACTGATAAACACAATATTCTTTAAAAAAATCTAACATGCCGTAAGCAATCTGTTTATGTTAATGGTGAGCAATCTCCTTTAATGCCAATTGCTTATGGAGTTCCACAAGGCTCGATTCTTGGCCCCACTTTATTTTTGATATATATATATATATATATATATATCAACTCGATGACTAATATAGCTTTGAAAGGCTCTGTCAAATTGAATGCTGATGAAACAACTCTTGTATATGTTTCAAATTCATTCGAAATCATTAGAAAAAATATTGAAAATGATATGAACATCATAAGCACTTGGATGAGACGACATAAGCTCACTCAGAATGTTAACAAATCCTTTATGTATATTTCCAACAGAAAAACTATCAATCATCAACCAATCAATTTCAGAAACACTTCCTTGAACTATTAGACTGAAATAAAATTTCTGGTCCTAATTATAGATGAAAAGCACCTCATATCAAATATTTATGAAATAAAATATCCTCTGTTATAGGAATACTAAGGAGATTCAGCAATTTTGTACCAAGGAAGTACTTAAAATCAATATTCTTTTCAATTATTCATTCTCACCTTCATTATCTAACTCTAATTTGGTATCCAACCCATGAATATATTATCAAACCATTGAGAGTACTTGAAAATAAAGCTATCAAAGTTATCTAATCATTACAAAGAAGATTCCACCCAATTTCCTTGTATAACTCTTTCAAAATAATGCCCTTAAGCAGTATATATACAGTGAGCATAAAGGTTGGAATAAAATCGCTGAAATCTTTACAGGGCCAGAAGATAAAAATCGCTCGGACACGTCAATTTTAATTTTTAAATATGCACTTTTCGACATATAATTTTTTCGGGTGACGTCATAATTGTGTTAGTTATGACGTCATCGTTTTTTTTTAAATTGCAATCCCCTTATTTGAAAGTGTTGTTTGAAAGAGGACATTTTTCTGCATACAAAACGTATAATTTCGTGACTATAATACATAAGAAAATTAACGAAAAAAAAATGTTTAACTACTGATATCTAATGATTTAATGAAATAAAAACAAAAAATACCCAAAATAATCAAATTAGATGTTTAAATTGTCTGCCATTCTCTTCTTGACAGTAACATAAAAAACAAAACAAAAAGTTGTTACTGATAAACGTAACAAAAAATGTATCTACCAGGGTCTTATCAAAAGTAGTGGGTGCTTTTAACATTCAATTGTTTTTTTCTTGACAATTTCATTTATATTATGCTATGAAATTAACGTTTTGTATACAGACAAAATGTCCTCTTTCAAATATGGGGGTTGCAATTAAAAAAAATCATAGATGACGCCATAACTAACACAATTATGACGTCACCCAAATCAATTATATGTCAAAAAGTGCACCTTTAAAAATTAAAATTGACATGTCTGAGCGATTTTTCTCTTCTGGCCCTGTAAAGATTTCAGCGAATTTATTCCAACCTTTAAGTGCTCACTGTAGATATCAAACTTGCATTTTCATCATCACGCTATTAACAAATCCAGACATACTAATACTTTGCTCAACAGTAGAACTTTAATACATAATCATGATACAAGACATAAAAATGACATAATTAGGTCAAAATTTGGCGATAACTCAATAACAATGAACTCCCAATAAATTAAAAATCCCTCCACACTGAAAAATTCAAGAATTGTTTAAAATAACGCTACTAAATGAAAGAATCCACTGATTATTATCCTACTACATACTGGTTTTATGTAACTATGCTTTTTTACTTTTTATAGTTTAGTAAATTTAGTTGTTGGGGTATTGTAATATCATGTATACCCTTAATGCTCTGTATGGTAATTTTAAGGATATAGGATGTACCTATATAGGATGCACCTATATAGGATGCTGTAACGTTCTCTTGGTGCAACAATAAAGGAATTAAAAAAGATACGGAACTTCCAATTGACAACAAATGACAGTTCATGTTATTTATTGATAATTTGTCTGAAAAACCATTATAAAAAATAAGAACTTTATTTGCAAAGTATTGTTTTTGATTTTGTGAAATAAAGCAAAATTTCATTAAACTGTGTCTTTAATAATTTTGGACTTTGATAACGACGCTTTGAACTTACTGAAAAATTTCAACATTAGAAAGTTTTTAATGACTGGTCTAAGAAGTAATATCAAAATGAAATTAGAATAGTTTTTATTAAAAAAAAAGAAACTTATTGAACTCTGATTCGTGTTCAGCAGTGTATCCCCAAAATCATGAGTAGAGACTGTATGCGGCAAATTTACCCCGTTTAATATAAACCAAATTTGTAGGTGAAGCCAGTAATGACAAGAAAATTACGTAGACGACCCAATGATCCTATTCCCTTACCAGAGAAACGGAGAAAAGCTCCAACAGCACAGATCACATATTTGCTTGACGAAAAAGAAATTGAAAATGACCTCAGGATCATAAATAAGGGAAAGCTGCCAACACCAGTTCGTAAACAAAGTGAAAATTCATGCTCTCCAAGTCAAGGACAAGTCCAGGTATCTGGTAATATGTTTATTCCTAGTAGATGGGAAACTTTATAAACAACATTTTAAATGAACATAAAAGGAAGTTTTTGTCAAGTATATATCTAAAATTTGAAGCAAACTCAATTTTTTATTCGTTCAGTTATTTAAAAAAATATAAAGTGCTTACACTAGTTCCAAGTACAAGTTGAGAATCAATGATTTATTTTGATATGCTGAAAACAATTAGTTTGCATAGTGAACTAAAAGTTCAGAAGATTGTTTTTTTCAAAAGACGTATGTTGTTATGACTATTTGGATAAGCTGATTTTCATCAAAGTATAACCTTTTTCTTCTTCTTCAGGCAGTGTCTATACAACAGGTGGCAGAAGTTCCTTTAATAGAAACTAGAATAGAAGATGGAAAGTTATTATATGAAAAGCGTTGGTATCATAGAGGACAGTCAGTCTTTGTTGAAGGTAGGTTTTCACATAATTCTATTATTGTGAAAAAGTAATCTTCGTGGAGGCTCAGTAACACAAGTGGTGAAGCACCATTACAGGAGCACCAATTTTTCCAATGGCCTAAGCCATAGGTAAACTCGAACATATACAGTTATATATTTAAAATAACCTTCATGAAGGTCAATAAGCACATCATTATTCTGATAGTTCTTCCAGGCATTTAACTTGAGATATTTTTAATTTAAATGAGAGTTTAAATTGTAAATCTTGTAGCAGCGCTGAGGTTGTCCCTCAACGATTCGCTGTTCGTTCAAATTAACAGTGCTGCTCCTAGGTGGCGTATGGAGCTAGTAACAAAGCCTACCCAGTACACTGTGTGAATGATAGACGTGTCCCCTCGATATAACCCCCCTTGTCTACGCCGGTTAAAGGCCGGATGGGAATGGATTTCTCGCAGGGGGGTATGTCCTGAATGTACCGTAATGGTAGCAAAGGACAATAATTTAGAGAGAGAACTTGAGATAGGACTCCATCTCTCTCTAATTTCGTTTTTGTCTAGCCTTCTCCTCTGTGTAACTACTCTGTGGTATGGTCTTAATTGATTAAATAAATTATTATTAAAATACAAGAAGGGTTCCCAAAATTGTGTCATAAACATTTTAAAGGTAGATGTTTACATACTAGGTATTATCAATGGGGTTCATTTTGATTATTTCATATTTTGAAGCACGAAAAACAGGCCATCCCAATACCTAAACATGATAACTGGATTTCTAAAGGTGAATTTGTAGCACACACAAAATGCATTGTTTGCATGTTTTTTTGCTTGTATCTACTTCTTGAGCAATAATTATTGTGACATCTAAGACATGGATTTCAATGAAATGCATATTTGTCTTGTTACAGGTCGTGACATGCCCAAATTTCCTGCCAATATATCTGCTATTGGCAATGATGTTGTGTGGGTAAAGAAATCTGATGGTGCAAAAGTGAGGATATACATATCGTACCTTGCCCGAGGGAAAATATCTTTGAAAAGAAGAGCCTCTTAAACAAATTATCTAAGACTGTTGAATAGGTTAGGACATTTCTAATATAAATATGAAAATAAATTAAATAAATGTTATTTGGATTTGAGATTGTTTTAGTGATTGAATAACCTACAAGCACAAAAATATACCTAATACCTGTTCTTGTGAATAAATCAGATCTGCAGTGTTTATTTTCAAACTAAAATTATTTCTAAATATTAGAGAACGACCAAAGATTTGGTTTCGGCCAAAAATGCTAACTACTTTTATAGTTTAATCAAATCAATCTTTAATCATTGAGAGAACTATCCGGGTGTGGAACACATCAATGTAAGAAGAGAGAAATACAATAGGAAAGATGACCGATTACTTGGTCACAATGGCAAGACAAGATACAATACAAATTAAAATACATCAAACTATATCACACTTCAAAATCAATTGAAATTAAAATAAATAATAGTTAAAAAAAACTAAAAAACACGCTTTTTATAAAAAACCGAACTAAAAAATAATAAATAATTTTAAAATAATTAAGAAAAAAACTAAAAAAATAGAAAATAAATTTTTATAAATTTGAATTAAGAAAAGTTAAAATTTTAAAAAAAAATAATAAAAAAAAGCGTGGGGTGCTTTTTAAGATTCAGATTAAGCACCCCACGCTTTTTTTTAAAATAAAATAATTTTTTTTATTTACATTATTATTAATTTATATTTATTAAATTTTTTTACACTTTCCCAATTCAAATTTATTAAAATTTATTTTCTTTTTTTTAGTTTGGTTTTCTATAAAAGCGTGTTTTTTTTTTAAATTTTTTTTTTTTTTTTTCAGTTTATTTAAACTATTATTTATTTTCTACTTTTTAGTTTGGCTTATTTATAAAAGCGTGTTTTTGTAATTTTTTTAAACTATTATTTGTTCTAATCTACTATTAATTCCGTGATTACTATTAGTAACTGTAATTAGTGTCCAAATCATTAATGTGCACAGCTCTATTAATAGTCAAATCTCGATTTTAGAAGTCATTCAAAGATTTTAACGTTGTCAATATTTACAGTTAGCCGCCATCTTGAATTTTTCAATTTTCACGAAAGAATCATAATATTCGACTCCAAAAACCCCCACATACCAATTTTGAATAGAATCGGACCATAATCACAAAACTCGTCCACCATTTTGGAGCCGCCATCTTAAATTTTTCAATTTTCACGAAAGAATCATAATATTTGACTCTAAAAACCCCCACATACCAATTTTGAATAGAATCGGACCATAATCACAAAACTCCTCCACCATTTTGGAGCCGCCGTCTTTAATTTTTAATTTTCACGAAAGAATCATAATATTCGACTCCAAAAACCCCCACATACCAATTTTGAATAGAATCGGACCATAATCTCAAAACTGGTTCACCATTCTGGAGCCGCCATCTTGAATTTTTCAATTTTGACAAAAGAATCATAATCTCCGACCACGAAAACTCTCAGATACCAATTTTGAAGCGAATCGGACCATAATCACAAAACTCGTCCACCATATTGGAGCCGCCATTTTGTTAATTTCTTAATGCATTGTCACCTGCCAAATTTCACCTGCCAAATTTCAAATCATTCGGACGTCTGGAAGTGGGTGAAAATCAAGTCCAAAGGAGTCGGTTACAAACAAACATACAAGTGAAGCTAATATAAAGCGTGTAAAAATCATCAATATCATGAAACAAATTTGCTTGTAAAAAATGTTTCATGAGTCATGTCCTCAGGTAGTTTATTATAGACTCTTATACCAGTTGAGAGTGGTCCCTTTGATGTTAACTGGGGGCTGTCATGATTAGGGTAAATGGACTCGATATTTCGAGTTTGATGCGTATGTATAACCATATGACGGGAGGATATTTCTGATTTTGTGGATATAACAGGCAACCTCCATATTGTAAAGAGAGGCCAGAGGCAAAATATCCAGTTCAGCGAATAGTGTCTGGATGATGTGTTATTTATAGTTCTCAAGGCCCTTTTCTGAATCAAGAATAAATACTGTGCAGCTGATGAATTTCCTCTAGCAAGATGCCATAGAGTAGAATAGACTGGATTTCAGCAAAGTAAAAGTTTTTCAGACAGTGTATATTAACAACCTTCTGCAAACATCGAATCTGGTTTATTTTCGTATTAATTGAGAAAATAAAGCCCCGCAGAAAAAACATTTTTGTGTCGATTTTTATAAAAATCATATGATTGTTGATTAACGAATTTTTTGCTTCTTGGAGCACTTATATACATACTTAACAAAATCACGTGATAAAAGTGAATTAAAGTTTTATATTTTGTTTGTTATAATTTTTTTAAATGAACAAAAAATAAAATATTAAAAAAAAATTGTTGACAAATGTTATTATACAGCTGTTTTTGCATCTACCAATGGCATTCATTAACATAGGAAAAACATTTTTTACGTCGATTTAAGAAATTGTTTATAACAAATAGACAAGTAAAATATAAAAAAAAAATCTTACCATTTTATCGTCAAGACAAAATGATGATTTAAAAAAAAACCTTAAATACATTTTTTAATGGGTTCTAATCGTTTTTTTTATATTTCGTTTGTTTAAATAATCAATTAAGACATTTTTTTTTCTTTAAAAATCATAATTGGCATTTCTCTATAGGTTAACAGAAATAATTTTTTATCGATAATTTCATTGTTTATTAAGTTAACAATTTGTAACCTTCGGTTTATTTTTTTCATGGAAGTAAAAAAAAAATACAAAAACAACCATATATAACAAAGTACTGAAAAAAATTGTCTTTAAAAGATATTGAAATGATGAATAAAGCCGCTTTATTATTATTATATCCTGATCCTGATATTCAGGATAACATGTCGAGCTGGTAATGTACGTTGAGTCGAGATGGCGTTAGCTAATAATGTTTCCCATTTCGTTAATGCAATCTCAATGAAACCTAAGAAATTGATGAATTTTGATAGTTTAATTGGTGTTCGCAGACTGCTTAACCTACCCTGTACTGATGAGGGGCAAATTCCCTGAAACCGGTAGACTACAGGTGGTTAGCCCGAATGAAGTGGTTAGTTAATATTTATCTATTTCGCAACAAACATTTGCAAAGTAACCTTGTAGGACTTTGCACGATTATCCATCGGATGTAATCCAATGTCCGTCGAGGCATTAGCCAGGAAAGTAGTTGTTTTCTGATGGATATTCGACATATACACCTATTGTATAATTTGTAGCGATAATTTGATCCAGTCATCGAATTTCCTATTGTAGTAATTAATAAGCTTCGTTCATTTCATAGCGTTCAAAGTGTTTCGGTGAAAGGAAACATATCAAATAGCTAGAAAGGGAATCTTTGAAACATTTTTATTGACAATCTCTGATATACAGGGTGTTTCCAAATGACACTTACAACGTCTGTAGATACCTCTCGTAAAATTGGACAAAATGATATAAGGAATGAGGGGTCCAACCTGATTACCTTTTGAAATACAGGGGGTTAAAGTTAAAAAAAAAGAAGTTTTTATTTGATAACTTCAAAACGGATTAATATATTAATTTGAAAATTAGCAGGTCGTTTTTAAATGTAAAAAGACATATTTTAGTAAAAATATCATGTTTCCTATCTAGATCCAATGGTGTGCAGTTAGAAGAGTATGTCTCCTTTTTCCCACCATTTTCTACGCCCGTTGTATTTGAAGCTATTTTTATTTTTTTTGTATTGCTTAACAGTTTTCACGTAAAAAACGAATAACCTTTAATACCGAAAACCTTGTGGTTTTTAAGATATTTAATGTTTTTATGAAGTCTGCAAGATCGTTTTTTATTAATGAAATAACCAACAATATTTTTCTTGGATTTCTTTAATAATTTTTTCTTATTTTTTTATAATTTTTAATGATTAGAAATTGAAACAGGACCTAATTTTGGAGATGCTCCTGAAATATTGAGAAAATATTGCTAAAAAATATTTTTCCAAACCATTGCTTTCATTAACAAAACAATTAATGACAATAAAAATAACATACAATTTACAAAATTAAATAATATCCGATGCAAACTTGATTTTATACTAAACAGCCAACAAATTACAAAACATGTTCAACATTTCGTCCATTTACATTAATACATAATATGCAAAGTTTTCTCATTGAAAATCGCATACCTTGGAAAGACTCGCGATTGTCAGAAATAATTTATGTAGCCGCATGGATTCTTGCTATCAGTTCTTCCTTGGTGTCTACTATGGTATCGTACACAGAAAAAAATCGATTGGATTCAAATCCGGTGACCTCGCAGGCCACATATTGGGTCCACCTCGCCCTATCCAGTTATTTCCGAATTGTTGGGTTAGAAGTTGTCTGACTGCTAGAGAATAATGTACAGATGCCCCATCGTGCTGAAACCATACATTACCCATATTTGCTCTAATATGCAATGGTGCAACATCGTTTAATCAGTCAGGCAGGACTTCTCTCAAAAAATTACAGTAAATATCGCCATTGAACTTATTAGGTAATGAATATGGACCCACTATACAATCTCCAAGAATGCCTGCCCACACGTTAACCGATAATTTTTCTTGAAATTCCCGTTTTCGAATAACATATGGATTTTCTTCAGCCCAGACATGGCTATTCCTTGAATTGAAAATTCCTTCATGTGTGAATTTGGCTTCATCAGTGAATAAAACAAATTCGGTAAATTGCATACCTTCTAAACATTTTTGCCTGTACCAATTGGCAAATGCTACTCTTTGAGGATAATCTGTTGGTTTTAGGGCATGAACTTGAGTATACTTGTAAGGATACAACAGTTCATTAACAACTTTCCACACAGTTTTGTTACTTACATTTAAAGATTTGGCAATGGTACGTATGCTTAACTCTGGTCTGTTTTCAATACGATTGAGAATTTCCTCCTCAAACTGCACAGTTCTTACATTTCGATTTCCACCGGTAACTTCTACTTTTAAACTGAATTGTCCAAATTCACGCAATCTTCTGTCAATTTGAGCAAACGTTGTGTGACATGGAAATCTAAGTCGATTTGGGTATCTTTCTCTATACACGCGCTCGGAACGTCTACCATTCTTCCTGGTTTCCCGGTATATTAGGTTCATATCAGTTATTTCTTCAAAAGTATAATCCATCATACCAAAAAGTGTCTTAAAGTTGCACAAACAAATTTGATTGGAAATAATTTATTTTGGTTTTGACTTTAAACAGAATGACATTTACCATTTCATCTTTGACATCCACAGCTTACTATACTACACTGGATATTATTTAATTTTTTTATTAGTTGCAGTTTTATGTTCTAATCATTAGTAGTGAAGTAGTTATTCAAGAAACCCAACAAAATATTGTTGGTTATTTCATTAATAAAAAGCGATCTTGCAGACTTCAATAAACATTAAATATCTTAAAAAAATTTTAAATTTTTTTTAAAAAAAAAAAAAAAAAAAAACGGGCGTAGAAAATGGTGGGAAAAAGGGGACATACTCTTCTAACTGCACACCACTGGATCTAGATATGAAACATGATTTTTTACTAAATATGTCTTTTTACATTTAAAAACGACCTGCTAAATTTCAAATTAATATATTAATCCGTTTTGAAGTTATGAAATAAAAACATTTTTTTTTTACTCCAACCCCCTGTATTTTGAAAAGTAATCAGGTTGGACCCCTCATTTTGTCCAATTTTACGAGAGGTATCTACAGGCAGACGTTGTTAGTGTTATTTGGAAACACCCTGTATATGTTTATTTTTATTCTGTCGAAATGGTGTGATTTGATTTAAAACTAATTCATTAACGAACAAAAACTAATATCCGGTTCATTTGGACAGAGTATCTAAAACCCACGCACTTCCATGGGAATCGAAACAGATGTTAAATTAAATCTGAAAAAGTTTGTGGAGTTTGTTAATAGAACATTTATTATGCACGAAGCGGAATGATTAAAAATCAGCGTCCACGCATATTAGACTTGATATTGTTTATTTTCTCCTGTAGAGCTGACCAATTTCTTGAACGTGTTCTGAAATAGTTCCGAAACTATAAAATGGTGGGTATTTGATTTGACATATATCTAGGATACTGACAGCAAGTAGACACATTTTGATATTTAAGTTTGACCTGTATCAGTCCCGAAACTAACAGTCAGCACAAAACGACTTTTTTTTTCTGCAGCCGTCTCGAAAATAAAACTTTACACAAATGGTACCGAAAGTAGCTATTTTCGGGACGATTTTTTTTACTTTCGGGACGATTCTTGTTACTTTTGGGACGATTTTGGGTATCTATGTAGGTGGCTTTGACAATAACATGAACTTTGTATTTTATTATGACAGCGCTTGTCATATAACATTGGTGTGTTTTTTCGCTTTTCAAATCCAAAAAATGGAAATCACTAGTCAAAGTGGGGCTGAAATAATTCCACATGAGATTAGTGAATCTGCTAAAGCGGCTACTTATGAATTATTGCCGGTAAAGTCAAGAGAGAGGTATGATAAAAATGTGCATACCATAAATGAACAAGTGATTCTTGCGTATCCAATGGAAAATATCTAAAATCTTAAAGCCATCAAGCCTCTGGAGCAATTATTCGATGCTTGATATTGAAAATAATATAGATATAAGCCGCTATCCCAAAGTTATTGCTTTCTTTTAAAGAAAATCCATGGGCTATACCAAAAAAATCAAAAGTATTGAATACAAAAGAAATAGATCACTTCTCAACAGAAGCTGGAGATAATATCTACCTAATGACAAAGGTAATATAATTAAATCTAATTCCTCTTCTGCCTTCTGATTATTTTATTTTTATTTTAGGTTGCATTGATAATTGGTTTGGCAGGCGCTTGTCGTTGTGAAGAGCTTTGTATAAAAACTTTTTAACAAAAAATTAAACCGACGAAAAAACAACTGAAAAGCAAAAAATAAAATAAACCTTCTCAGTCTAAATGATAATTGAGCTCCTAAACTAATGTAAGTAACTGCTTTTGAGTCGGCGCCAAACAAACAATTATCGAAGATCATTATCTATGAAAGAAGTCATCAAAACGCAGCCGTGCATCTCGCTGCCATCATTTTACGCTTCACCTAATTCAATTGCTAGTTTGTTTGGCGCCGACTCAAAATCAGTTACTTACATTAGTTTAGGAGCTCAATTATCATTTAGACTAAGGTTTATTTTATTTTGCTTTTCAGTTGATTTTTCGTCGGTTTAATTTTTTGTTAAAACGTTTTTATTTTTTACTTTTCAGTTCCGTATTTCGTCGGTTTAATTTTTTGTTAAAAAGTTTTTATTTTTCAAACATGTTTCCGAGATATTCTGGTTTGAAGGAATTGTTCAATATCAAATCAACAATTCTATAGATTTAGATTTGTATCTACATGTTTGTTCATGGAAAATACTGATACTGAATGATGTTTCAATTATTTTCTTCCATCTTCAAAAGCATCACGAATAACTAGCATAGCAACAGAAATTTTCAAATGTAACTATTTTTTCTAGTTTAGTTATCCATGACTACCGCGGAAATAATGACTATCGGAATTTGTAAATAGAGGTAACTGTCAAACTACAATCCAGTTGTGTTAAAAATATTGTGGCATTATGAATTATCGTTTAGAGGACATGGTTAAAATGGTGTATGCTTTGGGGAAAGTGATGGCAATTGCTTACTGGCATCTAGATTATACGAACAAAAGTTTCCTGAGAGAAGACATCCAGACCAGCGAGCATTTCGAGACCTCAAAACAAGATTTGAGGAAACCGGAAAAGTATTTTACAAAAAGTTTGAACGTGCTTGTCCTGTAACGAATGATGAAAATACTCTTGATATTGCATTGCATATTACCGAGAATCCCCATGTGAGTACACGTATTTTGAGTAGGGAGTTGGGAATATCTCAAAGTAGTGTTTCTCGGATGGTGAGAAAATGCAATTACCATCCATATCATATGCAGTTAATGCAGGAGCTGACTGAAAGAGATTTTCCAAAGCGAATGCGGTTTTGCCAATGGGGTGTAGAAAAATACACCAAGAACCTGATTTTTTTGAGTATGTTCTATTTTCGGACGAAGCCACGTTTCACAACAATGGCCATGTGAATCGGCATAATATGCACTATTATGCAACTGAAAATCCTCATTTTGTTAGATATGTCAATCACCAACAACGTTGGTCACTGAATGTTTGGGGAGGTATCATTGGACGGCGTGTAATTGGGCCCTTTTTTTTCAACGGTCATCTCAATGGAAGACAGTATCTAATATTTCTGCGAAATCAGTTATCGAATTTATAAGATGATATTCCATTGGCAATAAGGCAGATAATGTGGCTACAACAAGATGGCGCGCCTTCACATTACCACACTGATGTGCGGGAATACATTGATAATGAATTCCGTGAAAAATGGATAGGTATAGGAGGGCCAATTCAAGGTCACCGGACCTTACAAAAATTGATTTTTTTCTATGGGGATACATTAAATGGGTTGTCTATCAAACTCCGCCTACAACTCCTGAAAATATGAAAGCAAGAATTCGTACTGCTTTCAGGAAATTTCAGAGGACAAGCTGGCACATGTGGATACTAATTTCCGAAACATATTGAGAGTGTGTATTGGTGAAAATGGCTGGCAAATTGAACATTTGCTGCATTAATTATTGTTATTTTCTGTTAGATTCGAATATATATGATTTTTATGAAAAGTTTTATTCCAAATATGATACCAAAGGCGAACATTGTCAATATTTTCTGTGGAAAAATATCCATCTTTTGGATGTAGAATATCTCGGAAACGAGTTGTTTTAGGTACAGACATGGGTATGAAAAGTTAGAGTATTGAAAAGGAGTTGATTTAAATGAAAATATACAGGGTGTTCCATTTGAAAAATCAAAATACCGATGTTTGAAAATGGCTAAGTTTGTGTTGTTGTATCGAACATCCTGTACAATTTATTCCAAATTATTGGTATTCTCAATGAACTTCATCATATCGTCCAACGATTCCCCAATTATCTTTACTAAATATTTCGAAATGTGAAATAGGTAATTTTTCGAAACGAAGTCTAAAAAATAGATTTCTTTCAAATAACTCGGCAACGCCGCAACGGAATTCAAAATTGAAAAAATCGTTGAGCAGATAATGGAACAGCCGATCGGAATATATGAAAATATATCGGGTGTTTCATTTGAAAAAGAACAACTTTGGTTAGCCACGCATCAATGATGCACCCTGTATGAATGAACATTATTTTGGAAGGTGGTCTTAGATGATCCCTTTGACAAAAAAAATATAAGAAATCGAAATAGTGATACATTAAGGAGCAATGAACCACGAGAATCCTGTTGACTCACCCTGTATTCAATAAAAACTTATTAAGCAAAAATCAAACCGACGAAAAATAAAATGAACCTTTTTAGTATTCGTTGATTGTTTGTTTGGCTTGGCGTCAACTCAAAATTAGTTACTTACTTAATTCATTTTTTTTGCCGGTTTAATTTATTAATGTAATTTTGTTGTTGCAATCAAGCATTATTATGATTATTAATGTAAATTCATTTCCTAAAACTTTATGTTCAGACGAACCTCTTTTCTTTACGAAGTACGAAACCCTAAACATGATTTAAAACCCCTTAACTGGTATTTTTCAGATATTTCCCAAGAACGACCACCTGAAAATATGCATGTATGCGAACGCCCTGCTAGGCGTTTGGCCTTACATATTCGAAGAAAATCCCACACTGAAAAAACTGTACGATATCTACTCGAGAGCGACATTCACCTATTATCTTTTATTCATTCTGACTGCCATAATCCAGCTGTTCATACTTCTAACAGAGGACGTTATTAATGCCAAAGAAATTTTTGCCAATCTTTCCATCACCTTGCTGTATTCAGTTACTATAATGAGAGTGTATGCTATCAAATCCACTACCATGCGGAATGTAATAAGGGAAATTATGGACCTGGAAAAGAAAACTCTGGAAAGTAAAGACGAAAAAATTATCGAAATTTATAAATCGCACACTTCTCAAAGCAAGATTTCCAATGCGATATTCCTTGTGAATATATTCTTAGGTAAGGTGATAGTCAAGTTAAGTGTGTGTGTGCGTGTGTGAATTATTAAGACTTAAGGTATTTCTTTTACATTGATACGAATCTGGGGTTCGTGGCTAATAAAATACTGGACTTATTATTGTCCGTTTATTTACACTTCACAGAAACAACATAATGCACTCTGACAGTTATCAATTAATCATAGAGCACATCACTTTATCTTGAATAACTGTACTATACTGATAAACAACTTATTAACGCGCCTAATCCGCCGTTGTTTATACAGTGAGTTTCAAAAAGTTTGCACCATATGGAAAACTTTTTGATTATCCATTTGTCATAAAATTTTATTAATGATAAAAATTATGCACTGCGCAAACTGCATTTGAGTTGTCAAAATTCTAAATTTTCAAATGGTGTACAGGGGAGAACAAAATTTTGACATCAAAAAAGTTTAAATTGAAAAGTTGTTGAGAATTAGAAACAATATTGAGATTTGAAATCACAGGCACCTACGCAATAAAAAAAATAATTCCCAATATTTTTATGGTTTTAGCACAAAATTCTTTATTGACAAGGCACAACACTCCCTAATACCATTTTCTAATTCATCGATATTTTGAAATTGTTTTTGAGCATATTGGCTATGTGCGAAGTTCTGGTGGGAACAGTCAAATCGATCGCAGCGCACGCTGTGGTAGACATGTGAAATATTTCGGGACTGTCAAATTTGTTTTGATAATTCTACGTTAAATTCGTTGTTTTATATTTTCACTGCTTATAGCTCAAGAAAGAAATGGGTCACAATACTTGTGTTATGAACTGCACAAATACTGGAAAAAATAATTTGTGTAAATTTCACACTTTTCCAAAATCGGCCTCGAAATTGGAGCTGCTGTAAAAAGTAAGTGTAAGTGAATTTTATTTCTAACTGAAAAAAAAGGAGGAGTTTCTCTAGTCGGCGCGTATAAGTAATAATAACTAATAGCATAGCACGAAATTTAAATTGCACTGAACTGCTCCACCCAGCAGCGAGACTCGAACCTTGGAAATTATTTATTTCAAATTGGTGCATGTATTTCGTTTATGGTATTTTTGATATTCAACGCAAAAATACAAAGTTGCTTTGGGCATTTTGCGATTAGGGGACTTAGATTGGAGCTTATTGAGGTACTTTTATTGTCGCGGATTTCAGTATTCATTGATATTTGACATATGAAAAATATGCAGTTTTTCGAGCAATAATCCTGTGATTGGAGGAATTTGGTGTGTTTCTAGTAAAAAATGCTGAATAAATGCAATTACACGCGGTGGAAATTAATAAATAAGGCCGAATTTGAGTAACTTATATACAGGGTGTTAGTGAATAAGTGCGACAAACTTCAGGGGGTGATTCTGCATGAAAAAATCAGACAGTTTGCTATATAACTTTTGTCCACAAATGCTTCGTTTTCCGAGATACGGGGTGTTAAAGTTTTTCTTAAAAACTGACTATTTATTTATTGCTATGAAACCGGTCGAAATGTGCGAATGAAATTTGGTGAGTTCTAAGACATTTTTTATTTTTTGACATGCAATTAAGAATTTTATGTTCATCATTGGCGCGCATACGAGTAATGATCTCAATTTTTTTAAAGAAAAAATAGTACGCCAACGAGATATTTCAAATAAAAAATCATTTTTGAATTCTCGTTCAATTTGTGACAAAAAATTTGTCCTTGATTTTTTTCGTATGGGGCGCCGTTTTTATGCAAAAAAATAAAACTACTTAACGCGTAATTTTCATTTCTTTAATACATTATCAAGAACTATCTAATACAATAACCAGAACAATAACTAATAAATAAATAGGCGCAAAGCTACAACTAATGTTCAAAATGACCTCCTTCAGACGTGATACAAGATTCAACTCTTCGCCTTATTGATTGTCGTATTCGCGCAAATATTCCCGGTGTATTTCTTATTGTCTCACAGCCGGCTATAATTCGAGTCCTCAGGTCTTCAACATTTTCGACGGGAGTGGAATAAACTAATGACTTAAGAAAACCCCAAATGCAAAAATCTAGAGGATTTAAATCCGGAGATCGATCAGGCCAATGTTCCGTACCTCCCCTACCTATTCAACGATTTGGATATACTGTATCTAAGTGATTACGTATAATAATGCTGAAATGGACTGGTGCACCATCATGAATGAACCAGAAGTGTTGTCTCAGCTGTAGAGGAATTTCTTCAAGACGAACAGGTAACTCTTTCTGTAGGAAATTAAGGTAAGAGTTGCCTGTTAGTCGTTGTGGGAGGAAATATAGACCGATTAAATGATCATTAAGTACCCCAAGCCACACATTTACTGAAAACTGATGCTGAAAATGAGCTTCAAAGATTCCATGTGGATTTTCCTCAGCCCAGAGGTGATTGTTATGGAAATTTCGTATACACTGTCGTCCAAAATTAGCCCCGTCAGTAAACAAAACGCCATTTGAAAAATTAGGAATTGAGCGATTTGATGAAGAATCCAATGGCAAAATACTAGGCGCGGAAAAAAGTCTCTAGGTAGTAGAGCTTGCACACATTGAATATGAAACGGATACAATTGCTGTTCTTTAAGAATTTTAAATACAGTGAAGGTGCTTACATTCAGTATGTTGGCAATTTTTCGAGTACTTGTTTCAGGTGACTCCGCAATTAACTCGAGAACTGCTTCTTCTAGTTGCACAGTTCGTACTTCTCGAGGGCGCCCGTAGTCAGTCGTTTGTTTCTTAAATGTACCATTTTCGCGCAAACGTTGGTGAAGACGAGCAAATATTGTGTGATGGGGTATCCTACATCCTGGATACAACTCAGCATACAATCGTCGAGCTTGCTGAACATTTCCATTACTTCGACCATAGACAAAATGCATGTCGGACAATTCCGCATTTGTATAATTTTCCATTCTTTTCGATAAAAGACAAATTAATTACTTATTATCATTAATGTTATACCAAACTAAAAGCTTAAAAATGAAGAAACGCTGATTTGACATTTCGTTGGAATATTCTTATTTAACAGAAGTTTGACAGTAGCATACCAGCATCGCTACTAGTAATGACAAATACGCGTTAAGATGTTTTATTTTTTTGCATAAAAACGGCGTCCCATACCAAAAAAAAACAACATGAATTTTTTGTCACAAGTTGAACGAGGAATTCAAAAATGATTTTTTATTTGAAATATCTCAGTGGCGTACCATTTTTTTCTTTAAAAAAATTGAGATCATTACCCGTATGCGCGCCAATGATGAACATAAAATTCTTAATTGCATCTCAAAAAATGCGCAATAACTACCTCTTGAAACTCAATAAATTTCAATTTGCATGTGTCGACTGCTTTCAGAGCAATAAATAAATAGTCAGTTTTTAAGAAAAACTTTAACACCCCGTATCTTGAAAAAAACGAAGCATTTGCGGACCAAAATAATATAGCAAACTGTCATTATTTTTTCATGCAGAATCACTCCCTGAAGTTTGTCGCACTTATTCACTAACACCCTGTATTTTCACTGCTTCTGAGCTCAAGAAAGGAATGGGTCCCAATACTTGTGTTATGAACTGCACAAATAATGGAAAAAATGGTTTGTGTAAATTTCTCACTATTCCAAAATCGGCCTCGAAATTGGAGGTGCTGTAAAAAGTAAGTGTAAGTGTAAGTAAATTTTATTTTTAACCGAAAAAAAAGGAGGATGTTCTCTAGTCTGCGCGTATATTTTTTCAAGTTTCTATAAGTAATAATAACTAGCATAGCACGAAATTTAAATTGCACTGAACTGCTCCACCCGGCAGCGAGACTCGAACCTTGGAAATTATTGATTTCAAATTAGTGCATGGATTTGGTTTATGGTATTTTTGATATTAAACGCAGACATACAAAGTTGCTTTGGGCATTTTGCGATTAGGGTACTTAGATTGGAGCTTATCAATGGTACTTTTATTGTCGCGGTTTTCAGTATTCAAGAAATTAATAAATAAGGCACAATTTAGGTTACTTATATTCAAAGATGTTTTGTGGGGTGTTAATGGCACTTCTCGTATTAATTAACTTTGGCCGTTAATTTTCAGATCTTTAACATTTTTCAATGTTTTGCTAAACCTAATTTATTTCCTTTTATCACCGTTTGAGGTTGGAAAGCTTCAATAAGTTTTATCCTTTCAAATTTTGTTCTTCTTATATTATCCATTAGTTCAACTAATAAACATTATGAATTGCACTCAAATATCGTCAATGTTACACATTTCTTGAAGTTTTTCTCTCAATTTTGATAGAAATTATCAAAACATGGCTTATCATCTAACTGTCAAATAATTCACGGGTCCCGAAATGTTGCGGTCGCTAGGCGGCGCCACTATCACTGTGCACACAGCGAATACTTTTTCCTCAAAGTATTCCCATAGGAGAAAAGTATATTTTTTTCCAAACTAAAGTTTATATTTCCAGTATTAACGTTTATCGTACAATATTAGCAATAATTTAATATTTCACATGGGAAATTCGTCTATGAATTATTGAAATCACATTGCCTTTGACTTTTTGATATTTTAAGCACTAACAATTTTGCGTGTTTACATTGTGAAATTGGTTAATTAGAGATTTCTCCGTATAAATTCGAGATTTGTCCAAAATTCTGAGTGCAAATGACAAAATTGAAATAATTCTCATTCGTGGAGAAGACAGAACAAATCGAGAAACAGCAGAAATATTTAATTTACGAAAATCCGGTATGTCACATAAGTGTAGGACTGATTTATTAAAAAAATTTGACCGCGGGATCTGTAGAAGACAAATTTAACACAGAACATTCTAAATGGGTAACTGGAAACAATTAATTACAAAAAAATGTATTATTAGTACTAACTGAGAATCCGAGAAGTAGGCGTGAGTAAAACATCAGCGCAAAAAATATTATTGAAACATAAATATCACCTTTATAAACCTAAATTTATACTTACGTTGAAAGAAAGAGATGGATACGAGGAGAAATACAGAGAATATACAGTTTGCAAGGTTTGTGTTTTTTTCTGATGAGGCAAGTTTAACCTCAAATAGAGTAGTAAGTTCGCAAAATTGCCGGTGGTGGGCCAACAAAAACCCAAATTTCAAAACAGAACGCAAGGACCAATATTACTCAAAAACAAACGTCTGGTGGGGCATTTTCAGTAATTAATTAATTAGTGCATTATTTTTCCGTGATAATATGAACACTGAAATGTTCCTACATTTTTTGATCTTCGAGATGGAGCCAATTATTGATCAATTCTCACAGCAAGAAAGAGAACGGCCATGATTCCAGCTTGACGGAGCATTGTGTCCTAGTACGACATTAATTAAAGATTATCTCGATGACAAATTGCAGAGTAAATGGATTGGTAGATACTCAATATATCCATGACCATCAAGGTACCCCGATCTCACTCCTTTAGATTTTTCTATGGGGATAACTCAAGGAAAAGGTATGTGCTTGAAGACCATTTCAGAATATCGATGAATTAGAAAATATTATTAAGGAGTGTTGTGACAGTATACCGAATTTTAAAAAAATGTCAAAGAATTTTGTGCACGAACAATAAAATGTTTGGCGATGGAAGGAAGACATATGGAAATTTGGGGATTCAATGATTGATTATTCAGGTTTCGGAACGTTTTTGTAATTTGGTTTTTCTTTATGTTTAATACATAAATTAGGACTACCTTATAAGGTAACACTATGATTAAGCTGATCGTAAACTTGCAGATTTGTATCATTTAATTGTTTAGCACTAATTAATTAATTAATTCAATTATTTTCTTCCATTAAATCATACTGATAATTATTATGGGCATACATACAGAGTGAAATATCAAATTTGCACCAAAAAAACTAGCAAAAATTTAAACCATTTTCAACAAACGTCGATATTCTAGTACAAATAATGAATTGGACCAAATTTTGCATTGAAATATTATTATAGTAATATGAGGAAAGCGCCTAAGTTGTATATGAGATACTAGTACTCCTTATGAGGCTAGAACCATAAAAAATGGGGAACAATTGGTTGCGTGGTCGGCTGTGATTTCAAATCTCAAATTGTTTCCAAAACTTAACAACTTTTCTAAATTAATAATGTCGAAAACAAGGGTAGTTTGCTCCCGATCTGAATTACTATTTTTTGTTCTCCCCTGTACACTGTATGAAAATTTTGAATTTTGACAATTTGAATGCCAATTTTACGCAATGCACTGATTTTTATCAAGAATAAAATTTTCTGACAAATGGATAATAAAAAAATTTCCATATGATGCAAACTTTTTAAAACTCACTGTATAAGATCATTATCGCCAGGGAATTATCGTCGACCTCTCCCCGAGTCGCTAGAAAATTCTCGATTATGTGGCATGATGTCAACCAGTCAGTCACGCTACATTCTTCGGATCCGCGTGGGCTGCTAGATCTAACAATAGGCACTGGCGTATCGTATTCGTAACACTGCCACTCTCTAATTTTAATCGACCCGATCAAAAGTATTGTTTTCACCGTGATATGGTTTCAGTCTTTCCAGATCTTAGTCCTAGGGATTTTGTAAGCCACGTCGTTGATCCTCTTCGTCACCTCTTACGGTCTTTCCCAAAACGGTGTTGGTTTGGGAAATTTCAAATCTCAATATGTTTCCAATTCCAAACAACTTTTCTAAATTGATAATGTCGAAAACAAGGGTAGTTTGGTCCCGATCAGAATTACTATTTTTTGTTCTCCCCTGTACACTGTATGAAAATTTTGAATTTTGACAATTTGAATGCCAATTTTCCGCAATCCACTAATTTTTATCAGGAATAAAATTTTCTGACAAATGGATAATGAAAATAGTTTTCATATGATGCAAACTTTTTGAAACTCACTGTATAAGATCATTATCGCCAGGGAATTATAGTGCCCTATCCCGAGTCGCTAGAAAATTCTCGATTATTTGGCATGATGTCAATCAGTCAGTCACGCTACATTCTTAGGATCCGCGTGGGCGGCTAGATATAACAACATGCACTGGCGTATTATATTCGTAACACTGCCCCTATCTAATTTTAATCGACCCGATCAAAAGTCATGTTTTTACCGTGATATGGTTTCAGTCTTTCCAGATACAACTTCCATCTTAGTCCTAGGGATTTTGAAAGCCACTTCGTTCATCCTCTTCGTCACCTCGTACGGTCTTTCCTCCCAAAACGGTGTTGGTTTGAGAAATTTTAAATCTCAATATTGTTTCCAATTCCAAACAACTCTTCTAAATTGATAATGTCGAAAACAAGGGTAGTTTGGTCCCGATCAGCATTACTATTTTTTGTTCTCCCTTGTACACTGTATGGAAATTTAGAATTTTGACAACTTGAATGCAAATTTTCCGCAATGCACTAATTTTTATCAGGAATAAAATTTTCTGACAAATGGATAATAAAAAAAGTTTTCATATGATGCAAACTTTTTAAAACTCACTGTATAAGATCATCATCGCCAGGGAATTATCGTCGACTTCTCCTCGAGTCGCTAGAAAATTCTCGATTATTTGGCATGATGTCAACCAGTCTGTCACGCTACATTCTTAGGATCCGCGTGGGCGGCTAGATATAACAACATGCACTGGCGTATTTATTCGTAACACTGCCCCTATCTAATTTTAATCGACCCGATCAAAAGTCATGTTTTCACCGTGATATGGTTTCAGTCTTTCCAGATACAACTTCCATCTTAGTCCTAGGGATTTTGAAAGCCACTTCGTTATCCTCTTCGTCACCTCGTACGGTCTTTCCTCCCAAAACGGTGTTGGTTTGAGAAATTTCAAATCTCAATATTGTTTCCAATTCCAAACAACTTTTCTAAATTGATAATGTCGAAAACAAGGGTAGTTTGGTCCCGACCAGAATTACAATTTTTTGTTCTCCCCTGTACACTGTTTGGAAATTTAGAATTTTGACAACTTGAATGCAAATTTTCCGCAATGCACTAATTTTTATCAAGAATAAAATTTTCTGACAAATGGATAATAAAAAAAGTTTCCATATGATGCAAACTTTTTAAAACTCACTGTATAAGATCATCATCGCCAGGGAATTATCGTCGCCCTATCCTCGAGTCGCTAGACTCTCGATTATTTGGCATGATGTCAATCAGTCAGTCACGCTACATTCTTAGGATCCGCGTGGGCGGCTAGATATAACAACAGGCACTGGCGTATTGTATTCGTAACACTGCTCCTCTCTAATTTTAATCGACCCGATCAAAAGTCATGTTTTTACCGTGATATGGTTTCAGTCTTTCCTTCCATCTTAGTCCCTGGGTCCGGGTTTTAAAGCCACTCGTTATCCCTTCGTCACCTCGACGGTCTTTCCCAAAACGGGTTGGTTTGGGAATTTCAAATCTAATTCCACTCTCATTTCCCAAAATTTTTTTTGAAAGCCACTTCGTTGATCCTCTTCGTCACCTCGTACGGTCTTTCCTCCCGAAACGGTGTTGGTTTGGGAAATACACCTTCCTTTCTATGTGAGTTGTATAGCCAAACCTGGTCATCAATCTTTCGAAGATCGCCGGGGCATTACAGAGACCAAAGGGTATAACTTTGAACTGGTACAGTCCATTACCAGTTGTAAACGTAGTCCTTATCATTCTCATGTATCTCACGTTTTGCGCTTACAAAGAATCGATATTAATTTTTATTATCTAGATCTAGAGTGCGTTGGACCCACTCCAACCAATCTGATGGACATGAATGATGAGTAAAAATTATTATACGACAGGGTTTTGTTGGACCCACTTCAACCAATCTGATGGACTTGAATAATGAGTGAAAAATATTATATGACTGTGTTTTCCGCCTAGTTGAGTAAATATGCCGGTTTGATATTTCCAAAATCACTAATTGTGAAAAAAGTAATTTTTTTCAAATGATATCTATTAGACACACATCATCTAGATTCTAATTTTTACGACAAATCCATTGATGGCTTCCAATCGAAAATCGGATGGATAACAATGCACTAATTATTTTTCGAAAAATTATGAAGAAATTGGGGTATGTCGCTCATCAATTATGCTGTGGATACAAAATTAAACGAAACCAGATTCATACCTTCAATTTTACGATCAAAACGAAAGGTATAGTTATTTTGCGTATAAAACAATTTTTAAATAAGTCAAACATTTCGAAAGCACCTTCACCTTCACTGAAACACTCTGTATAATTATACATTTTTCGATTCCACAAACATCTCCAAGTAAGTCTACTCAATTTCAGAATTTCCCATTCTCATCACATATTTCTGATTGTTTCGTAAAAACTAAAAATTAAAAGTGTGTTATGGAAACAAAAATAACTTTGACAAGTAAGAAATTAGTGTCTATCAATAACCTAATAAGTTCGTATACCTAGTGTGCTTTAGGTCATTACATTTTTCAACAAACATGTATAAAAGAGATGAAAAATTGGTTAATTAGTTTATGGTGAACGCAAGAAAAATTCGAAGAACGCAGCAACTTTGTATGCTGAAAGGTATCCCTACAGACATCTTCCATGTTTTCAATATTTTTCCTCGTGGAGAAACAACTCAGACAAGAAACTCTCAACCAGTGTTTTAGCAGTTGTTGAATCCTACCGGTTCTACTAAGGAAATTAGCCATGCGTTACAAATTAGTTATCGGTCAGCAAGTAAGATTTTGAGTATCAAGTGCACCACCATTCGTAAGAAAATCAGTTTATTATGATTGGTTACTTCAGAACAATACTGCTAATTCCAACTTTGTTCCTTCGATCCCGGAAGTGATGGTAGAGTATAAAATATTGAAAAATATTCCAATTCTTGAATCCAATACCCTTGCCAAGTTTGAATCTCAAACCCTTGGAACTCTGGAAACCATGGCTTGTCTAAAGGATACGTTGACACCTGGTATACAGGGTGTTTCATAATTGAATGCTGATCCTAAAGGGCGATAACCCTTGGGTGATTTCAAGAAAAATTCTTCATATGAACATAGGTCCGCAACCGCTTTATTCCTTGGTCTCTTGCTTTTTTTTCGTCCGGCGGACGGTTTTCGATTTAGAAAATAAAATACATTCATTTGCTAGTCCCAATTCGATTTTTTCTCTTAGTCTTAATTTCACAATTATGGTATAGTTATTCCAATTCCAATTGGAACGGCAATACAGATAGGAGCACTACGAGGAGTGTTCATATGCACTGCCCGGCAAATGGAAATTTTTTATACTACCAGTGTTTTTACTTTCAAAGCGTTCCTGGTACAATCATAAAAAGTTTTATCGTGTGGAAGAGAATTCCTTCTCGAAACTTTTTATGTTGGTCCAATTGGGATTAGAAATACTATAACCAAAGGATCTAGGCAAGATTTTTATAATTTTATGGTAACTATTATTTAGTTTTTGTAATAAGTACGCATAAAAATACATTTTTTATTTTTAAAAACATAACTATTATGAACAAAAAATAACAAAATCAAATTAACTGTTCAAAATGTCCGCCTCCTGCAAGTTTGCACGCTTCAGCCTTCCTTGTCATTGACTTGCGTACTCTTTGGAAAATTTCTGGAGTAGGTATTCCTTATTGCTTCACAGGAAACTATTACGCGGTTTCGCAATTCTTCCTCAGCTAGAATCGGTTGACTGCACACCAAAGTCTTAAGATGTCCCCAAAGAAAATAATCAAGATTGTTTAAGTCTGGGGATCTAGCTGGCCATGACTCTGTTCCCCCACGACCTATCCAGCGATTATGCAAGTTTTGGTTTAAATATTCGCGTGCCAGAGCACTAAAATGAGCAGGTGCATAAACCACATGCGATTTCGCATCAAAATAGGAACATCTTCCAACAGAATTGGCAAATTATCTTCAAAAAATCTGCGATAATTATGACCACTTAATCTGCGTGGTAAAAAAAAGGTCCAATTAGGTAATCTCCAATAATTCCAGCCCGGACATTTAATGAGAACTGCTCCTGGTGATGAGATTCCACGATTGCATGCGGATTTTCCTCAGCCCAAAAATGATTATTGTGAAAATTTATTAACCTGTTTTTAGTAAAGCTAGCTTCGTCCGTGAATGAAATTTTCCTGTCAAATAAAGGATTTTTGATAAATTTTTGGAGAAACCATTGGCAGAAATTCACTCGTAATGGAAAGTCTCGAGGAAGTAGAGGCTGAACCCGTTGAATGTGATATGGATATAATGAATAATCATGAAGAATCCTCCATACTAGAATATGGGCGATATTCAAATTATTGGCAACTGCCTCGTACTTATTTCAGGATATGTCAACTCAATTTGGAACAGCTACCTCAACTGCTGGAGTTCTTGCAGTCCGATGTGCTCCTTTCAAGTGATGATTTGGCTCAAAACTTCCTGCTTTACATAACCTTGAAATCGTTCGAGCATCAGGAACCAATCTATTTGGGAAGCGCTCTTGATATAGATACATATGCGTTCCCGTCAGCAAGCCCATACAAGTAATGCATGTCTGCTAATTCGGTATTTGTAAAATTTACCATGTTTTTTTAATAAATAATAATAAATATAACGTAAATAATATCACGTATCTATCTAAAAAAGTGTCAAAATTGTTTATGTTGAAAACAACGAAATGTGTTCTTAACATACTAGATGTTTCTAGCCCACAAGATAATCCTACTACAGTTCAACGGCTGATGGATGCAACGGAGCAAATGAATGCATTTTATTTTCTATCTCAAAATCCGTTCGCCGGACGAAAAAAGGCAGGAGACCATTTTTATGAGAAGATAGAGGAACAATTATTATTATTATTATTACATATAAGTAAAGGCTGAGGACAGAGTCCTATGTAAGCCTAAAAAAAAAAACTAAAGAGATCAACAATATTATACAATGGATGCAAAAGAAAAAGAAAAATAATTAATATATGCGTAGGAAGCAAATGTCTATTTTGTTTTTAAAACTATTCACTGAGTAAGAATTCACAACATCGTTGGGTAAGTTATTCCATGTTTCGACAATACGATTCACCAAAAAATATTGTCTCTGCCTCGTGGCAAATTTCTTCTTTTTTAATTTGAGATTATGACCACGTAACCGCGAATCATTGTTGAAAACAAAAAGTTCTTTCTGATTAGCATAATTATACTCAGCTATACGAAAGGATATGATGAGGTCCCCACGGAGTCGACGTTGGTCAAAAGCTATCAGTTGTGCCATCCTCAGTCTTTCGGGATAGGTTGGACGCACTTCACCAAAAGTCATACGCGTGGCTCGACGCTGTACGTTTTCCAACAAATTATTATCGCGCACCAAAACAGGACACCACACCGGACCTGCATACTCCATAATTGGACGAACGTAGGTTTTGTAGAGTTTTATGGAACTTGAATATGATAGATGGGAGAACGTTTTGCGGATGAGGTAGATTAGTGTGTTGGCGCGCTTGCATGTGGATATAACATTACAAAAATAATATTTATTTGGAAAAAGGACGTATCATTATTTTGATCAAAAATATGGCAGGGCATGTTAACAGGGACGCCACTGATGAAAATTAAGAAATCCTTCATTATGGAAAAAATGTATTTTTATGCTTACTTTGCATGAATCAAAATTGAAAAAAAAGCCAAAGTGGCTTCAGAGATATTGGAGAAGAACTGATATTTTTGTTAAATTTCAACATCCTGTATCTCAGAAATAAAGCGGTTGCGGACCTTTGTTCATATGAATAATTTTTGTTAAAATCCTCCAAGGATTATCGCCCTTTGGATCAGCATTCAATTATGAAACACCCTGTATGAGATGCTTTGAATTTCAGTAACGGCGTTGTACTTCATCCACCCACTTTTTGTCGAGGACATCATTAAATTCGACGCCAAGAAAAACCAAACAGTTGTCATCAAAGCTCTACCTCTTTCATCTTGGTTTCCATACGACGAGCAGAAATATTACCTCCAAAGCTACCTATGGCACATTTTAGATGGATGTATTGGAGCATCTTTCGTAACGAATACCGATATTTTCACATTTAGTCTCATCATATTCCCACTGGGGCAGATAAATATTTTGAAACATATTTTGGTTCACTTCGATGAATATGCAGAGAAAGTCAAGAAGCAGTTGAATATTTCTGCAGAAGAGGCAAGCTTCGTAACAATGAGGGAGTGCATCCTGAAACATAAGGATATAATAAGGTGGGCGTTTATTCCTAAAAAATCAGATCTACATGTAGACTAGCCGAGCAGTGAGTTTCCTGCGAAAAATAGTTCCTGGTCTTCAAAAACTATGAGCAATAGCTCATTCGATTCGGGATGCAATTCTGAGAAAGACGTTTTTTGTTTTTTTACTGACGAAAATTGCAATTGTTATTAACAAAAAAACAAAACAAAAGGGGCTTCAGTTTTTTGGGAATAACTATAAGCGAAAGTAGAAATCGGAAACAAGATTCTTAAAGAAGAGGAAATTTCCAATAAAAGAGTCCCTACTCTTGGAACTCTATCTCCATTATTTATTATTTTAATTTAACGCTGAAAATAGGGCTCCGCGCGACCGCTACGGTATGCGCGCGCCGACTCTAAAGAGAGTACACCACATAAAATAATTTTTTTATAGTATTGAATATCAGAATTAAAAAAATTGAATTAATTATGGTGTGTTTTTAACACTTGAAAGAACAAGGTGCCGTTGGAATAAATTATTTTTCAAGGAGTTAGGCATTTGTTAATTAGTCCTTATTTTTCATATAAACCGGCATAAATGTTTGAATAATAGCTTTAAAAATGTTTTGCTCCTTGGAGCCCTTCACTCAACAAGATCACGTTATGAAAGTTCTTTAAAGTTCTTTATATTGTTTATTATAAGTTAACAAAAATAAAAAATAAAAAAATGTTGTAAAATTCTTTTTTCATCAATATGTTTTGCTATTGCTGTTTTTGCATCAAACGAAGGCATATAATAACATTCAAAAAATATTTTTAGGACATTTCTTTCTTGTCTCCAAGTATTTTTGCTGACGAAAATTGCAATTGTTATTAACAAAAAAACAAAACAAAAAGACCTTAAGTTTTTTTGGGAATAACTATAAGCGATAGTAAAAATCGGAAACAAGATTCTTAAAGAAGAGGAAATTTCCAATAAAAAAGTCCCAACTCTTGGAACTTTATCTCCATTATTTATAATTTTAATTTAACGCTGAAAATAGGGCTCCGCGCAACCGCTACGGCATGAACACCACATAAAATAATTTTTTTATAGTATTAAATATCAATTTAAAAGTTTGAATAGATTATGGTGTGTTTTAAACGCTTGAAAGAACAAGGTCCCGTTAGAAAAAAAGGTATGTTTGTTTTTCAACAAGTTAGGCATTTGTTAATTAGTCATTTCGGACCTTGGTTTTCATAAAAAACGGCATAAATGTATAAATATTAGCTCTAAAAATTGTTCGCTTATATACTTAACAAGATCACGTTATAGAAGTTTTTAAAAAATGTTTATTTTGCTCATTATAATTTTTTAAATTTAACAAAGAATGAAAAATTAAAAAAAAAATGTTTATTTTTATGTATATATATATATATATATATATATATATTTATATATATATATATATATATATATATATATATATTTATATATATATATATATATATATATATATATTTGTTTTTTTGCTGCTTTGTATCAAACGGAAACATTCAAAAACATTCGAAAAAATATTTTTAGGGCATTTGTTTACAATGTGTTTATAAACAAATTGATTAGTATATTTAAAAAAAAAAATTGACATTTTGTTGTCTAGAGAATATGATTAAACAAAAATATTTTCCTTAAATTTTTTTTCTTATTGTTTATAATCGTTTTTTATATTTTCATTATTTAAATAATTATTTAAGATTTTTTCTCATTTTAAAAATCTAATTGGCATTTTTTAATAAAATGGAAATTGATAAAAATTTAATTGTTTATCAAGTTAACAATTTGTTATAAAGAAATTCCAAATCTCTTTATATTTTTTTTTCTGAAACTACTAAAAATGACAAAAACAACCATATGCAACATTTTTTTGAATATTTTTTATAGATTTTCTAATATTACGGTATATAATTTTTCATAGTAATAGTTGAAAAAACCGATAATGAATGATTTTCCAAAAAAGAAACTGTATATCTTGAGTATTTATTAACAAATATGTGATTAAACAACGCTAGAATACATGATGAAGTTGACATTATTTAAATAAATCCGTGTATCTCAATGTTAATGACTGAAACCAACATTTTTTTAATACTTAAAAAAATATTCTACAAAATCGCCTCAAGTAGAAAAGGGCTAACTTTCATAGTTTAAAAGATATAAGCATTGTAAGAAGTAGATAACGGAATTATTTATAAACAAATGCTTATAAACAGGAAACCATGACAGATACAGACTTGGTAAATAGTTTATTTAAGAGATCAACTATTGCTCTATAAAATCATCTTGGATGTTGAAAACTGTATGTTTAATGGTTCAAAAGTTATATACTGCAATTTTAGAAAAATCTATAAAAAATATAAAACAACATTTTTCGACACTGTTGCATATGGTTGTTATTGTAATTTTTAGTAGTATGAAAAAAAAAAAAGAGATTTGTAGTTTGTTCATTAAAAATGGTTAACTTAATAAACAATTACATTTTTAATATATTTTATTTTATTTTATTGAGACATGCCAATTATGATTTTTGAATAAAAAAAAATTTTAACTAATTATTTGAATGATGGAAATATAAAAAAAAGATTATAAACAATAATTAAGAAATGAAAAAAAACATATTTTCTAGACAACAACATGCCAGAAAAATATTAAACTAATCAATTTGTTTATAAACAATTTATGAACATATTTTTCGAATGTTATTATATGCCTTCGTTTGATGCAAAAACAGCAATAGCAAAACATATTGATAAAAAAAGAATTTTACATTTTTTAATTTTTGTTAACTTATAATAAACAAAATAAACAACTTTTAAGAACTTTCTCATAACGTGATCTTCTTGAGTATATATATATATATATATACTCCGGAGCAAAACATTTTTAAAGCTATTATTTAAACATGTATGCCGGTTTTTAAGAAAAATAAGGACTAATTAACAAATGCCTAACTCCTTGAAAAATAATTTTTTCCAACGGCACCTTGTTCTTTCAAGTGTTAAAAACACACCATAATTAATTCAAATTTTTAAATTGATATTTAATACTAAAAAAAAATTATGTGGTGTACTCTCTTTAGAGACGGCGCGCGCATACCGTAGCGGTCGCGCGGAGCCCTATTTTCAACGAAAAATTAAAATTATAAATAATGGAGGTAGAGTTCTATTTTATTGGAAATATCTTACTCTTTAAAAATATTTTTTTTTAGTGGTGCCCCATTTTACCCATTTAAAGCACGCCTCAGCGTGTTTTAATCGAACTTTAAAAAACGCGCGTTTTTTAAAGTTACCATGGCAACATCAACAAATCGAGAAACGTGATTATTGATCTGACAGGAGTACCTTGTAACGTCAAATGAAATATTACTAACAACTCGTTCATTTATATGTAATACCTCTTGCTCCTCCATCCATTTGATGAACTTTTCATATTCTTTTTTATATATATCACTGGATTTTCGCGGTATTAACCGCGATTCTGCCTCACTATTAAAAAAATCGATATTAGAATAATTCATTTTTAAGCTCTGGTGACAACAAATATTGATCTTTGATAACAAATTGCAAATGAATATCTGTTTTTCTCATTTCCATGACAACGAAAGGTATACTGATGTCACATCACGAATTCAACCATTTTGCATTATTAGTTCTCATTTCTATTTTTTGTAGTAATAATACCAGTATATATGATTTTAAAGTGCACCAATAAAAAAAAATTGCTTAAAGTATTCGTGGATAACTGGTCTTAAAAACACTTGCTCTATTTCGAGCACTCCGGCTGCGCCGTCGTGCTCGAAAAATCGCGCGTGTTTTAAAGCCCTTTTTATCCACTTATACTTTAATATACTATTTTCCGATTTTTGTTATTGCTTAGAGTTTCTGAGTTATTGCCAAAAAACTGAATCCCCTTTCTTTGTTTTTGTTACTAACAATTGAAGTTGTCGTCAACAAAAAAAAATATCTTTCTCAGAATTGCATCCCGAATCGAATGAGCTATTGCTCATATTTTTTGGAGACTTGGACTATTTTTCGCTGGAAACTCACTTCTCGACTAGTCTAATGAGGTTATTTTCAGATATATCAACGATTTCAACAAAAAAATGAGAAACATCATGGTTTTGGATTTCTTACAGAGTTCATTGCAGCTTGCATCAATTGTTATACAACTTCTTGTGGTAAGGAATAACCATGCGTATTTAACTTTTGATGAATGCAAGAGAAAGTAAGATTATAATGATTGATTCAAAAAAATATATGTTTTATTGGAATTTTAATTATGAAATCTATTACTCATAGGGGGCGGCCATCACATAGAATTTGTAAAAATGAGAGAAGCTCCTCTTCTGGAATAACGTTATGTAATATACATATTGAAAATATATTTCCAAAAAACGTCACTGTGGAATATTTTTCTGTCATTTAATCCTTCAGAACAGTCATTATAGATAATGAATCAATGATAACTTCAAAAATTGGTATTGTTAGGTTGAATATGAAACAAACTTTCTGGGGATCGGACATTCTAAAAAATAAGTAAAAGGAAAGGGAAACATTCTCAATTGAATATTGAATAGAAAGATTTTTCTGTGAATTGAAAAATCCACGATAAATGATTTCTGGTGAGTACTCTCTTTTGGAAAACATTCTTCTTTGCCTCATTCATCTTTAGGAGTTCCTAATTAAGACTGGAATAGAAAATCAAATAGCTATCTGAATAAAAATGCAAATTTTCAATTACAGATTTTTTTCTTTTGAGTTAGGGTCTTTTCAGAATATCTATCAGATGTAGTTCAATGTCCAGCGTGGCTTCAGCCGGGGAAGTAGTTGTTTTCTGTTAGACATTCACAAAAAATAACTTCATTTGTCGTGGATTTTTCAATTCACTGAAAAATATTTCTTTTCAATATTCAATTGAGAATGTTTCCCTTTTCAACATGAATACCCCACAAGAAGTTATCTTGACAATGGAAGATAGTGACTAAAGTTTATCTTTCAGTCGCAGATGATTCCACATCTGATTTTATGAACATCCTGTTCATATTTTCAACAAATCAAGTAAAAGGAAGTTTTTGCACTATTTCAGCAGAAAAAGTACAAAAGATCTGGAAATTCGAAAAAGTTATTAATTATGTTAGTTCATATCATGTGTTGAATTTCCAACCAACTTGAAACGTTTTATGTAACATACTATTTACCATTTTTTCTATGATTACTTATTTTTTCAAATATGACGTCAATTGGAATGGATTTTACCATAGTCAATATACAGGGTGACCAGAGTCAAACCGCCAATCGTTGAGAAGCGGTTTTTAGGTGATATTAAGTTTTTTTCCTATAAGCATGTGTCCTAATTTGCTTCGTTTTTCGAGATACAGGGTGTCAAAGATGAAAATCAGTGTATTACTCAAAAACCTTCAGACTGATTTTGATTAAACTTTGCATGCTCATTTGCGGTAATAAGAGACTTCTTTTAATGTAATCAGAATGAAATTACTAATTCCAGTGACGTCCCAGAGGGTAATCTAATTGATATTAGGACAAATCATTGTAGCCACTGTTTTTTTGTATGTTCATTTTTTTAGATAAAGCATTTAAAAATACAAATTGTCTCCTCAATAGATAGATAGATTTATTGGACAACTTTACATTTACATGTTTGCTGCAGGTCAATGATTGAAACTATATCACATAGTTTACAAACAAAACAGAATAAAAGTGGAAAACATTTTCTGCATAAAATTAGTAACAACTATATTTTCAACACAATATGCCTGCTATTGTATCAACGCTGGCAAGGTGACAAGAATAACATTAATGAGAAATCTGAGTTAAGATATTCCTCAGTGTTATAAAAACAGTTTTTCAACAAAAAATATTTCAGCTTAAGTTTAAACTATTTGTGGTTGAGTGATTTAATAACTTCAGCTATATGATTGTAAATATTTATATTCAGGGAGTTTTTCTGAGACTTTGACAATCTGTAACGAGGTTGAATGAGCAGCTCAGCATTTCTTTTATGATAATGGTGAACATCCAGATGTTTAAAAAAATATATTATGTTTTCATGGATTTCAAGAACAGTATGGTAGATGAAAAGAGAACTTAAAGGTAGAATTCCCATGTCTTTAAAAAGTGGTTCACAGTGTGCTCTGTACTCAGCGTTCCTCAATATTCTCAGAGCCTTTTTCTGTTGCCTGAATATTTTGATGGAATGTGCTGAATTATCCCATAGAATTATGCCGTAATTTATAAGAGTCGAACATGGCGAAATATGCACTTTTTACAGCATCGAGGTCCACTGCTTTTTTAGTGGTCTTGGGACGAAACTGCTCTTAGAGAGTTTCCTATTCAAAACATTAATATGAGTTGACCAGGATAAGTTCGCATCAAGAATTACGCCAAGTAACTTTCCATTTTTGTCCTCGATGTTAGTGTTGACTGTAGGGAATACAATTTCCTTGGTCTTCTTTTCATTTGATATCAACTTATTTACTGTGAACCAACAAGAAGCCAGTTTTTTTTATTTTTATTTATTTGGTATATACATCCAGCAGGCCGAAGCCCGAGTACTTAATAAATATTAGATGTGATTGTGCAACGAAAAGTAGTAATAGTTTGGTTGACTTACAGGTTATAGGTTAGTCAGAAACCAAACTGGAAACGGTTTGTCTGAATTGTGTCCGGGTAAAAAAAAATGTCAACTGAGCCTAGCTTACTATAATTTTTGCTCATTGAGTTTATTGGAGAATGAAAGTGATGTTGTGTATTAGGTACATTGAAGTGGAATGTATTGTGATACCGAGAAGATTGTCGGGGTACATTGGAGTTGATTAACGAAAGTAATGTCGAAGAATCTATGGTGTTGTGTATAATTTTGTACATAAATAGTAGATCATTGATTTCTCTTCTTTTTCTTAATGACTGTGTCTTAAACTCGCTCAACAGGAGATCATAATTGTAATTTCTTTCAGGGTAACGTTTATATTTTTTATAAAATGAATATTTTAAGAACTTTTGTTGAACCATTTCAATTGCCGAAATTGTTTGTTGGCGGTACGGGTTCCATATTTGACTGCAGTATTCCAGTTTGGTTCTAACTAAGGTATAGTACAATTGACAGAGTGCATCCAACGATTCAAATTCACTACAAGTACGAATTAAAAAACCTAATGATTTCATGGCTTTGGAAATTATTGTTTCATAATGATTTGTAAAGGTTAGTTTACAGTCGTATGTGACACCCAAATCCTTATGTTGTGTGACTCGTGACAGTAACTCCTCGTTAATGGTATAATTGTACATTGAAGGGATGTTTTTTCGTGAATAGGTCATAATTTCACATTTACTGACATTAAGTGATAGTTTATTTACTGTACACCAGTCTTCCAATGACTTCAGGTCATTTTGTAGTGAAATAGAGTCTGTTAGGCCCTCAATCCGTCTGAATAGTTTCATATCATCAGCAAATACAAGGGTATCGGATTCAATTTTAGTGCAGATATCATTTACAAATAGCAGAAAAAGTAGGGGTCCCAGGTTTGAGCCCTGTGGTACACCGGATGTTGCCGTAAACTCATAGGATTTCACTCCTTCATAGTCAACGTAGAGTTTGCGATCTTTCAAATGCGTTTTTAAGATATTGATAAGATTCTCAGAGAAACCAAAAGATATTAGTTTGTCTAGAAGCCTGTTGTGCGATACGCACTAAAATCTGTGTAGATTACATCTACCTGAGATCTTGAATCGAGTGCTTCGGATACAAATTCTGTAAATATACACAGATTTGTCGAAGTGCTACGACCTTTCATGAAACCGTGTTGGTGTTGGGAAATGAGATGGCGAGTGTGAGCATACATCAGGTCGGCCACAATTATCTCGAATAATTTTGAGAGGGCAGAAATCAGTGCAATAGGTCTATGATTTGTGACCTCTGTTGGTTTTCCTGTTTTGAAAATGGGACATATGCGCGAAAATTTACAAATTTCAGGGAATGTTCCAGTTTTGACAATAAGATTGAACATTACAATGAGGGGGTCACATATTGTATGAATAAATTTTTTTATTACTTTGGGCGGGATATTGTTAGGCCCAGATGTCCACTTGTTCTTGAGTTTTTTGCATGCATTAATAATCTGTTCTCTTGTTATTTTTGGTAGATCCAGGTAACTGCTATTATTCGTGTCATTTCTACTATTTGCCAATGTATCGCATACTGAATTGGCATCCTCTTTAATATACACACTTTTGAAGTGATCTGCAAAGGAATCCATAATTCGTTGTGGATCAGCGATCTCTATCTCTTTGTAGTTCATTTTGCCTGGTATGCGAGATTTTTGCTTTTTCAAATTAATGTAATTCCAAAAATTTTGAGGATTGGATTTTATAGTCGTTTCTGATTTTGCGATAAAAGATCGATAAGCCTCAGCAATCTCAGCTTTTATAGATTTCCTTAAATTTTTCATTCGGGATAGGTAGAAGTTCAGTTTATGTTTGCGATACATTCCCAAATAGTGATTTTTTTATTTCAATTTGTAAATTATGTTTTGGGTAAACCATATTGGATATTTAAAGTTTTTTTGTTTCGATAGTGGTACACATTTTTTGATCATGTTTGTTAATGAGTTACTGAATGTTTTATCTTTGTTTTCCCCTAACCTTTTCAAAATTGTACCAGTTGACACTAAGGAAGTGCAAAAAAACACATTTATTTGGAGACATAAAATTGCTGAAGTCATTTACATGAATCAAAAATAACATTGACCCCAGAACAGATCCTTGAGGAACACCACGTGAAACATTTCTAACACCAGAAAATGCATCTTTTACATAAACCGACTGGGTTCTATCTGTCAAATACGATTTTAATAATTCCAGGGGAAGTCCTCTCACACCATAGTAATTCAGCTTATCAAGAAGAGAGACATGAGATACACAGTCGAAAGCCTTGGAAAGGTCACCCAGTGTGATTGACACGAGATCCCCTCTCTAACGGGCATCAACAATGCAACTCACGACTTTTAATAAAGCATCAATTGTGCACTTCCCTGCTCTGAACCCATACCTGTGATCGCCAAAAAAACTATTCATCGCAAAATAACGGACCAACCTGTTTTTCAGGATGATTTCCAGAATCTTACCCAGAACCGGAATTATTGAAATAGGACGATAATTGTCTAGTAGAGACATCACCTTTTTTCCATAATGGTAAAACTTTCGCAAATTTAAAACAGCTAGGAAAACAACCTGTAGATATACAGGAAAAGGAATGTGAGTGGTTTGATAATTGCATCAATGATCCATTTTATTATTCCACTTGATAAGTCATAGCAATCTGAACATTTCGATTCGATTTTTTTAATGACCTTACTGCCTCGATTATTTCCGAAGGCAATATGGGTGCAAGAAAAAAAGAGTCACAAGACGAAGAACTAGAACTGAGTAGGTCAACCAAAGTCTCAGTCGCTTGAGGTAAGCCCGATATTACACTTTCCGCAACATTGGCAAAATTAAATAATTGATAAAAAACCTACTTGAAGACAAACTTTTATTTCAAATCTTGAATTCATGAATTTTGACAAAAAATTCATAATATCTGACCCCGATAACCCCCACATACCAATTTTGAATCAAATCGGACAATAATTACAAATCTCGTCAGCTATCTTGGAGCCGCCATTTCGTTTTTTTCTCTAACAAAAATTCCATAATGCATTGTCACCAGAATTATGAACACCTGTCAAATTTCAAGCTAATCGGACGACTAGAAGTCGGTCAAAATTCACTTGCGAGATTTGACTCTAACGAACTAACAAGTGAAACTAAATAAAAGCTTGTAAAAACAAATTTTTCCTAACCCTGTATTTCGAAAACGAAGCAAGTTAGAACACTTGCTTATAGAACGAAAAAAAACTTATTTCTACCTTAAAAAACCGTTTGGCCCTGGATCACTCTGTATAAACATATGTCCAAGTTTTGAGTGTGGTTGCAAATTCAAATACTTTCGATTATTAATATTAAACAAGACTGTTTACACGATTTACGGAATATTTTGAATTTTGGCAGTGATCACAAAGTTTCGGATCACTTGCGGGGTTTCAAATTAGTTGAAATACATAACAGTTGATGTTTTTCACAATCAAGCTAAAATTCAAAATCAAGTTATTCTTTCAAGATCACTTCGTTCGAAAAAATTACCAATTTTTATGAGAAAAATCATGGAAAAGAGGGTTGCAGAATGTATTTCTGATGTATGTTGAAGTGGAGTAACACTTTCAAACGTTCGTAGATTTTTTCTCGAAAATAGAGTGAATTTTCATTGAATTGCAGTTCTAGTGGTGTTCCAGACAGAAAAGTATTAGGAAATGGGATTTTATAGTTTTCTTGTTGTTTCACATCAATTGATTTTCGGGATCATCGCTAAATTTGGAATGATAAGGTCTAATTTGATCCTAATAAAATTCTTCATTTATACGAGTGTATTTGAGACTTGAAAATTAGCATAATTTCCATTGGAAAAAGTACGTTTTTAGGTTTTTCCGTGATTAACCGCAAAGCATTAGGAGCTACATCAACATACTTATTCCGATTTTTTTTTGTTAGAGAAAAATCAATATTCACATATTGATTTGATCAACTTCAAGAAAGCTTTTATGGAAATCCGTACCATTCATTAGACCCTGTCATTTTATTCTCCATATAGACCAATAAATAGAGATTTTTTCGTGACAAAAATATTACCAGGAAACCGTTTGTGCCGACGACAGTCGGTCCGTAGTTATATCCTGTTGTTTCCTACTCGCAGCTGTCATTGCTTGATTTGTTATAAACATTTGAATGCAAAAATTTTTGTTTTGTTTTTTGCTTCTAACATGAAAACTAATGAAGCAATCCAAATTGTAGAGAACCAAAATGCAAAGAAAATGAGCCGCAGCACTACTCGATCGGATTATTAGTTGTGTATGTCAATATTATATCTATATCCATATGCCTATCATACTATATTATAAGATACATTTGGCAGCCCTGCCTAGGATCATCAGTCTGTATTTGACAACGCGTTACTTTGCAACGCGATCAACCTGTATAATCATTATCTATCAATATATTATAACCTATTCGTTATACCTAACTTACCAGTGTTTTATTATAATCAATCAGGTATCTAAAATAGTCAACAACATAAGTATTTTATATTATAACGGAAAAAAACCGGAGTTATGAATTGAAAAAAAAAAAAATCCGGTTTTCCTCCGTTACTAATAATCCGATCGAGTCGCGCTCAGCTTCATTTTTTGCATTTTCTACAATTCGCCCATTGAGAGTATCGAGATTGCCCCAGTTACAAGTCAAAAACGATAAAAAATTAAAAAAATGCTTTTAAATTTTTGTAACAAATTAAGCAATGACATTTGCGAGTAGAAAACATAACAGGATATAACTACGAACCGACTTTCGTATGATGGTACACTCGGTTTTCTGGTGGTATTTTTGTCACAGAATCAATAGAGCAGAAAATCTCTATTGATTGGCCTAATACTCCTAGTTGAATTTCAAACACTACCTAAATAATTCTAGAATAACAAAGTATAAATAAATATGTAGGTATATACCTTTTTTCAGACCAAAATGAATCTACTCAATTTTATATATTCAGCTCAGTTCGCTGTCAGTATGCTGATACGGCTTTTAGTATATTACTGGTATGGAAACGAGATTATTGTTGAGGTGAGTATAGTCCATCCAATATCAATTGCAGAAGCTGTTTCTATAGGGAGCAAATGAAAACTCACTTCGCTAACACGAGCGTATATGCGAAGAAACGGAACGAAAAAGAATCTGTACTACTCGTAAACATTTTCCGTCGGCAAACGGTAGATCAAAAGAGCCGATAGTCAACGTGGACTCGAGTGAGAGCTGTCAGTTGTACAACCGATTCGTCTGGACCAATCAAGTCGGACATAATCCTGGCAGATGTGTCTCTACGATGGGAGGTCATAAATCACGCGTTATATTTGTGTTTTAATAGCTCTGAAAGATTAAAAACCAGTAGCGTCTATGGTCTTGGTGTGTGCCGATCGAAATACGTTTTAGGATATAATAACAATGAAAGAAATTATTTTTCTTTCTTAATGTATTTGTATAAATAAAAGCTTGTCTTTAATTTTTTTTCATTTTTCATTATTTATGAAGTATTTTTAAAATCTTAAAATATCTAAATAAAATTAGTTATCTCCGCCATTGCTGCTCACACGATTTCGCCGCAAGACTTTTCTATGCTTCTGCAATTGATATTGGGAAAACTTTACCGAGTACGATTTTGATATACACTGAAATAGTCATCATAATTTGGAAATATCCGCACCACCTTAAATCGTTACATAATATCTCAGTTGATTATTGGGTTACATATTGTTAAGAAACTGGGTCCGTTTTTATCAAGAAATACTCGATTGATTATTGTTCGTTTATTACACTTCGAGAACACACCACAATACTGCAGTCTGACAATAAAATAATCAATCTCAGTTTACTACTAAAATGTACCGCAGTGCACTAAATAAACATCCACCTTGAACTCGCTAATATGAATCACTACTTCGCGGAATTCCCGGCCTTATATATCCTTGTCCTTGACATCCAGAAGCTCCCGATACCTTCTTGTCGGTTCGTGGAACGTGGAGATCATTCGATGGGAAAGTCCAGCGTGACCTCAACCACTCAGTCGCCATATTCCTGGAATTCCATCTGGATAAACATCCTGGCCTGTGCGATATAAATAAAGCAGGAGCGTACTGTACTTATTTTCGTAACACTGACCTCCCTCTCATTTTGATCGTTCCGATCAAAAGCCATTGATGCACCGTCATAGGGCTTCAGTCTTTCGAAGTGAACAACCTTCATCTTAGTCATAGGGCTGCGCTAGATTCTGTGAATCACATCGTTGATCCTCTTCTTCACCTCGTACGGTCGTTCCCGAAATGGTGTTAATTTGATGGATACACCTTTCTTCCGCCGTGGGTTGTACAGCCTAACCCGGCCACCTTCATTGAATTCTCCTAAATTAGCTTTCAGTTTTCATCCTGTTACTTGCCAGTATCTTCCGAGCTAGGAAAATCGAATTAAACGGTTTTCTTCACATAAAGGATTCAATATAAAATTGAACCAGAAAATGGTAGATCTCAGGTGAAAAACAACTACTTTCCTGGCAAATACCACGCAGAACGTTGAATGATATTCACCTGAATTTTCCTATTCATTCCACTTCACATGGCACTTATCTTTCACTATATGCTAGACGGGCTTGCCACTCCTACTGAGAAGGAATCCTTTATTTAGAAACCTATCGAGGTGGGAGATTTTCGGAGTGTTTCTTTCTGTCACTAGGTACCGCCAGTTAAAGTTTATCTTTTCCGGCGTACCTATAGGTGTTACAAGATCGATGATGGTTTGTTTACGTTGTGTCTCACTTCAGCCAGAGTTCTTTGGACCTTTGGCTGGTTGACTACTCCGTACTGATGAGGGCCAAGAAGCCTGAAACCGGTATGCGGATTGTTAGGTGAACACGACATAAATTGAACATAATCGAGCTTATCAGAAAGAAACATTTGCATTCAATGTCCATTGATATTATATGGAAGTATGCATGGATTTTCAGGTGAATATCATTCAACGTTCTGCGTGGTATTTGCCAGGAAAGTAGTTGTTTTTCACCTGAGATCTACCATTTTCTGGTTCAATTTTATATTGAATCCTTTATGTGAAGAAAACCGTTTAATTCGATTTTCCTATTCATTCCACTTCACATGGCACTTATCTTTCTCTTCCGAGCTGTTTCGTGAATTTTCAACAGGCTGTCCCTCAGTTCACTGCATAGTCATGTACCTTTTAGGTGCTTGGTGATCCGAACACCAAGTCGCAGGGCAATTTAAGTTTCCATGCGAGGATAATTCTAGCCGGGGTAAGTTTGGTTGAATCATAGACGGCTGCTCTGTATGCCATTAGAAATAGTGGAAGGCGTCTTTCCCAAGACCGTCTAATGATTTTCTACTACCTTGAAAAAATGTTCTTCCATAATTAAGTTGAATCTTTCAACCATGCCTTCTGACTGGGTGTGAAGCGCCGTGGTTCTGGTATTGTTGATAGCCATCAGCTCACAAACTAGCCTGAATAACTTCGACTCGAAATTCCTTTCGTGGTCGGAATGTAGCTCCATCGGTTTTCCGAATATTGAGAACATGTTGTCCATCAATGACCTTGCCTTTCCTGGTCAGGAATAGCATAGGCTTCCACCCGTTTGCTGAGATAGTCCATGGCAACAAGGATGTAATTGTTGCTATCGTCCATCACAGAAAAGGATCCAGCTACATCAATGTCAATCCATCAGAGTAATGTGCCTATATTGTATCTCTTCCTTTCACCCCTGGACCTTGTTTTGGAACCTTTGGCAGCGCCGAGCTCTGGACATCTTCTCCACCAGCTCGACATTGAACCCAGTAGAACATTTGTCCAAAGTCTTATTGACTCCCAGATGTTCTCTTGATTCCCCATGAATCTCTTTCAAGACTTCACATATCCTCTTCCTGTACAAAACCAATTGAAAGATTGACGACTCCCCATCAGCTGACTCCCATACCTGTTTGAGTAGTCCACAACCACAACCACAACCAGGGAATGCCATTGTGCCCACATTGCTTCGAAGAAGGATATCTTTCCGAAATATCTCTTCAGGAGAGTGTGCCAGTTCCATCCTCTTTCTACTGTAGAAAGTCCCGAATGCTTGGATCGGTTTCCTGGTCCTGTCTCATGTGTGCGGTAGTCCATTCGTTTTCAGTTAACATTTTCCTTCGCGGGACCTTGTTCTCTGACTTTTCTCGAATGCTCTAGGATGCGGTCTTATAGACTATTTGGTCGTTCTAGACGAAGTTTGGCATTGGGGATGGTACTGGTTCATATTTTCAGAAAAGTATCATCACATAACAGTTCCTACACTGAAGACAGTTTATAAAAAATTCTCAGAAGATATTGGCTATCAAAGTTGTACAGAAACTTTGCGTAAAGAAATCCACAAAATTTGTTTTCGATGGAGAAAATTTAAGAATAATCGACGAATAATAATGGAACGTCAGCCCATTGTACTGCTTAGAATTACATTTCTCAGAAGGAGCGTCAGTACCGAGAAGAAGATTATATAATATACATGGATGAGACGTATATTCACTCATTACACACCCAAGGGAAGGGACGGAGCGATAAAACTTCAGAAGGCTTACGAAAACCAATAGGCAAGGTGCACGCAGGTGGCGAAAATGAGTTTGTTCCTAATGATGGATGGATCAGATGGAAATCAAACAGCACAGCGAAAAGAATAGTGATACAGAAAGTAATTAAACTGATGTGTCACACGTACAAGATAGCGATTTGTCTGGAATAGACGAATTAAATGAAGATGATGGGGTTCAAAACTTAACTGTTGAAAATAATGAAACCTACGTTGATTTGTAAATTTTATGTGTAAATGTGTGTAAATATTATATGGAATTATAATTATTATTACGCTTAGTTATTGGGTATATTGTTGATTCATTATTATTCATTTGTTTTATGTATTTCAATGCAAATGCAAATTCAGTACGTATGTAATAACAATTTTGCCTGTTTTGGCAATAATACAGTTGATTTGAAAATCATTTTCACGGAAAACAAAGGTAATTAGCAGGCCGGAGTCTATTGAAATCAATAAACTTATATATTCAGACAATTTGTTAAATAATAAATTGGATCTAATAAATCCCCATTGTTAAATCTAATCCAGAACCAATTTTCATTAGTATTCTTGATAAAACCAAAATTTATAAAATCAAACAAATTGTGTTTTATTTACCATTAATAATGATACTTCATTTTGGAATTGAAGAATACGCCTCCTTTGAACCCGTAATTATTATATAAAACTTAATCCCTTAACCGCAAATTCATTACGAATAATTGTAATACGGATTATACATTTAAGGAACTTTTCGTTCTCTGTCTCTGTTGCACAAGACTCTTCCACTCTTTCTTCGATGCATCTCAGCGGCCAAGCTAGCACGTTGATCGCCCAATAAGATAAATAAATAGTTGTTCTCAGGCCCAAGTAGGGTTATTAGGAAAAATTATCAAAATTATGTTACAACTTGTTCTTGTTTGTATTTATTTTGTTGCGTAAAAAGTAGTCAAAAATTTTTGAAAATTAAACGCTCCGAAACCCAAATATCGGGTGTCAAATTATAAATGACTATATTTCAGTTCAATTCAATATATTTATACAGTGCGCGTCAAAATTATGGAACAAATTCGATATTCCGCAAGCCATGTACTTTTGACAAAAATCCTAGAATAGGTCGATTTTTATTTCAAAATGCCGATTTTTTTATGTATATTCTAAAGAGGTTATGTCACTGGTTTTGACATGGTGACGTAATCGGTAATTTTTTTAAATTGGAATAGATGTCTTGTGATACCTCATCTGAAAGGCATTTAAATACTGCATTCAATGATAATAATTAAATAGATATTTTTTTACAGGGTGACCAAAAATTAATATTTCATTTCAATAAGAGAATAACTTTATATCCAACAAAATAGAACAGTTAAATAAGATGTTCGAAATGCCATCCACCAGTCTCTTGACAATAAGCAAATCTACGGACACATTCCTCCTGCACATTGCGAATAACTTCCGGAGTAATTCTGTTAATTTCGATCCTAATTCGATTTTTCAACTCTTGTAGATTTTGCGGACTATCTACATAGACCTTCGATTTCAAATAACCCCACAAGAAAAAATCCAGGGGCGTAAGATCTGGAGATCTTGGGGGCCACTCTATCGGTCCGCGTCTACCAATCCACCTCCTAGGAAACAGTCATTCAAAAACTCGCGAACATCACGTGCATAGTGCGGGGGTGCACCATCTTGTTGCAACCAAATACTTTCATTTGGTGAGTAAGGATTGTTGGCGTTTGGAAAAATATATTTTCATTATTATTACATTATGATTATGAAATTCTTGCATTGTCATCGGTCCTTGATATGTGTGACAAATTTTAGATTATTCGGAAGATTGGAAGTGGGTGAATATTTACTTCCAAGATTTTATTACATTGCGAGTTATTTAGTTACAAGTAAAGATAATAAAAGCGTGTTAAAAAAATGCAAAATTTTACTTTTTTGAGCCAAGGCTCTAATCCCTTAGACTGCCCTGGCAGACTAGTGAGTCAGTGCTCTACTACACCAATGGATCCTTTCCAAATATTGATAGTTAGCTATTTCCTAGTCTAAAATTAATGCCATAATAGGCAAGTTAGTGTCAAATAAATGTCAGTTGAAATATCAACAAATATTCTTCACAAATTCTAAGTGAAAAGGTTCTAAAAGTAAACTATGGCTACTTTAAGTGAAACCCAACGCATAGAAATTTTAATTTTTATTGGATGCGGAGATAGAACCAGAAATCAGCAAGAGGTATGCGACTTGTTCAATGCGAAGTATCCAAATAGACCTATCAGTCGTTCAACAGTCAGTAAGATTGAGAAAAAATTCAGAGAAACTGGTCATGTCAAACATATTCCGAATGCTGGACGTCCTAAAATAGAAGAAAACGTGAAACTTGATGTTCTATTGGGTGTAGAGAAAAATCCTCACAATACTTCACGACAAATTGCAGCATACCTTGACATATCCCGAAGTTCTGTATTACGTATTCTAAAAGCAGAAAAGTACCATCCATACAAAGTACAGCTACATCAACAACTAAATGATGATGATCCCGATCGCCGTGTGGAGTTCTGTGAAATAATGCAGAATTTGTGTAACCGCAATCCACGTTTTATAAAACAAATTCTGTTTTCCGATGAGGCTACTACGTTCTGCCTAAATGGTTCAGTAAATCGTCAGAATTGCAGATATTGGAGTAGGGATAATCCTCACTGGATGATGGACGGGCATACTCAATACCCTCAGAAAGTCAATGTTTGGGCAGGGATAATAAACGACAGGATTATTGGCCAGTATTTTTCGAAGGAAATCTCACAGGGGAGCGTTACTTGGAATTTTTAAGAAATGAACTCATACCTAGCCTTGCCGATATTTTTCCAAACGCCAACAATCCTAACTCACCAAATGAAAGTATTGGGAGGTTGCAACAAGATGGTGCACCTCCGCACTATGCACGTGATGTTCGCGAGTTTTTGAATAACTGTTTTCCTAGGAGGTGGATTGGTAGACGCGGACCGATAGAGTGGCCCCCAAGATCTCCAGATCTTGGGCCCCTGGATTTTTTCTTGTGGGGTTATTTGAAATCGAAGGTCTATGTAGATAGGCCGCAAAATCTACAAGAGTTGAAAAATCGAATTAGGATCGAAATTAACAGAATTACTCCGGAAGTTATTCGCAATGTGCAAGAGGAATGTGTCCGTAGATTTGCTTATTGTCGAAAGACTGGTGGATGGCATTTCGAACATCTTATTTAACTGTTCTATTTTGTTGGATATAAAGTTACTCTCTTATTGAAATAAAATATTAATGTTTGTTCACCCTGTAAAAAATATCTAATTAATTATTATTATTGAATGCAGTATTGAAAGGCCTTTCAGATGAGGTATCACAAGACATCTATTCCAATTCAAAAAAATTACCGATTACGTCACCATGTCAAAACCAGTGACATAAGCTCTTTAGAATATACATAAAAAAATCCGCATTTTAAAATAAAAATCGACCTATTTCAGGATTTTTGTCAAAAGTACATGGCTTGCGAAATATCGAATTTGTTCCATAATTTTGACGCGCACTGTATATGACTACTAGCTGATCTGACATACGTTGTCCTGTCCTGAAAACTCTCGTCAGCGAAGAATTTCTATTTTTCTATGTTTTCATTTGTGCTCTGTCCGCTTCCCTAATCCCGTTATGATAAAGAAATGTTTTGTGCTTGATTTGAGTGTTAAAATAAAATAAAAATAAATGTTTGTGTGGACCCGCCTGGGGATGGAACCCGGGCCCTTGGAGTTACAAAGCACACGCTCTAACCACTGAGCTACTCGGACATTTACTTCCTTTTCTTGGCCAAATTTCTTAAATTCTCTAATTTCTGGGCAACTTTCTCAATTTTTCAACCATCCTATTACGAACATTTAAAAAAAATGCCAAATCGGTACAGTCGTTCTCACGCTTACAAAGAATCGAAATTCATTTTTATTATATAGATAATTCAAGCACATCTTTCATCGAACTTTCTGTTCAGCTGAAGTCATATTCCTGACCATTACGTAAGGGTATCAAATGTTACCGTAAACTGGCTTCGAAATAATACTTGGCACAGCCGTGGTAAATGCCTATAGGAACGTGACAAAAGGTAAATCAGCCATTACCGAATTTAGAGGAAAACTTGCCCTAAGTATGTTGAAGATAAATGAAATGGATACTACAGAGGAACCGATCAACCAAAATTCGAAGCATTTCCTCGAAGAACTGTTGTCAAAAGATCGCCGAAAATGCGTGTCCTGTTACGAAAAAATAAGTTGTGAACAAGGTAGAAAAATTTACCAACTAAAAGACCAAAGACGAGATTTTTATGTGAAGAATGTAAGAAATATGATTGTTTGTCTTGATTTTTTGAGGCTCGTAATTATAGTAAATAAATATTAATTTAGCACACTAAATTATGACATTATGTAGAGCTCATCCAGTATTGAAACGACCGTTTGGAAGGTAGAGAGGGGGAAAACACGATTGGACACGATTTGCAGTGCTACGGCGAATCTTCACCAGTGTCTTGGCATGCAGCGTTTGAAAGGTTAGGTTTGTTTGATTAATAAATAGGTAGTGCAGTTATTTATTCAAATTTTCTTATACAAATATATCTATATCCTTCTGGCAGATTTGCCGAAAAATATTTTTTCCGTTCAGAAGGTATAGGAGTGTAAGTTCTGTACTTCTCTTGTATCGACTATACCAAATAATTTGGTACGCCTATGGAATTTCTATTACTAGTTATAGTTCGGGCATCTTCGAGAAGAATTGGTTGTAAGGTAGGGGAAGGCCAAAGTGGTCGTTTCAATACTGGACGAGCTCTAGCACTGTCAATTGACAATAAATAAATAACAGTTTACATTCGAGTTTTTGTCTACTACAAAAATATATTGTCCTAAAAATTCAGTAAAGCAAAAAAGTGCCGGGCTCATATATCACAATGCTCAATCGGGACCCCATTTTATAATATCTCTTATATGCCAATGCATTCCGAAATCCCCTTGTCGGTTCACAGGTCGGTGGAAACGCTGACGTCAGACATACGGTTTTCAGACCCTATTTGTCCGCAGAAACTTAAAAACCATACATCGGGTGTCATGGCGATCAACGTGCTGGAATGGTCGACCTGTACTAAACAAATCAGAAATTAGTAGTAATGATAACCATTCGATCCAGTGATGTATAAATGACCATATCGATATTAAATTATCTCACAGGAATACTGTTTATGTATTGTGGACGCTATGAACCATCTTAGTAAACTGACCTTAGACCTTAGTCTCCCCCACTTATATTTATATTTCAGAGTTCAAATCTCGCCGTGGCAATTTGGGAAAGCAAATGGTATGAGGAACCTACGCGCATGAAAAATATGATGTTGATCACCATGATGAGATGCAAAAGAGTCCTTTGTTTGGAAATAGGACCATTCAATATTATGTCATTGAATACTATGATAGGGGTAAGTAGTCTGTAAACAGGGTGTTTCTTAATAACATGCTAATATTCAAGGAGATTATTCTTGGGTCCATTTTGAGAAAAAAAAACTCATATGAACATGTCCTGAAGGTCTTAACTTTTGAACTACAGGATGCTAAAGTTTTCAGGAAAAAAATTTTGTTTTTATGATCTATTCATATACCAGGTGGTACAAAAATTAGTAGGGGGGGAACGGACTTTAGACGAGCACTGTATATGTATGAGATTGATAACCTCAGAGAACGTTTGATCGACCACGAGAGTTGGCTCATCTGAGTGTTATTTCATGGGTAAGGTTTTTATGCTATCGATTTTACTTTAACTCGCCACTAGATGGCGCTACATGGCATCAACTTCTATACCGTTCAACCGATCGCCATGATAATAGTATACAAAATTATTTGAACATGGAGAATATTTTCGCGCTATTAATTTTGTTATAACTCGCATAACGAGATAATGGGATATCGGAAACGGGTTTACGGGATGACGTGATAACTGGATGACGGGAAATGGGATATCGAGAATTGGGCAAAGCCACAGGTTTAAAACAAAGAGAACCATAGGAAAAAAACAAATTCTACGCGGACGAAGTCGCGGCTACCAGCTAGCATAATATATAAGGTGTATTTCATTCGTACAACACATATTTTCAACTTCACTATGATTCGAAAAAACTTTTCAACAAATTATTTTATCGAACAAATTGACGAACAGAAACGTAAAGAATATGAACTGATATTTGTGGTATAGCCATAGGAACATCAGCTTGAAACTATGAAAATTAGAAAAAAATTACCTAATAGTGATTTTTCTTTTTTAGATACTGAAGGCAACGTACTCCTATATGATGGTTATTTATAGGACATAGATTTATCATTGTAACAAAGTTGTTTGACTTAATTGAATGATAATCAAATAAATGCTTCTCAATAAAATGTGTTTTATATCATTTCAGGTTTTCGCAGAATTTATTTGAATTCTGAAAGATAACGATGGAAGATAGTGACTAAAGTTTATCTTTCAGTCGCAGATGATTCCACATCTGATTTTATGAACATCCTGTTCATATTTTGAAACAAATCGAAATAAACTATATTACTCACATTTATGAAGAAAAATCCCATGACAACTATTTTAACATTCGATTCATTCAGAGGGTTCTTGATTAATGTGACATTTATTATAATAAAATAACAATCAGGTGCGAGTGTAGCTCGCATAACAAATGTTCCTTTTTTGGAAGGCGAAGGAAAAAAATAAAAACAATACAAGACTAATGCAACATCTCGGGAAGAAAATAGTACAATTGAATGAATCGAAATAAAATTTTCCTTTAGTAGGCTTTTGAAACAAATTTTTAGTTTTGGTTAATGTCAAATTATTGCGTTTAATAAATCGAGTTGTTTTGTCTACATATTTTCGTACATTTATAATTCACAAATCAGTTTTATGTACAATGTTATCCACACAAGACAAAGTGGAAATCGTTCTTTTATGTGGTGAGAATGTGCCATATCGAGATGTTGCTTGTATTTTCAATCACCGGCATCCAGGCAGAAATATTCACTTTAGTACCATGGGAAGAATATTGATTAACGTTTAAAGAAACTGGCTCTGTGGACAATCGTTTCAAGAAACCACATAATCCAATAAGGTAAATGAAGAAGAACAACTCAATTGATTTGTTGAAAATATAAACAGGATGTTCATAAAATCAGATGTGGAATCATCTGCGACTGAAAGATAAACTTTAGTCACTATCTTCCATCGTCAAGATAACATCTTGTGGGGTATTCATGTTGAAAAGGGAAACATTCTCAATTGAATATTGATAGAAAGATTTTTCTGTGAATTGAAAAATCCACGATTAAAATGAAGTTATTTTTTGTGAATGTCTAACAGAAAACAACTACTTCCCCGGCTAAAGCCACGCTGGACAGAAAAATCTTTCTATCAATATTCAATTGAGAATGTTTCCCTTTTCAACAACTCAATGTTTGTTGAGCGTTGTTGAAAAGGGAAAAACTAATATTAGGAGTATTAGTGAAAATTCAGGGGTTGGCAGAGAAACTGTGAGAAGAATTTTGCACAAAAATAATTTACATCCCTATAAGCCAAAGTTCATACACACTCTGAAAGAAAGAGATTTCGATATTTGAGTTGGATTTTCATTTTGGTTCCAAGGTGAGAGAGGAAATGCTATCATATTTCCCTACAGGATTTTATGGATAGACGAGGCAACTTTCTCGTCGAACAGAACAGTTAGTTCCCAAAATTGTCGATGGTGGTCCAACAATAATCCAAATTATGTAATAGAATGCCGTGACTAATCTGCAGCTAACGGGATACAAATCTGTTAAAAAAACAAATACGAGTGTAATAAGAATGAAGAGAAATTCGTTTATTCGATTACTGACATATTAACGTCCATAAATTGAAAATCCGAATCAGTTTCACAAAGAAATGAAAAAACTAGATGAACTTTGCAACAACAAAGACGAATTTCTGGAGGTGCATTTATTTTTATTTCTGGTAACAGGCCAATGTTGGTATTATATGGGCAAGATATCTCGTAGTCATCAATATTATGAAATTTGAATCATGTTTCGTTCGAATCGGTATAGCGGAAGATTCGAAAAATAAAAAAAAATGGAAAAAAGTCGAAGAACTTTTGTCTTTGGCATTTTTCGAAATTTCAAAAAAAAAATGATTTTTTGAGGATTTTCGAAAAAAATGTCAAATTTGGCATGTTCAGAGTAAGTAGCACATGACAAAAGGAAAGAGGCTGTTTTTCACAAATTTTTCAAGCACAAACTAACTGCAAGTCAAATTTTCATTATATCTATTAATAAAAAAACTTCCATATGTTGCGAAGTTTATGTGTGACACTGTACATTAATTAAGTTAAAAAGTGGGTTTGTAGAATTGTTTCTGTAATAGTACCAGATAATGTATTGGATTGCTTGGAATAACTCTCATTAAAAATCTGATATATTTGAAAAACAAAATGTATAAATTCCTGCAATTATGCATAAAACTCACATTCAGCTCTTCTTTCTTTTACACGGTATACCCTTTTAATTTTTCTAGAAACACATTCTCTATCCAGTTTGATATAATTCTTAATCGCCATTGTTCGTTTGATCACGCACCCGAACAATAGCCAACCATTTCTGGACCTGCCATAATACCGTAAAAGGGTTCTTAAGAAACTGCTCTGAGTCCCAATCGCCGGATAAATAGTTAGCAAAGCTGACTCGACCATCAAATTCTTCGAATACAAGATGAAGTACATAACAAGGTGGGTTCTACTTTTTCATTAAAAAAAATAACTATTAGTGAAGTACAGAGTCGTACGGAAAACTGACGGGGACGGGACGGGAACATTAGTACAAAATTGGTACACTGATGAATATATGTATATATATATAAATATATATTTATATATATATATATATATATATAACTATATATTTATATATATATATATATATATAACTATATATTTATATATATATATATTTATATATATATATATATATATATATATATAGAAGAAGGGTAGTCTCGTGACTGGACTAGTTGAAAATAACTATGAATTTGAAATAAACTTAGTAGAAAGGATATTCCTTGAGGTTGGCCAGTGAAAAAAGAAAAACTCTTTCTTATTTTGTCAAGCTTTCGAAAATTGTCATGTGATATAGGTGACATCTTCTGTCTTGCACTTCCTGTCATCCACCATTCCATTTTCAGTCATGCTTCAACCATGTGGTCTTGTCCTGTCAAATTTTAAATTGTTTTAAATTTTGCTCTTAAACAATATGTGCTTTTTACAATTGTTCAATTTTATCTTTATAACTAGTAGTGTTTTATTACCTGATTTAAAAAAACAAAAAAATACTCACCACACAATGATGATTAGTTCGCTGACTTCACTTAACCTCACCTTAGTAAGTTCATTTAAAATGTGTTTAAAATTGTATTTCACAATTGTGTTTTTCTTTTTTCACAGCAGTCTTGATAATAAAAATAAACATTTTCGAAAGCTTGACAAAATAAGAAAGAATTTTTCTTTTTTCACCGGCCATTGAATTTGACTGCAACCTCAAGGAATATCCTTTCTACTAAGTTTATTTCAAATTCATAGATATATATATATATATATATATATATATATATATATATATATATATATATAGGAAAGAAGACCTTACAAAGCAATCTTTTAAAATGTTGCGATGACCTCAAAGTCGGCGGAGATTCTGAAGTATAATCAATAAAAATTAATTATTCTTCAATAGCCATTTTTTACTTTGTTCAAGATTTTTTTGGTGATATTCCGGGTTTGAAATTTTGAGTGCTCTAGTTTTTAGATTTCCTATGATATTTATTTTTTGTTGGTAATTGTGTTGTGAGTGATAATTGAGAAATCTCTCTGAAAAAGTTGGTTTATGATACCAATCTACTTTCAATACGTTGTTTAGTTGTTTTCTTCTTCTAAAGTAAATTTTAGTTTTGTGAAAGACCTCAAGAATTACAAGTTTTTTGTCTTTAGGAACTGCGGTGAAAATATCGTCCACATAACTTTTTGAGAAAAGGACTGGAAAAGATAGTTTGTTTAAGCATTGTTTTTGTAATTCTGACAATGCTTAAACTATCTTTTTCAGTCCCTTTCTTCAAAAGGTATGTGGACGATATTTTCACCGCTAGAGACAAGAAATTTTAAATTCTTGAGGTCTTTTCAGACACAAAAGTCATTAAAACCCCAAACAACGTCTTGAAAGTAGATTGGTATCATAAACCAACTTTTTCAGAGAGATTTCTCAAGTATCACTCACAACACAATTTCCAACAACAAATAAATATCATAAGAAATCTCAAAACTAGAGCACTCAAACCAAATATCACCAAAAAAATCTTGAAAATAAAAAAATCTATTGAAAAAATTACCCCCATCTTTGCTAAAAAATTCTTCAAGATAACAAACCATCTAACAAAACTAAAAATCAAATGATAAAATATAACAAAATACCATATGTAAAAAATTCTCTGAAAGACTTGCAAATATTTTGAATGATGAACAATCTAAAATTGCATTCTCAAACCAAAACACTGTTGGAGAAAGATTCTTTTCACGTCAAAAAGAAAAACCTCCAATCTGCCATCAAATGTTATATACAAAATTAATTGTAACAATTGCACAAAATGTGGGTCAAACAGGACGTTATTTGAAAAAACGTATATCTGAACATGACAGGGACACAAGAAAACTGAATGTAAATAATCCTACACCCTTAGTTGAACTCACTAGAGAAAATGGCCATTCTTTTGATTTTATAAATCCTACCATTCTTGATCAAAAATCCTCTTTGTCTAAAAGACTAATCAGCGAAATGACACAAATTCTTCACAAAGATAGTGTAAATACCAGCAAAGATATAGAAAGAATAAACACGGCATATTTAAACCTGATAAGTCGGCTACCGAAATAATTCGTTATCATAATGTCATGATCTGCTTATAGAGCTTGGAAAAGAAATATGATTCGAAAGAATATATTCATTTAGAACGTTCACCTGTAAACTATGAAAATTCAATATTCAAATATAACTTCTTATTACGGAAAAATTATTCTATCCTAACGAATTATTGAACTCAATGAAATCAGACATTTCAAAAATAATTTCATGTAACTATGCGTGAGACCAAATTATTTATAAACCAATGGAATAAAAAGGACAAACATGGATGTACCATTAAAATAGTATCTGATTATGAGTTCATCAGAAAAATAGATTCACTATTTATAAACGACCCTAACTGAGAAGCGGCTGCATAGACAATGTAATAATTATATTTAAAAATAACACGAAGCCAATTGGTCATCATATAGTCGTTTATAGTTTCTCTATATGTGGTAAAACGAGGATATATAAAGAGTTGGAACAATATTCCATTCTACTCCATTCGGTATTTCCTTAGAGTATACATTTCACGTCAATATGTATTTTAAAATGCACATTAGCATTTTAAATTGAGATATTTTGATCAGATAATGTTTTAGTCAAATAGATAAAGACTTTTCTATTTCAAATTAATCAGATGCAACCAAGTTTAAAGGCACCAGTCATTAGAACTCACACCGATGAGGTTCTAAAATATTTTGCATACATCGATATGTAGTTAGAGAATTCATCGGACTTCATCATTGCTCCAGTAGTAAATCAAATAATAAATTACCTATCGGGATTTCTCAAGATTAAATAACGGAATTGATTTTAGTGAAGTGAACATCGTGTCTATTACAGGGTGAGACTAAATATTTTTTTTCTTTGATTTATTGGGTACCAGGCTTTATAAAATGAACATTTTTCCTCATTCATACTTTAAATTCATTGAAGTGTAATTCAATTACTTTGATAAATAATTATTATTTCATGAGATTTTGATAGTGGTTTTTTCAGAAATATGTATAACATGATTAATGCTATCCATTGATTTTTATTGAAAATTGTGCTATTATGTTTTAAAGTCTTACAACATACTAAAGTGGTTGTTTAATGAAGAAAAACAATTACCATGTTAATTGTTTCAATCCAGAGAATTGATTTAATTATTTGAGATTTGTGACCCTTGACAAATACAAAGTTTAGATTATACTGATAAACTTGAAATAAGTATTAAATATATATACTATGATTGATTTTTCTACCTTTGAATAAAAATATATTGTTCATGCCTCAAAATTATAAGACTGTGTAATTGATATGATATTGATTATTGCTATGATTTTATTGTGGTGTTTACATTCATATTTCTTGGTGATTTTATATACAGTGGGTTTATAAGATTTATTGATTTATGGTTTTGTGAATTGTTTTGAAAATGGATCCTAATTATATCTTTTAAAATTACAACCATATTATTATTTCATCTGTTTTGATAGCTTGAGTTATGACTGAGTACATAGATTAAACGAACCTCGATCATATATTGAAGGAATTACTTGGATTTGACCGCTCTCTAAGTACATTCTCTGTGTCACTGTTTAGTTGCACAATCTTCAGTATAGAACCTCTAACGACTTTTTATAAGACACGCTTTTGTACTGTCAATTGTGTGAAAAAGAATTAGTAATTGAGTAGAGTGAATACAGATAAAACCAGTATAGTTAGACATCATTTGACGGTATTTGTAAAATCCTTCTAGTGGATTTTCTAGAGTGTTTCTTTAACAAAAGTTACTGTGAGGTTCGACAAACACTTGGGTTTTCGGAGTGGTGTGTGTATTCATAACACTCTGTATAGACTCAGGTTTTAACAATAACTGGTCAGTGGTGGGGTCTTTAGAGTCTCCCCCTGTCCCCGGTTATAACAATTATAGGTTTTTTGACCACCTCTTCTATGCATTTTTTAAAATGTTCGTCATCCGGAATATTTCTATTTGGAAAGCGGTCTTCATACAACCGCCTGGCTTCCAGCACGTTACCATCAGCAAGCCCATACATGTAATGCATATCTGCAAACTCAGAATTCGTAAAATGGACCATGTTTTTTTAATTATACAGTATCGGAAAGTATTTATCTTGGGTATGGTGGTTTCATGAGAGCGTAAAGAATAGCTTGCTATATGTTGAGAGAGCATTACAATTTCTCCTCGACTCGCTCGGGGAAAGGATATCGACGTTACAACACAGAGATAGGAGAGCCAGGGCGGTCAACTCAGGACGTCAGCACAGTTTATAGCTAAAGAATCAGTTCGCTCACTTGGCGTCGGCACTTTGATCTTTATGTTCCCGTTTGTACACTGCGCAACTCTGATTTTTATCCCTCGCGCATACCGCGTGTTACTAATACTGACATTTTTCGTATACTTCGAAGAGCGATAATCGCGTACAGTCTTCTGCGCATCCTGAATTCTTTCCCTGGAGTGGATGTTACCTTGGAACATGCATTTGGGCCAAGTGAGCTAACTGCTTCTTTAGCTATAAACTTTGACGTCAGTATCATACCAGCAGCAGTCGGGAGGATGTGTGCGCTGCAATGAAGAAGAATCATTGACGATAATTTCACATCAGATAATTTGAACAAATTAAACTGATTCATTGATTCAATTTAATCTGTTGGACGACAGGTAGATCAAAATATCTTTGGTGCCGTGGTGGCCGCGAAAACAAAAGAAAATTCTTAACCATAAACAAAAGCAAACGATATTTCTGTAAGACAATAAAAACAAAAAACTTATTTCTAACAGAAAAACAATTATTTCTTGAATGGAGAGAAAAAAAATATTTACAAGAAAAGACAAACCAAATTAAATATTTTGTGTACGGAATTATTTTATTAAATGTTCGAACAAACCACCATTTTGGGCCAAACAATAGCCGAATCTATTGTACAATTCTGTTCTGGTAGCCGCAAGGGTAACTGGTGTTACCTGAGCACACAACTGAATAATTTTTGCCCTCAGTTCATCTAAATTGGTGGCACGTTCGAACTCATGCCGATATTCCTCCAATTTTAGCATGCTCCAGAAATAAAAATCGAGAGGTGCTACATCTGGTGATCAAGGTGGCGATTGTACCTCGCGTACAAATAAACCGATCATGTTGAAACCACACGTCGTTAAAGTAAATCGGAAGAGCGCGAACTGCAGGAATAATTTGATTTTGCAAAAGTTGCAAATATTTTGCTGCATTCAAATTCCCTTCAATAAAAAATGGGCCTATGACGTGATCGCCTAAAAGTCCCGTCCACACATTCAATTTGCTTGGGTACTGTGTCCTCACAGCAATACTCAAATGTTTATTTTTACGAGACCAATAACGCACTACGGATAGGTTGTGTTTCCGATGAATTGAGAAGGACGATTCATCGGTAAATAACACCTTTTTTAGAAAGTCATCATTTACACGAAATGCTCTATTGCATTTTTCGACCATCGTTTCACAAAACTCCATACGTCTGAAATGGTCTCCAGGCAAAAGTTCTTGTGTGGTCTTGACTTTGAAACAATGATAAACGTTTCTCTTCAAAATATTCCTTACAGTTCTTTCATTCAAATTCACTTAGTCGGCGATCTGTCTACTCGAACAAGGTGTCGTTTCTGCCAATGCACACACATGTGTTTCTCTCATTTCCCGTTCCTCGGGTATTTGTCTAGGATGCGGTGGTGGATTTGTGGGACAACATTTTTTGCAATGTGCTGCCACACACCCAAAATTCTGAAATTTAATTGAAAGGACAGTCGCTTCTGTAGGTACAGGCCCATCTGCAGAAGCCACTATGAATAGATTTCTAGTATCTTGTACAGTATTACCCCCAAAGTACCACTTAACGATCTGTACTATCCCGGCGGTTGTGTAAATAGGCGGCATGTTTCAAAAGGTAATAATTGTCACGGTCTTTTGTTTTCGCCACCACGGCTCGGCGAGAATGAGTCGCGGTGCGCTGTGTCGCATTGCCACGTGGTCAGTTAATGCGTCGGGTGGGGTAACAGGAGGGGCGCACAGCAATGCGTCTCTCTTGTTTATGTGGTATTATCATATCATTGCGTTCCTTGTTGCTCGTGTAGATTTCTGTCTATACCCCAGATAAATAGTTTCCGATACTGTATTGTTAATTTTGATGACATAAATACGTGACAACTAGACTAGGTTGACAACTGTCAAAACTGTTTATGTTTACAAAACAAAATTTACTTCTTACCAACAAGAGACCAGATTTGCTCAGAAAGGAATGGAAATTGAAATCCAAATAGTTATTTGTATGCCAAGACCGCGAAATACCTTTTTGCGTTCCGAAAGGAAAGTTATCGCGAAGCCGCTTGCGGCCGCGGCAGGATAATCTTGAGGTCGCTAAGAAGTTTCGCGGCCATGGCATACACACCATTTTTCGTGTAATCGTCAAAATTATTAAACCAGATCATTGCAAATAAATATATTATTGCTTAAAAATCAACAGCAGTTCAATTAATTAATGAAGACACGTTTCTATGGAAATGATATGGTTGAATATATACAAATTATTTGAACATTTCTTGACAAAACGCAAATATGTCTGATACTGATAGTGATATTTTAGTATATACAGGGTGGGGCACCCCATACGACACGGTCCCTGTAAACCAAACCATCAATTTTTTCGGGAATTTCTCCATTTTATTATATGTATATTGATTAAGGCTGCAAAAGGAAATAATTTTGGAGTCTACAGGGTGGCTCAAAAAAGTGTGATATATCAAAGTTGTGTTTTTTTAAATATAACACCCTGTATTTCGTTACACTTCTGAATAGGTCAGGAAAAACTAATATGATTTCATATGAGGTACTATGTATCTAACTATAACCGTTCTCGGGTTATTGATTTTTTTATAAAAATGCTAGGTACAATTGGAGACTAAATAACATCGAAATGTATCGAAATCACGCCTTCGAATTCTGACCAAGCATAAAAGAGGTTTTGGGCTATTGATTTCGATAAAACCCGTTTCTCAATATTATACAGAATGTTCAGAAATCATTGTCACTTTTTTATAATTTCGGACAAAGATAACTTTGTTATTTCAAATAGAACACCCTATATTTTGGTTTGTACAATATGAAATTCAATTATATTTCATTTCATATTGGGGTTCCCTATACCTAACCTAAATAGTTTTTCAGATATTGGCTTTTTCAAATAGTAGTTCTTATTTCAATGCATTCTTTGAATCAAGATAGCTTTGAAACGACATTCATTTGATTTGCTCACAGAATTTTCATTGACAGTTGTTATACTCCACTTCATCGAAAATATTTACTGTTCACTAAAATGAAGTTTTCATTTACATTCATATTCTGACAGTAGTTCATTAAACAGACTATACAATTTTTTTTTATTATTCAACTGAAACAACAACAAAATATGAAACACAAATGTATTTAATTCAAAGTAGGTGCTCGAAATGCCGACCATCCTGTTGAATACAAAGAGCCATTCTCTCTATTGAAGTCTTCTTAACATTTAATACCATTTGAGGCGTCACTTTTCGAAAAGCAGCCCTTATTCTCTCCTTCATATTTGTGTCGTTAACCTCATTCTTCAAGTATCCCCATAGGAAAAAATCGAGGCAAGTCAAATCTGGTGATCTCGCTGACCAATTTTGTGATCCTTCCCTACCAATCCATTTATTCGTAAAGCACATATTCAAAAACTGTCTGACACTGAATTTGAAATGTGCCGGAGCTCCATCCAATTGTAACCACATCCGTTGTCTGATATTTAGCAGCACATTCTCCAGAAGCTCAGGCAGATCATCTCGTAAAAATTGTAAAAAAATTTGACCATTCAAGTTTCCATAAAAAAAGTATGGTCCTATAACTTGTGTACCTATAATTCCTCCCCACACGTTAACAGACCATCTATTCTGGTGATCCAGAGTGCGGAAAAAATGAGGAATCACATCACTATAATAATGGAAGTTGTGTCTGTTCACTAGGCCATTGTCATGAAAAGTAGATTCATCAGAAAATAAAATGGTATCCAAAAAATGTTCATCCTCACTAAACTTGTCCAGAACCCATAGACAAAACTCGATTCGTCGATGGAAGTCTATTTCAGATAATTCCTGGTGCATATGAATACGGTACGGGTGGAATTTGTATTTTTTTATTACCCTAGAAACGCTCCGTCTGCTTATCCCTTTATCTTTCTCGATCTTACGTTGACTCGTATGAGGGTTTTCTATGATTGATCCCATAATGAGAAATTCATTTTTCTCATTTCCAATGATAGGTTTTGGTCTATTTGCTACACTTCCAGTCCTACGAAATTGATGTAGCAATCGTTTGAAAACCAACTTTTTTGGATGATTCTGGTCTGGATATTTTTGGGCATACACCCTCGACGCCAAAAAACACTCACCAATCGCTAAAATCATATCTAGCCGCTCTTGAATGGGATAAGTTTTTATTTTCGACGCTAATAATTCAGTGAATGTTTTGAATAACGTAAAACACAATAACTGTCAATAAGAATTCTTTCAACAAGTGGAATAAATGTTGTTTCAAAGAATGCATTGAAATAAGAACTACTATTTGAAAAAGCCAATATCTGAACAACTATTTAGGTTAGATATAGGGAACCCCGATATGAAATGAAAGATAATTGAATTTCATATTGTTCTGACCAAAAAAATACAGGGTGTTCTATTTGAAATAATAAAGTTATCTTTGTCCGAAAAGTGACAATGATTTTTGAACATTCTGTATAATAATGAGAAACGGGTTTTATCGAAATCAATAGCCCAAAACCTCTTTTATGCTTGGCGAGAATTCGAAGGGATGATTTCTATACATTTCGATGTTATTTAGTTTCCAATTGTACCTAGCATTTTCATAAAAAAATCAATAACTCGAGAACGGTTATAGTTAGGTACATACTACCTCATATGAAATCATATTATTTTCTCCTGGCCTATTCAAAAGTGTAACGAAATACAGGGTGTTCCATTGAAAAAAACACAACTTTGATTTGTCACACTTTTTTGAGCCACCCTGTAGACTCCAAAATAATTTCCTTTTGCAGCCTTGATCAATATACATATAATGAAATAGAGAAATTCCCGAAAAAATTAATGGTTTGCTTTACAGGGACCGTGTTGTATGGGGTGCCCCACCCTGTATTAGTAGTAAACTCGGCACTTTCCGATTTAATACTTGAAAAATGATAAAAGTATTTATTTTTTGTTAATTAAAAAATTAATGCTGTATTCAATAAAAAATAATCCTTGTCATTGTCGTATTTTAGAAATGACAAATTTCCGCGAAATTAAACTTCGCGGACTGTGTTGAGAACGCGAAATACTCACTTCGCGTGCGATTGCATGAAAAATAATATACTTCAAGAAAAAGCAGTGGCGTGTCACTTTTATATTTAAAATGATTCAGTGCAAATCCCGCACGAACGCCACTGGTAAGAATAAAAAACTATTCTGTACAGCAGAAAATGCCTATTGATGCATAGATATAAATATCTAGGGTCATACCAAAGTTATAAAAAAATAAATATTTTTTCTTAAAATTTTAGCACCCTGTAGTTCAAAAGTTAAGACCTTCAGGACATATATTCATATAAAGTTTTTTTCTCAAAATGGACCCAAGAATAACCTCCATGAATATTAGCATGTTATTAAGAAACCCCTGTATATACAACGGTTATATGTTTTTAAATTGTAGAATTGAACTATTTTCCAGATTTCACCGAAAAATATGTTTTTTCTCCAATTAAAATATTCCTCGTTTCTCATTTGGCATAATTCTGTTAAAGTTCCAAAGTTGCTTTGGCGATAAGGTTCTAGATGAGATAACATTTTTGGAAATATACATAACATACTGATAAAAATGTCACTGTCTGAACTTTTCATATCTGTAATATTGCGACCTTACGGCTGGATGAAAACGCACTATTGCACCATATTTAGTCTAGGATCGCAGCCATTCAGTCTCCGTGTGTTTCATCAACATTTGGACTGGCTCTAAACATGCTTCCGCCAAGTGACCGATATTAATGATTGCTTTGCTAATCATCCAAGCTGCGACTGTATGATATCTTCCGTCATTGGGTATACGAAAGAGTATAATAGCGATGATGCAAGAATAATATAAAATGTAACCAGATTAACGATGCCGAAGAATTACTTTTGCAGCTACGATATCCTCAATACCCTTATTACGTAGTGAAATAAAATCGTCAGGATTTAGATTGCTTATATTTGAATATTCTCGTCATGTAAGGAAATAGCGTTATGCTCCCTCCATGGTTCCAAACGATCCAATAAATCAATTGATATCGAGGTAGCAGAAAATGTTGCCATCAATCGTGTTTCCACCATTTTGTATTTCTTTTTTCTCAATATTTTTCCCTTTGAAAGTTGACGTTTTATATTCCATCACATTTAATTGTCATTATACCATGCAATACTATACCTATATATCTCTTTTCCAAAGCCATCCGCCACAGTAAAAGGTATTTTATTCCTGATAATACTATTCGTTATATTTTATCAAATGGACGTGCCACATTTTCAATATAAACCATTAATCCAACTTCAAAATACAAAAATCATAAGAAATTATGTTAAAAAAAGTATAGAATCATCTAAACACACGTAATATAGAAATATAAAAGAAACAAAAATATCTTCCACGTATTACCACTCAACGATAATATCCGACTTGTATTCGCATGGATATCCTACTGCTCACCTCGAAAGACTGAATCCCTATCACGGTGAAACAATGAACCAATGATTGGAACGATCAAAATAAGAGGGAGGTCAGTGTTACGGAAATAAGTACAGTACGCTCCTGCTTTGTTTATCTCGCACAGGCGAGGCTGTTTTTTCAGACGGAATTCCAGGAATATGGCGACTGAGTGGTTGAGGTCACGCTGGGCTTTCCCATCGAATGATCTCCATGTTCCACGAACCGACAAGAAGGTGTAAAAGATGTCAATTGACTATCAACAACTTTTTTTATTTTAATTTTTTCAATAAAAAAATTAATTCTAAAAAAAACTATTTTGCCGATGTCACCAGTTGAACAAGTAGTAGCTATTGTTAGACCATACACTTTGTTTTTTATAAAAAAATATCTGAAACAAGTATGATTAAATTCTTAGATTACTCAGGAAAATGTATAGGTACTATACTTTCTCAATCACGCCACTGGTCACCAGTGTAAAAGTCAATAATATACCGTACTTTCAAACAAAAATTCATACTTACATTATCTTTTTCTGATGTCCCTATAGTTACACTATCTTTTTTTTTTCTTTCTAATAAGACCAAAAGAATACATATGATATTTTGAATATTATACGTCAGATGTCACCAGCGGAATGGCCAAAAATAGATTTTTCGACACAATCCAGAAATTTTGAAAATAATTCAGTTCACCAGATTTTTGAAAAATTCTTGTAAGGCACTGATTAGTTTTAGTCTTTTCCAATGAATCAAATAGTAATTTTTCCACAAATAATTTTTTTCTAAATATGAAAATATATATTTAATACTTTTCTTCTCAAATAACATGACTTTTACATTGAATTCAATTTATCTTTTGCTCTACTCTATTTTCAAATAATACACGAAATAACTTTAATACTTCTATTGAATAAAAGCACAAAAAAAATAATATCGTTAAAAAAAACATCGAAAAACAATAACAAAAGGTATAATAAAATGAACAAAAATGAAATCATATCTAGCTTCAACCAAAGATTGAAACCATAGATTTGAAAACATCGATCAACATCAAATTTATTTCAATTAAAGAGCTTGTATTTTTAAAACAAATAAAATCCAAATTTCCCGTAAAACCCTCATATTGTATGTTTACCGACAATTCCCTAATTTTTGTACATTAGCGTCAATACAAGAACAGGTAATAAACCTGCATAAATACGAACAATGTGGTTCACCCCAACAGTAAAATTAAAGCAAGCGTTAAACTACTTTTTTCCTTAAAGCTTTGCACTCACCCTGTAGAACAATTGTTGCCTCCAATAACCAATTTTTCCAAATAGTTGCCCCAGTTTTCTGTCCCATGTTTCATAGACACTCGTATATATTCCCTTTCTATCTACCGATACAATAAAAACCCCATACTTAAACACCACCCATTTCATGAAACCCAAACATCCTCCCACCGCTGGGAAAACTAGTTTTCCTCGAGCTCTAAACGACATATTTTGGTAACGGGTCGTCTGTACTGGAAGGTCGATGTTTTAACATCCACAACTCGTATTCTACCGTCGGGTCCTGGGTACGTTGAAGTTATTCGCCCCAACTTCCATTCATAACTTGGCGCATTTTCATCGACGATAGTGACAATATCACCAACTCCAATTGGTTTATTGTCTTTGATCCACTTACTTCCTCTGGGTAGTGTCGGTAAATATTCTCGAACCCATCTTTCCCAGAAGGAATCAGCCAACATTCTTGATTTTCTCCACTCTCTTCTCAAAAAAGTTGAATTGGAATCCAAAGGTGGTACTGGTCCCTCTCCATTGCATGAACCCCTTAAAAAATTATTGGGAGTGGGAGCTTCGTAATCAGCAGGATCTATGGAGACTTTTGTCAGAGGTCGCGAATTTACTATTTTCTCTGCCTCCACGATAAAAGTGTGAAGAGTTTCATCCCTGAGTGATTGGCCATGCAACACCTTCCCAATGGTTCTCTCCCATGCTCCTTCCATGTGGGCTGCGGTAGGTGGATTGAATTTGAATTATATTTTCTTTACACACGTAGAATCGATAATAGCGGATTTGTTCAAATTCTCCACTGATTCCCTCAGTTCCTTATCATCTGCTTTGAAGTTCGAGCCATTGTCACAAAAGATCACTCTTGGCTGTCCCCTTCTCCCTGTCATTCTCATGATGGCCATGCTTTAACAAGGCAGCTGATATTATTGGAAGACTACGAGCAGTCCGAACCCCAGAATTGGAAGATGCTGTTTTGAACGCTCTCGATGAGAATCCAGAAACAAGTACAAGAATAATTGCTGTTCTACTCAGTCCACAGTTTGGATAATTAACCACGATCAACAGTTTTATCCATACCATATTCATATACAGTCAATTTCCCGCAAGCAGAACAGCAGTTCGGATGGTTTCGTACACTTTCGGAATCGTATGAGCAAGGGCTAGGACTCGCATATAATAGAAAGAGACAGATATATATATATATATATATATATATATATATATATATATATATAATGGAAGAAATTTAATGGACATAGCCCTCAGAGAAAAGTGCTAACCGTAGACACGTGTTTCGGGCTCTCGGCCCTCATCAGTACGGTGGAGAAGTGCAAGGATGAACAACACTTGGTAGAAAACGACAAATCAACGGAGTCAACAAACAGAAACCAGCCGCTCATTTGTGATTTCGGTCAGCAGACCCTGAATTCCAGGGCAACAACCAACGTCACCACGGAGGCAGCTGACCGAAATCACAAATGAGCGGCTGGCTTCTGTTTGTTGACTCCGTTGATTTGTCGTTTTCTACCAAGTTCATCCTTGCACTTCTCCACCGTACTGATGAGGGCCGAGAGCCCGAAACACGTGTCTACGGTTAGCACTTTTCTCTGAGGGCTATGTCCATTAAATTTCTTCCATTTTGTTTTTAACAGTCCCCTCGATATTACTCTCTTTCATATTTATATTCCTGGACTCGGATGTCACGCAGGTAGCTATAGCTGCCTCCGTGGTGACGTTGGTTGTTGCCCTGGAATTTAGGGCCTGCTGACCGAAATCACAAATGAGCGGCTGGCTTCTGTTTGTTGACTCCGTTGATTTGTCGTTTTCTACCAAGTGTTGTTCATCCTTGCACTTCTCCACCGTACTGATGAGGGCCGAGAGCCCGAAACACGTGTCTACGGTTAGCACTTTTCTCTGAGGGCTATGTCCATTAAATTTCTTCCATTTTGTTTTTAACAGTCCCCTCGATATTACTCTCTTTCATATATATATATATATATATATATATATATATATATATATATATATATATATATAGAGAGAGAGAGAGAGAGAGAGAGAGAGAAAGAGAGAGAAAGAGAGAGAGAGAAAGAGAGAGAAAGTCGCATGGAAGGATCATAACATTTTTTTCTTACGTGACGCAAGCCGCGTAAAGGGGCCTACAGACGTACCAATTTATTGGACCCGTTATCGGGGGGTCGACGTCGGGACTCAAATACGTGACGTGTGTAGGCTCGTCGGCCGACTAAATAATTGCGTTCCCGATATCGGGATATTAATGACATTCAAGAATCATGTTCAATAATGATAATAATAATAATACTTTATTTGCCACTGCGGTACAATATGTACATATGGTATGTCAATAATTAGTTATAAATATAGAATATAATGATAACAGGATAAAAACGAATAAAATAGGTGGATGAAGGTCGTACTCAGCAATATAAGTGTATACGTATATACAGTGACCGGCAGAAAGTAAGCATCATATGGGAAATTCTTCCATTAATAAATTTTGACGAATATCGATATGTGCAATCGCTTCTGCATCAGAAGCAACCCCAAAAGACGTTGTACAGTGCCGTTCGTCTTTTCGTGTTTGGAGGGAAATTAAAAAAAATTAAAATTACGTTTCAAAACACACTTAGTTGGGAAAATATCGAAAAATAGTTTTTCGAAAAATTGTATAAAAAATTATAATATGATATTTAATTTTAAAAAAGGGAAAAAAAAAATTTTTTCCATAATAAAAATTTCAAATTGGAAAAATACATTTTAGACAAAGAAACTCATTAGTAAGGCCAACAGCAATATTTCAAATGATATTTTGTAAATATTCGCAAGCTACTTTATTCGGAAAAAAAATTGAAATCTATGGATTTGCCATGTATTCAGCTGCTTCATGAGAGGTCACTGAAATATCTCCAGGACATTATAATCCCGTTACTGTTCATTATTGATGAAGGTCCTTGTATCTACATAATTTCAAATTGAATTTTGTATCCAAACAAAAAATAAATTGATTACAAACTTTCGAGTATGCATTACATTGTTTGGTTTATAATTATTGCAGCTTCTAATTTTATTATAAAATGTAATTATGTAAAAAATTTAATCAATTTTTTGTTCTAATAAAAAATTCATAATAAAATTCTGTAGATACATGGTTCTTTGTCAATAATAAACTGTATCGGGATTATAATGTCATGAAGATATTTCTGTGACCTCTTATGAAGCAGCTGAACACATGGCAAATCCACAGATTTAAAATTTTCTTCGAATAAAATAGATGTAGCTGGTGAATCTTTACAAAATATTACTCTTGAGCTTTACTAATGAGTTTTTTTGTCAGAAATGTATTTTTCCAGATTGAAATTTTTTTTATGGCAAAAATTGATTTTAATTTTTTCATCTCAGATTTTTTTTTCCAAACTTGTACATAGCTATAAAATGTCGTTCTAAACAACTTTTCCAAATAACATTTTTCAATATTTTCCCAAATAAGTGTGTTTTGGGACATAATTTTAATTTTTTTTTAATTTTCCGCCAAACAAGAAAAGACGAACGGCACTGTACAACATCTTTTGGGGTTTCTTTTGATGCAGAAGCGATTGCATGTATCGACATTTGTCAAATTATTATATTAAAAAAATTCCCATATGATACGTACTTTCTGCCGGTCACTGTATATATATATATATATATATATATATATATATATAAAAGTCGTGCATATAAACTGCAAATTAAAAACATATGGGAAAAGCGTCATAGATAAGTATAAATACACTTTAAATAATAGAAAAAAATTGACAAAAATAAAAAATACGTGATCATCGGAAATTATCATCCAGGAATTCATCGCCACTATAGTAGCATTTTTGCAGCAGCAGCTGCTTCACTCTGCCATGAAACACTTTATCAGAGGTAATTTGCTTGATCTCTTCAGGTAATTTATTAAACAGAATTATTGCATTATATAAAGGGGATTTTTTATATTTTGTTGTCTTGTGATTTGGAATACGCAAAAGATCACCATGACGGGTATTGTAACTGTGCGCCGTTGCATTTGTTTCTATTTCTTGGATGTTTGATCTAGCAAAACCTATACTTTTAAGAATATATATGGAGGGAGCCGATAGTAATTTTTCCCTAATGAAAACTGGTTTACAGCTGTCTCTGTGTTCCATGCTGAAAATCAATGTAACAATGCGCTTTTGTGCTACGAATACTCTGTTTATTTCACTACTGCAACCCCATGCTATGATATTGAGCGACATATGTGAATATGCCATTGCAAAGTAGATTTCAAGTAGACCTGCTATATTCATGCATGATTTCATATGCCTTAAAGCAAAGAAAGCCTTGTTTAGTTTATTGCAGACATCTTTTATTTGCAGATCCCATGGTAGGCTTTCATCCAAATAAGTTCCTAACAATTTTACCTCACTGCTACTCCTGATTTCGTCAATAACCTGTAGGTCATGTGGAACATTTTTTTTTCTATAATAGAAATTCACAGTTACTGTTTTAGTGGAGTTAAGAATTAGTCTGTTTCGCTGACACCAGGAGCTAAAACCGTCGATTATGCATTTTACCTTACTAAGCAGTACATCAATATTCCCCCCTGTAACTGTGATAGTTGTATCATCTGCAAACATAGTAAGGTGGCAATCTTCCAGATAATCTGGCAAGTCAAAAACATACAGCAGAAAGAGCAGAGGTCCAAGCACTGATCCCAGGGGCACTCCAATCTTAACGTCATTGTAACTTGATCTGGAATATTCACATTTTACTGTCATGGTGCGTCCTTCGAGGTAGGATTTAATCCATTTCAACACGTTATTGGGGAAACTAAGTTGGGATAGTTTAGCAATCAAAAATTCAGGGGACACAGTGTCAAACGCTTTCGTTAAATAAAAAAATAAAGATAATACAATATTACTCGAATCTAGCTCTTTATAGATAAAATTCAGTAAGTGATATGTTGCAGTTTCTATTGATTTACTCTTTCTGAATCCATGTTGTTCTTTGCACAGTATATTATTTACCTCCAAATAGTTAGTAATCCTGTTTGATACTATATTTTCAAAAAAAAATTGCCAGTGAACAGAGCAAAGAGATTTGCCTATAATTATCGACATCAGAATGATCTCCTTTTTTTAAAAAAGGTATTACTAATGCCTTCTTGAATTTTTCGGGAAAGTATCCTGCAGAAAAGCCTGATTAAATAGGTCAGCGGGGTACTCATTACATCAATTACTTTAAGCTCAATAAGTGATAATAGTGCAATGATTGCATTAATTGAATTTTGGAAACAAATTAAGTGCCTTTGGAACCCATGGCTGTTAGAGCAATCCCAATTTCTTTCATTTTCGACAGAGCAAGAGCCATCCTTGTCGGTTGACGTATAACTAGTAACTGATAGCGTCGATAATAGTCACAAGTGTGATTCATTTTGAACTAGAGCTCATCTAGTATTGGAACGACCTTTTGGTAGGTAGAGAGGGACACGATTTGCTGTGCTACGGCGAATCTTCACCAGTGTCTTGGCATGCAGCGTTTGGAAGGTTAGGTTTGTTTAATTAATAAATAGGTAGTGCAGTTATTTATTCAACTTCGCAATAGTTTACTCGTTACCTTGCCAAAATGCCCAGTGTTAAGTACTATTCAGTAGCGGAAAAAGAAATAGGAGTGTTAGGAAAGTTATAGGAGTGTAAGTTCTCTACGTCTCGTGAATCGCCTATACCAAATAATTTGGTACGCCTATGGAATTTCTATTAATAGCCATAGTTAGACAATGGTTCGGGTATCTTCGATAAAAATTGGTTGTTAGGTGGGGGAAGGCCAAAGTGGTCGTTTCAATACTGGATGAGCTCTACGACAATCGTGTCGCCCAGTATAGAACTCTTGTCTATGGTGCCGCCACTCGAATGAATCATGCTGCATCTTTTTAATCGCTCTGATTATTTTTTAGTATATGCGCGCATTTATATTTAATGCCGTGTATTCTATTTTTGCGACTAAATAATCGCGGTACTGAAAATCGCATGTGCGCTCCGGCCCTTACACTCGTTCTTGTGGTGATGTTTAGCAGTAGAATGAATTGAAACCTATAAACAAGAGGAAGGCTATATATCATACATATAAGTTCTTTATTATTTAAACAATACAATTCTTCTTCCGAATTGTTAACTATTATCATAATAATGATAATAATTCAATAATTATATGTTAAGCTAGAAATTATTAGAAATTTGTATAGGTCTAACCTCCCCAGTCCATGTACCCATGAAAACTATCAGTTATTGCATCATTTCTGGCGACATAACATCGGAAATTTATTGAAATAAAGCATGTTCAAAAACTCCATCACGCATCATGTTCCTGAAGTTGGGTGTTGTGTTTATGCCAGATCGAGGTGTTCAAAAGCGATATAGATTTAATGGAGGAACTAACATTCATTTCTTTTCAACTAATTTGTACATATAATATCATGATCTCCTATAACTCCTATAACTGTTACTTGAAAACGAGTGTTACCCTTAGGCTCTTACTCTTTCGACTAAAATAAGTGGGCAACAGCTATTCACGAATTTAGAATTTTAACTGAACAAGGACTAGAGACCGGTCTCCAGTCCTTGCCATAATGATAGTTCTCAAAAATGGCAGGGAAAATAACTTTGGATCAGAATTTGGAAAAAAGCTAATTTTCATGGAGGATGCAGCTTTAACTACCCAGTACGGATTGGTGAGTAGCCCATCACTCCAGGACGTGCCTGGGACGTTTGAAGCGCGAGGGGTCGTCTATGTTATAATCAGTGGCTTCTCTCACGAGGGGGTTCTCATGGATTATTGCGCAATCGAAAACTTTCCGATTGCGGTCTCTGATAATACTCCTGATGGAAGGCAGGTTCAAGTCTTCGAGGATCCGATAGTTCCGCACATACCACGGAGCGTTCGTTATCATCCGCAGGACTTTCATTTGCGCCCGTTCCAGGGCGCGAATGCAGGTCCTGCTGGTCTGACCCCAGGCGGCTGAGGCGTACAAAATGACAGGCCTGAACATCATTTTATAAATCAGATCTTTGTTCTTCAGAGAGAGTTTGCTCTTCCTGTTGATCAGGGGGTACAAAGTACAGATTTTCTTGGCAATCTTGTTCTCAGCGAACTTGACGTGTGGTCTCCAGGTGGGCCGGCGATCCACCGTTACTCCCAGGTACTTGACCTGCTCCGACCATTCTATCTCCCTTCCAGAGACAGACACAACCCCTTTCCGGGTTGTTTCTCTTTCGTCCCATCGAAATTGCCTGCGTTTTGTCAGGATTCAGCTTCATTTTCCACTGCTGGAGGTCGTCTAATGCATTCTGCAAATAACCGAAACCCATGAAGTGGTTGGCTGAAGAAGAAAGTAAAGCCGTATAGTCAGCGAATGAGAAGATCTTCACGTGTTTTGTAGGATTATATACTGTTATTATCGACTATTTCCCTCATTACTTTTGAACCAATCAAATGGCCAAAACTTCATACATAGAACCAATCAGATCAGTTTTATAATAAATGCACACAAGAATACTGTCAAAGTTATATGCCTACACAATTATTTGCAAAGATGTAGGTCATTTTGGATTAACTTCATACTCAAATGAGATGATAATATAATTCAACGATATCTTATTTCCTCATTGCTTAAACAAAGAGTCTTCAAATGCCAGCATAAACTTTCTGTTATGAAAATATAATGATCCACTTATGGTTACAGCTATTTTACGAATTCATGGAGGATGAACACATTACACTCAACGAAGAGAACGTTGCATATATTCGTATCGACAACCAATATTTCTAATTATCATTTCTATGAATAAACCATCATTAAAAGCGCGAAATCTTGAAACTCATTTTGAAAGATTGTTCATTGCTCATTCCACAAATTTAGTTGAATTCATGAGATTTTGAAAGAAAGCGACTCAGAAGTTACGTTTTTGGAGAAAAATACATTGTTTCCAAAATGCAATGACATGTCGAAATGATTTTGAAATTTGAAGAGCACATAACACATTTGAATAAAAAACTGGCATCTGGTTGTTTTGTTTTAAGATCAGTATCGAACGAATTATGATTTACTGTTGCTAAATCTGTTTATTATGCACTTATAGACTCCCATCTACACTACGGCATATCTTTCTGGGGGGTATGTAGCAGTCAACTTTTCCAGTCAGTGTTTATACTTCAGAAACGAGCAATTAGATACCTTTGCAAAGCAAAATGGGGAGAGTCATGTAAACCTTTTTTCAAAGAACTTGAAATCCTTACATTTGTCTCAATTTTCATATTGGAGACAGTTTCTATAATTCATAAGGATAGATTGGGGTATGAAATCAATGACATACCCTATAACACTCGCCAGAACAAATATCACTTGAAGCTCCCTATTCACACACAATGGAGTGAAGATATACAATAAAATACCAAGGGATATTAAAGAGAAAAATTTCCAGATTTTTAGAAACAAAACAAAAAAACTACTATGTGATAAGGCCTACTACAGTTTGGAAGAATTTTATGACGATTCACTTTAATCGTAATGTTTTACATTCGTTGATAAAGAGATAAATAAAAAAAATGTGTAGCTACTCAAAACTCACACAATTAAGTTTTTAACATTTACATTCATGTTCATGAATATTTCTGTGGTTTTGTGTTATTATTTACTTACATTAGCTGATGTACTTTCATGTCCTGCAAAATTTTATCTGTGTGTTTTTAAACAGGAACATTATTTTAATTAGCAAAAGGTAGATTACAAGGTACATAATTTCATAATTTAAGCTTGGCATCAATCCGGACTTGCAAAATATCTGGAGTATCGCTCTCCGGATTATCGAGTCTCTACTGTATGTGCTTTATATAAATTTATACTATTAATTATCAAAATACATTATGTATGGAGATTAAGAATGGAATAAAGAATAATAATAAAAGCGAAGAATGAGTGTGAATATAACAAAATGAAATTTGGGTTGACAAGATTAAATATAAAATTGTCTGGATCTGTTTAGAGAATTTGTGTATATGAAAAATGATGTGATTGTAAAGAAAATTATCTGTTGTTTTTCTATTATTGAAATGTAACTAGGTTTTTATATTAAATTTAAATGATCTATATTGATTTATTGATTTTAGTTCATTTGGTAAAGCGTAGTACATTTTTGGCCCCAGAAATTCTAAACTACTTTGTCCTATACTTTTTTCACACTTCGGTAACCAAAGTTATTAATTTTACGTCTTGTATGATAGATGTGTACAATAGGTTCCAACTAAATTTTACCTTGATGAATGTTTAGAAGTAATCTCAGAGAAAAAAGTTGTCTCACGTCGAGAAATCCGCTTTCTGCGAATGATGCGTTGCTAGGGTTATTTTTTTATCATATATAATTCTGATAATCCATTTCTGTAAGGTATCAATGTGAATGAGATGACAGTAAATAAAATGCCATAGGATAGTTGAGATTGAATGAGTGAATAATGAATAGTTTTCAAGTGAGGAATATCTAGGAATTCCTAAAAAAAAAATGATACAAGTCGCTTGTAAATCCTAACGCAAATAAATTATTATTCCTAAATATTTATTTGATTCTGTTTCTGGTATCTTGGTCTTCGGGTCGATGTTCAAAGATCCCAAGTTGGGCAAGTTACTTGTGTAAGAAGTGAAGGGGAGGTACTTGGTTTTATCTATATTTAATGTTGATTTATTATATCTGAACCAATCTTTTATGACCTTGAATTCTGATTCCACTTGAGTTTTCAGACTGTCCCAACTTTCAGACTGATGAAAAATTGCGGTGTCATCTGCAAAATTGAGAAGCGAACCTTTCGTATCCATGGCTAATAGGCTATTTATGCATAAAGTGAATAGCAGTGGTCCAAGCCCTGTACCTTGCGGTACGCCATGTGTAATATTTCTCCGTTCACTGATGACAGCATTAATATGAACTTGATGCCGTTGGTTTGAGGGGTAACTTTGTAATAAGGCGAAAACACTTCCTTTCATCCCATATAATGGCATTTTTTCAATAGTTTATCGTGACATACCATAAGTTAATGCACTTATTGCATCCGTTGAACTCCCCTCCCTAAAAGGATATTGGTTAATGGAAATGTCATCGAACTTATTTAATTTAGGAATTTTTCAATCCTATTCTCAATCATTTTTCGATAATTTGGGCTATATTGGAAATGGGTGAAATAGGTCATTAATTTCCTACTTCAGTTTTGTCACCAGATTTGAATAGGGGTTTTATTAGTCCTATTTTCGAAGTATTCGGAAAACAGCCAGTATTAAAACATTGATTTATCAAAAAAATGATAGGAATAGCAATTTCTATTAATGTTTCCGTTCTTATATTGTCCCTACCCAGAAATTTCTTATTTTTCACCGAACATGTTGTATTTTGAACCTCGGTCTCAACAGTGGAGAATGAATATAATTGCCGACATTTTCTTCAAAGTTGTCTGGTCTCTCAATTTTTCTCGCTGAAGTTTTACCTGTATTACTGTATCATTTCAATTTTGGTTTCACCTCATTTTTCCACAAATTTTGTTGACACATTTCCAGAGATTTCTGGACGTGTTAATCTTTCCTCGATGATACTCTTTATATAGAAAAATCGAATTTAAACGGTTTTCTTCACATAAAGGATTCAATATAAAATTGAACCAGAGAAAGGTGGATCTCAGGTGAAAAACAACTACTTTCCTGGCAAATACCACGCAGAACGTTGAATGATATTCACCTGAAAATCCATGCATACTTCCATAAAATATCAATGGACATTGAATGCAAATGTTTCTTTCTGATAAGCTCGATTATGTTTAATTTATGTCGTGTTCACCTAACAATCCGCATACCGGTTTCAGGCTTCTTGGCCCTCATCAGTACGGAGTAGTCAACCAGCCAAAGGTCCAAAGAACTTTGGCTGAAGTGAGACACAACGTAAACAAACCATCATCGATCTTGTAACACCTATAGGTACGCCGGAAAAGATAAACTTTAACTGGCGGTACCTAGTGACAGAAAGAAACACTCCGAAAATCTCCCACCTCGATAGGTTTCTTAATAAAAGATTCCTTCTCAGTAGGAGTGGCAAGCCCGTCTAGCATATAGTGAGAGATAAGTGCCATGTGAAGTGGAATGAATAGAAAAATCGAATTTAAACGGTTTTCTTCACATAAAGGATTCAATATAAAATTGAACCAGAGAAAGGTGGATCTCAGGTGAAAAACAACTACTTTCCTGGCAAATACCACGCAGAACGTTGAATGATATTCACCTGAAAATCCATGCATACTTCCATAAAATATCAATGGAATTGAATGCAAATGTTTCTTTCGATAAGCTCGATTATGTTTATTTATGTCGTGTTCACCTAACAATCGCATACCGGTTTCAGGCTTCTTGGCCCTCATCGTACAGTAGTCAACCAGCAAAGGTCCAAAGAACTTTGGCTGAAGTGAAACAATAAACAAACCATCATCGATCTTGTAACCTATAGGTACGCCGGAAAAGATAAACTTTAACTGGCGGTACCAGTGACGAAAGAAAATCCCGAAAATCCCACCTCGATAGGTTTCTTAATAAAGATTCCTTCTCGTAGATGAAGCCCGTCAGCATATAGTGAGATAAGTGCCTGTGAAGTGGAATGAATAGAAAATCGAATTTAAACGGTTTTCTTACATAAAGGATTCAATATAAATTGAACCAGAAGGTGATCTCAGGTGAAAACAACTACTTTCGGCAAATACCACAGAACGTTGAATGATATCACGAAAATCCATGATCTTCCATAAATATCAATGGACATTGAAGCAAATGTTTCTTTCTGATAAGCTCGATTATGTTTTTTATGTCGTGTTCACTAACAATCCGCATACCGGTTTCAGGCTTCTTGGCCCTCATCAGACGGGAGTCACCAGAAAGTCAAGAACTTTGGCTGAAGTGAGACACAACGTAAACAAACCATCATCGATCTTGTAACACCTATGGTACGCCGGAAAGATAAACTTTAACTGGCGGTACCTAGTGACAGAAAGAACACTCGAAAATCTCCCACCTCGATAGGTTTCTTAATAAAAGATTCCTTCTCGTAGGATGGCAAGCCCGTCTAGCATATAGTGAGAGATAAGTGCCATGTGAAGTGGAATGAATAGAAAATCGAATTTAAACGGTTTTCTTCACATAAAGGATTCAATATAAAATTGAACCAGAAGGTGGATCTCAGGTGAAAACAACTACTTTCTGGCAAATACACGCAGAACGTTGAATGATATTCACTGAAAATCCATGCATACTTCCATAAAATATCAATGGACATTGATGCAAATGTCTTTCTGATAAGCTCGATATGTTTAATTTAGTCGTGTTCACTAACAACGCATACGGTTAGCCTTGCTCATCAGTAGGAGTAGTCACAGCCAAAGGTCCAAAGAACTTTGGCTGAAGTGGACACAACGTAAACAAACCATCATCGATCTTGTAACACCTATAGGTACGCCGGAAAGATAAACTTTAACTGGCGGTACCAGTGACAGAAAGAAACACTCGAAAATCTCCCACCTCGATAGGTTTCTTAATAAAAGATTCCTTTCAGTAGAGAGCCCGTCTAGATATAGTGAGAGATAAGTGCCATGTGAAGTGGAATGAATAGAAAATCGAATTTAAACGGTTTTCTTCACATAAAGGATTCAATATAAAATTGAACCAGAGAAGGTGGATCTCAGGTGAAAACAACTACTTTCCTGGCAAATACACGCAGAACGTTGAATGATATTCACCTGAAAATCCATGCATACTTCCATAAAATATCAATGGACATTGAATGCAAATGTTCTTTCTGATAAGCTCGATTATGTTTAATTTATGTCGTGTTCACCTAACAATCCGCATACCGGTTTCAGGCTTCTTGGCCCTCATCAGTACGAGTATCAACCACCAAGGTCCAAAGAACTTGGCTGAGTGAGACTACAACGTAAACAAACCATCATCGATCTTGTAACACCTATAGGTACGCCGGAAAAGATAAACTTTAACTGGCGGTACCAGTGACGAAGAACATGAAAATCTCCACCTCGTAGGTTTCTAATAAGATTCTTCTAGTGATGGCAGCCGTCTAGCATAGTGAGAGATAAGATGCCATTGAATGCAAATGTTTCTTTCTGATAAGCTCGATTATGTTTAATTGGCAAATACCAGCAGAACGTTGAATGATATTCACCTGAAAATCCATGCATACTTCCATAAAATATCAATGGACATTGAATGCAAATGTTTCTTTCTGATAAGCTCGATTATGTTTAATTTATATCGTGTTCACCTAACAATCCGCATACCGGTTTCAGGCTTCTTGGCCCTCATCTATTCATTCCACTTCACATGGCACTTATCTCTCACTATATGCTAGACGGGCTTGCCACTCCTACTGAGAAGGAATCTTTTATTAAGAAACCTATCGAGGTGGGAGATTTTCGGAGTGTTTCTTTCTGTCACTAGGTACCGCCAGTTAAAGTTTATCTTTTCCGGCGTACCTATAGGTGTTACAAGATCGATGATGGTTTGTTTACGTTGTGTCTCACTTCAGCCAAAGTTCTTTGGACCTTTGGCTGGTTGACTCCACGTACTGATGAGGGCCAGAGCCTGAAACCGGTATGCGGATTGTTAGGTGAACACGACATAAATTAAACATAATCGAGCTTATCAGAAAGAAACATTTGCATTCAATGTCCATTGATATTTTATGGAAGTATGCATGGATTTTCAGGTGAATATCATTCAACGTTCTGCGTGGTATTGCCAGGAAAGTAGTTGTTTTCACCTGAGATCCACCTTTCTCTGGTTCAATTTTAATTGAATCCTTTATGTGAAGAAAACCGTTTAAATTCGATTTTTCTATTCATTCCACTTCACTGGCACTTATCTCTCACTATATGCTAGACGGGCTTGCCACTCCTACTGAGAAGGAATCTTTATTAAGAAACCTATCGAGGTGGGAGATTTCGAGTGTTTCTTTCGTCACTAGGTACCGCCAGTTAAAGTTTATCTTTCCGGCGTACCTATAGGTGTTACAAGATCGATGATGGTTTGTTTACGTTGTGTCTCACTTCAGCCAAAGTTCTTTGACCTTTGGCTGGTTGATCTCCGTACTGATGGGGGCCAAGAAGCCTGAAACCGGTATGCGGATTGTTAGGTGAACACGACATAAATTAAACATAATCGAGCTTATCAGAAAGAAACATTTGCATTCAATGTCCATTGATATTTTATGGAAGTATGCATGGATTTTCAGGTGAATATCATTCAACGTTCTGCGTGGTATTTGCCAGGAAAGTAGTTGTTTTCCACCTGAGATCCACCTTTCTCTGGTTCAATTTTATATTGAATCCTTTATGTGAAGAAAACCGTTTAAATGCGATTTTTCTATTCATTCCACTTCACATGGCACTTATCTCTCACTATATGCTAGACGGGCTTGCCACTCCTACTGAGAGGAATCTTTATTAAGAAACCTATCGAGGTGGGAGATTTTCGAGTGTTTTTCTGTCACTAGGTACCGCCAGTTAAAGTTTATCTTTTCCGGCGTACCTATAGGTGTTACAAGATCGATGATGGTTTGTTTACGTTGTGTCTCACTTCAGCCAAAGTTCTTTGGACCTTTGGCTGGTTGACTACTCCGTACTGATGAGGGCCAAGAAGCCTGAAACCGGTATGCGGATTGTTAGGTGAACACGACATAAATTAAACATAATCGAGCTTATCAGAAAGAAACATTTGCATTCAATGTCCATTGATATTTTATGGAAGTATGCATGGATTTTCAGGTGAATATCATTCAACGTTCTGCGTGGTATTTGCCAGGAAAGTAGTTGTTTTTCACCTGAGATCCACCTTTCTCTGGTTCAATTTTATATTGAATCCTTTATGTGAAGAAAACCGTTTAAATTCGATTTTTCTATTCATTCCACTTCACATGGCACTTATCTCTCATACTCTTTATATATTTTCTTTTGGATTTTCAACCGACGAAATTAAAAAGGAGGAGGTTCTCTAGTCTTTTTTTATGTATGACCACGCATAACTTTTCGCAGAGTAGTTCGATTTCAATGATTCTTTTTTGGAACGTAGTTCCTTATCGCGCGTTGCGAACGGGGGCTAGACGGAATAAATTAAGACCAAAAGTTGTAACGAGACTTTTGCTATGGTTGTAAGCCGTGCGGCGTGCGCGTGTTTCTCTGTCTGTCTCTCTCTCTCTCTCTCTCTCTCATAGAAAGCAAGCCAGTTATTTTCGTTTCGTCTTTCTATTTCACATTGAACAGTGTGGTGTCGCGACGATTATTTTTGTTGAGTGTATACAGGTTTTTTGTACATAATAAATAATAAAAAATAATAACAATAATGAATCCTGACAGTGTTTCTGCACAAGTTCCGGATATTGCTGATGGAGTTAGGTAAGTAGAGATTTTATACAGACAATAATAAATGCTTATGTATTTTTAGCAAGTACGCATTATAACCTCTCTTTACTATTGTGCTAACCAAGTCATACGCGTTATAATCTCTCCATTATTGTGTGTTTAGCAAGTGTACGCGTCATAACTTTAATAAAATTAAAAGCAAATTATATTTTAATATTACAATATCAATGCGTATGTATTTAGCAAGCCGTGCGTGTTCTAACCTATACGCTGTTGTGTTTACGAAGTCGAGAGAGTATATATATATATATATATATACTCTGTTGTGTTTACAAAGTCCCGCGCATCTATGACGTGTACGAAAGAATAGACAGACAGAGTGCATATATATATATATATAAAATATTATTATAACTTCATTACAATTCCTTCACTAATTAATCGAAAGGAACTTTGTTCCATCCGGGTGTCCCTTGACACCTCTCAAGTTTTTTTCATTGGTTAGGGTTTACCTCAAAGTTGGTCCCTTTTCAATTTGAAAAAAAAATCACCCTTAAGGCTACAAAAATAGGGAATATCTCCCCCACTGAATTTTTACCGGTTAACCGATTCTACCACTCAATAACTTTGTACGAGGTTATCCGATTCAGATTATTCTTTTTTTAATGGATAGGGTATACTTCAGAGATGGTCATATTTGAATTTGAAAAGGAACAATCCACCCCTGAGGATAGACAAATAGGGGATGATTGATTTTTCTCCTGTGAACCGATTCTGTTGAAACTTGGCACGCATATGTAGTTCTGATGACACTACAACATAATGGATACCTGGAGTCAGTTGGGTAGGTAGTAATGAGTTTCTTATCATTTTATTGTCAAGACAAAATGACTTAAAAAAACCTTAAATAATTTTGTTTATTGTTTATAATGGTTTTTTTTATATTTCACTTGTTTAAATGATTAATTGAGGAATTTTTTTCTCTTTAAAAATCATAATAGGCATTTTTCTATAGGTTAACAAAATTTTTATTTTTTTATTTTTAATTTGATTGTTTATTAAGTTAACAATTTGTTATAAACAATTTGTGACCCTCGGCATATTTTTTTCCTGAAAGTAAAAAAAACATTCAAAAACTTTTAAAAAAAAAATTAAACCGACGAAATACGGAACTGAAAAGAAAAAAATAAAATAAACCTTCTTAGTCTCAATAACTGAGCTCCTAAACTAATGTAAGTAACTAATTTTGAGTCGGCGCCAAATAAACAAGCAAATGAATTAGGTAAGGCGTAAAATGATGGCATCGAGTTGGGCGGGGACATTCTGATAATTTTTTTGAAGTAATTTAATGATCTTCGTTGATTGTTTGTTTGGCGCCGACTCAAAATTAGTTACTTACATTAGTTTAGGAGCTCAGTTATTGAGACTAAGAAAGTTTATATTATTTTTTACTTTTCAGTTCCGTATTTCGTCGGTTTAATTTTTTGTTAAAAAGTTTTTATTTTTCAATTTTTTCTGGCTGAAATCTACTAATTACTAACTGCTTGTTTTTTGATTACTTCCAAAATACTTACTTATCCACCTTACTTCAACTATTACCAGTTAAATAATATGATTATCTACTTTTACTATTTGTTGTAATATAAATTATTTTCGTTGTTCTGGTTAGTTTATTTCATTACTTTGTATATAATTCCATCCTCTCATAGAATATATTGATTGTGATAATGACACTAGCGATCTGTCATTGTCAACTACATATGTGTGCCAATGTTCACAAGTGAAAAATCAATCATCCCCCATTTTTCTACCCGTAAGGGTGGATAATTCCATTCGAAATCCAAATATGATCAACTATGAGGTATACCCTATCTGATGAGAGAAAAATCATCAAAATCGAAGATCGCAGTACAAAGTTATAGCTGATAGAATCGGTTAACGGACCAGAATTCAGCGGGTGAGTGATCAATATCCTTCATTTTGCTACCCTTAGGGGTGGATTTCATCTTTTGAATTCAAATGGGACCAACTTCGAAGTACACCCTATCTACTGAGAAAAGAATCATCGGAATCGGACGTCTCAGTAAAAGTTATGCGTGATCATACATAAAGAAAAAAAAATAAAAATAAATATACGTGTCGACTAGAGAACCTCCTCCTTTTTGGTTTCGTCGGTTAAAAATAGCCATATATAACAAGGTACTGAAAAAAAATTGTCTTCAATTTTTTATAACATTTTTAAATATTAAATTTTTTTTCAGTACCTTGTTATATTGGCTGTTTTTGTAATTTTCTTTACTTCCAGGAAAAAAATAAACCGAGGGTCACAAATTGTTTATAACAAATTGTTAACTCAATAAACAATGAAATTATTAATAAAAATTTTTTTGTTAATCTATAGAGAAATGCCAATTATGATTTTTAAAGAGAAAAAAGTCTTAATTAATTATTTTATCAAACGAAATATAAAAAAAACTATTATAAATGATTAAAACATTTATTTGAGGTTTTTTTGAATCATCATTTTGTCTTGACAATAAAATGGTAAGAAAAATTTTTTTTTAAATATTATACTTGTCTATTTGTTTATAAACAATTTCTTGACAAATGGCGTGAAATTTGTTTTTCCAACGTTAATTATTGCCATTGTCAGATGCAAAAACAGCTGTATAATAACATTTGTCAACAAAATTTTTTTTAACATTTCTTTAATATTTAATTTTTTGTTTATTAAAAAAAATTATAAGAACCAAAATAAAAAACTTTGATAAACTTTTAACACGTGATCTTAATGAGTATGTATATAAGAAGGGCTCCAGGAAGCAAAAAATTTATAGGTCAATTATTTAAACTTTCATGTCTACTTTTGTAAAAACAGAGATTGGATAAAAATTAGTTAATTGACAATCGTATAACTTTTTGAAAAATCGACATAATTTTTTTTTTCTAACAGGGCTTTATTCTTTCAAGTGTTCTGATGACACCATAATTTTTCCAAGTTTTTAAATTGATATTTAATACGATAAAAACATTATTTTGTGTGATATACTGTCTCCAGTGGTGTTGCGCTCATGCCGTAACGGCCACGCGGAGACCTATTTTCGGCATTGAATAAACATTATAAATAAAGGAGATAGAATTCCGGGAGTACAAACTTTTTTATTGGAAATTTCCTTCTCTTTAAGGATCTTCTTTCAAAAAATCTCAAATATTGATAGTTTTTGAGTTATTAACAAAAAACTGAATATATTTTTTTTTCATCTTATTTTGTTAATAACAATTGCAATTTTTTATGTGCTAATAAATGCTTGAGATACATTTTTCTAGACTTCATTCAGAATTTGCTATCGCACATATTTTTAGGACCGGGGACAAGAATTAACCCGTTTTTTAACTTGTTAATCAGACTATCCCGCTGCCATCATTTTACGCTTTACCTATTTCAATTGCCAGTTTGTTTGGCGCCGACTCAAAATTAGTTATTCACATTAATTTAGGAGCTCAGTTATTATCAAAACTAAGAAGGTTTATTCAATTTTTAGCTTTTTAGTTTCTTTTTTTGTCGGTTTCATTTTTTGTTAAAAAGTTTTTGTATAATTTTGTTCAATTTATTTTTGTAAATGGTCTATTTTTTTACTAGTTTTATATGTTTCTTGTTTGTCTCAATATGTTGAGAGAGGGTAACGAAGAACGAATCAGTCACTGAATCTACGTTATCTGCCTCGTACATAGAGTTCCAGGTTTCTAGCCGAAGGTATCTCTCAATCTTGTTAATCTGACTCTGAAGTTTCACTTGTGTTGTATTCAGAATAATTTTGTTTGGGTTTATCGAGATTGAGAAAACAGCTATTGATAGTGATCAGTAATCATATGATTCAAGATAAAATATTGGATGTTTTCTAAAATATTAAAGTAAGTATTATTACAGTATTTTTTTTAATGAAAAAATGATCTAAGGAAGTCTTACTTCTTAGTCCTCAACGTAATCATCTTCTTCAAGAAGATCGATATTGATATCACCTGTTATAATATGAGTGCGTTTTTTATTGCGTTCGAGGTAGTTTGCAAAATGAGAGTTGAAATCTTTTGTACACGTGTTAGGAGACCTGTATAAAGCGGTAACTCTAGCTTCGTTGCCGAACAAGTAAAGAACAAATAAATAAATGAACTCATATTATCCAAACAAGTAAAATAAAAGCGATTAACAGATGTACATAAAAACTTTTTAACAAAAAATTAACCCGACGAAATACGGAACTGAAAAGTAAAAAATTAAATTAACCTTCTTAGTCTCAGTAACTAAGCTCCTAAACTAATGTAAGTAACTAATTTTGAGTCGGCGCCAAACAAACAAGCAAATGAATTAGATAAGGCGTAAAATTATGGCATCGAGTTGGGCGGTGACATTCTATAATTTAATGATCTTCGTTGGTTGTTTGTTTGGCGCCGACTCAAAATTAGTTACTTACATTAGTTTAGGAGCTTAGTTACTGAGACTAAGAAGGTTTATTTTATTTTTACTTTTCAGTTCCGTATTTCGTCGGTTTAATTTTTTTGTTAAAAAGTTTTTATTTTTAAATTTTTTGTGGCTAAAATCTACTTATTACTACCTACATATTTTTTGATTACTTCCAATATACTTACTTACCCACCATACTTCAACTATTACCAGTTAAATAATATGATTATCTACTTTTACTATTTGTTGTAATATAAATTATTTTTGTTGTTCTGGTTAGTTTATTTCATTACTTTGTATATCATTCCATCCTCTCATAGAATATAATGATTTTGACGGATGTGGAACAAAAATAATGTCAGTAGCGATCTGTCATTGTCAACTACGTATGTGTGTGCTAATGTTCACAAGTGAAAAATCAATTAGCCCCTATTTTTCCACCCGTGAGGGTGGATAATTTCATTCGCAATCGAAATATAAGGTATATCCTATCTATTAAAAAAAGAATCATCCAAATCGAAGAACCCAGTACAAAGTTATACCTGTTAGAATCGGTCAACGGACCAGAATTCAGAGGGTGAGTGATCAATATCCTTCATTTTGCCATCCTTAGGGGTGGATTTCCCATTTTAAATTCAAATGGAACCACCTTCGAAGTACACCCTATCCACTGAAAAAAGAATTATCGGAATCGGACGCCTCAGTAAAAAGTTATGCGTGATCATACATAAAAAAATCATTGTGTGGTTTTATGAAACCACGGTATAAGTGAAACTTTTTTTCGCATTGTAGACATTTAACTAAAAATTTTTGGAAAAATACTCGATTTAGGGTATTAAAATCGCATCATCACTCTTAATTTTATACTCGGAAAATGGGAATGATTATGGGAAATGATAACTAGGTCTCCAACTATATTCATACGAAATAAGTTAAATAATAAATTCAAGCACTCAAAATTGAAATAAATACATAAACAACAATAAGCACCAGCAACAAGTTCTAATAATTCTAATAAATTCGATATAAAAACTATGTTTACTCACCAAGATCTTTTTTCCTTTTTCTATAAGCACGAGCTCTGTCGGCGTTCTGTCTTTTACGGCTTAAAATTAATTCATCGTCATTCATTTTGTACTATTCTTGGCTTTTTCCTCGTTGATCAGTTTTTCGGACTCACTAGCTGTGTCGTTGTTTATCAAAAGCAAAAAAATAGCAACATTTACATTAAACACATAAAAACAAACAAATAGCGTGGAGCACTGGCACAAATGAGTAATAGTCTATACACTACACGCCTTTCACTTTACCCCTACTCCGCGGCCGACCGTCACGCGACATGCAATAGATGGACGAAAAAGTTTGAGGCGATGTAATAAAAGTTTCACTTTAAAAAAATTATGATAAAAAAAAATATACGCGTCGACAAGAGAACCTCCTCCTTTTTGGTTTCGTCGGTTAATAAAAGCAATGAATCAATTATTAAAACCAAAACAATGAAATTAAAACATGAAATTATATCATCACATAAGAGGACTTTCCTCTTTTTTTAGCACCGAATCGAAAAATGTAAAAAAATAAATTGATACGGGGGAAGCTGCGGACAACAACTAGATAGTTTTGGATGAAATTGCACAAAACATACCGTTTTCAGCGTTGCTGTGATTTGCACATTAAGTTCCCCGCCTAAAAATATACGGTTCCTTCTTATTATTGTGACACATAAATCCATCTCATTTAGTAGGGCTACGTTTCTCTGTTTTATTGCTTCACGCAGAGAGCACGTGGTCTCCGAATTCTAGCGCCTGCATTCGGAATCCGATGTTGCCAGATTTCATCATGTCATCCAGACCTAACGCAAAATTTTTACTCATCAGTGTTTTGATACCTAACTAAAACAAGGCTTCTAATATCATTATAATGTTGTTTTTTGCCAGCTGGTCGTCTAAACTCATCTCGCTGAAGGATAATATAGATATTTGATGGGAGGAGTAATATGATATGAATGTTTATGAAGTTAATATTTATTCACGATACTCATAATTATAAGAGTCCACAGTGTTTGTTCAACATATGGTCTTTGTTAATATTGATAATAGATAACCCAGCACTTTTTTGGTGCATATGTTTTTTACGCAAAACTATTAACACCTACTAGATGGAGTTAATCAATTATGACATCGGCAATAATGAACAAGTACCACTCATTTACATTCATAACTTTATGCACCAATCTGTTGGAATATCTGAGTAAACCGGTTTCTAAAGCAACGTACATATGAACAAGCGAATTAAAAGTCATGGAAGTAAAAAAATACAAATTATGACTACGTAGTCAAAAAGAAAAACAAAACAAAATGGATGAATACTAAAATTTCAACAATCTATTCTATAGATTAACACTTTTTTTTCTTTTAGTGAATAAAAAACCTGACCGTTGTTAACAGTTTGTTGAACTCGGCAGGGAAGATCGTATTCATTTTTATCATTGGAGTGGCAAATAGGTCAAGAAAACTACTGCATTTGTAAAAAAATATTTTTAATTCTCAGTTTTATTCCATGTAAGTAATCAAAAAAACTTTTTAACAAAAAATTAAACCGACGAAAAAATCAACTGAAAAGCAAAAAATAAAATAAACCTTTTTAGTCTAAATGATAATTGAGCTCCTAAACTAATGTAAGTAACTGATTTTGAGTCGCCGCCAAACAAACAATTATCGAAGATCATTATCTATGAAAGAAGTCATCAAAACGCAGCCGTGCATCTCGCTGCCATCATTTTACGCTTCACCTAATTCAATTGCTAGTTTGTTTGGCGCCGACTCAAAATCAGTTACTTACATTAGTTTAGGAGCTCAATTATCATTCAGACTAAGAAGGTTTATTTTATTTTTGCTTTTCAGTTGATTTTTTCGTCGGTTTAATTTTTGTTAAAAAGTTTTATTTTCACTTTTCAGTTCCGTATTTCGTCGGTTTAATTTTTTGTTAAAAAGTTTTTATTTTTAAATTTTTTGTGGCTAAAATCTACCAATTACTACCTACTTGTTTTTTGATTACTTCCAAAATACTTACTTACCCACCTTACTTCAACTATTACCAGTTAAATAATATGATTATCTACTTTTACTATTTGTTGTAATATAAATTATTTTCGTTGTTCTGGTTAGTTTATTTCATTACTTTGTATATCATTCCATCCTCTCATAAAATATACTGATTTTGACGGATGTGGAACAAGAATAATGTCAGTAACGATCTGTCATTGTCAACTACGTATGTGTGTGCCAATGTTCACTAGTGAAAGATCAATTATCCCCTATTTTTCTACCCGTAATCCGTATCCGTATCCGAAATCCAAATATAAGGTATACCCTATCTATTAAAAAAAAAAACACCCAAATCGAAGAACCCAGTACAAAGTTATGCCTGATAGAATCGGTAAACGGACCAGAATTCAGAGGGTGAGTGATCAATATCCTTCATTTTGCTACCCTTAGGGATAGATATTATCTTTTAAATTCAAATGGGACCAAATTCGAAGTACACCCTATCCACTGAAAAAAGAATTATCGGAATCGGACGTATCAGTAAAAAGTTATGCGTGATCATACATAAAAAAAAAATTATGAAAAAAAAAATATACGGGTCGACTAGAAAACCTCCTCCTTTTTGATTTCGTCGGTTAAAAAGTTCAAAACAGGACGTGTTTTTACTTAGAGTTAAAACTATCAAATGAGAAAAAATAAAACCAGGATATTCCTAGGGGTCCCATGGGTTAGCTTTCTCATGGAAAATGCCTGAAATCGTTATTTTTTGTTTGAATAGCAACTGATGATCTGCAACAACCTAACTTTTTGAAAATATCCTTGGAAGTAATTCGTTTCTCAGGATGAATTTGAGTCAGAATAATTCAAAGGAAAACATTAACAAAATGTACCTATTTCTACTTATTTCCATTGGAATATTTTGTTATTATTATTTTGGAGAATTGCACGATTTTCATTACAAAATGCTTTTGCAATTGATTATTTTGATTTATCAATAATTTATTTGACTTTCAACCTTTTCGCAATATTCCCTATTCGCATATATTTTAAATCACAGTTAATGCCGCATGAGATATCCGATGTTCGAGTGATATGGAATAAAAATAGCACGGATTATATTTTGCATTTTTCCTTACGATCTTATGAAAAGATCATTTCTTTTCATAAGATCGTAAGTTTAGTTTTTTATTCTAATAACTCTATACTGAAGAAGCTACCGAGTGTTTTTTTAGGAGATTTAAACCCAAAAAATTCAAAAAAAATTACCTTTTTCTGATCCATTTCTTTAATTCATTTTTGCTCGCATCCAATACGCCATCTTTTAAACACTCTCTTATTAGCTCCATTTATAACTAACAAACAATGTAATCAAATCTTGGAAGTCAATTTTAACCTACTTCTAATTGTCGTATCGAAATGAAACTTGGTGTGTGTATGTGTGTGTATGTAGTTTGGATACTATAATTTGGTATCTTGGAGCTGATCTGATGATGGAGTCAGGAGGTGAATGGTGGAACTCGTCAGTGGTTACTAGGGAAATATGGTGAATGCACTGAGGCCGTTCTCAGAATAATTTACAATTCAAAGATATGGCGAATGCACTGGTTCTCAGCAGATTCGCCAAAATTTAGTTATTAATAACTTCCATCTCATTTGGATGAATCAATCGAAGAGTTTTTCTCCCGTAGTCTTTTTTAGTCTTCTGTAGCAATATGGACTGAAATTTTGAAAATAAAATTATTTATATTATAAATTATTATCGTAGTTTTTTTTTCACGAGCAGTCGGAAAATTTGAGAAAAACAACACTCTCAATCTACAATTTTATTGCCAACGTTTCGGCGAGGAATCTCGCCTTCTTCAGGGCTTCAAATAATATAAAGAACATAATTAAAAAAATTACACAATACTGTATTGTTTAGCTATTTTATAACCTCACATTTCGTAAGTACGAACAATTTTATTTCTGTTACACTACTAATCAATATCATTGTTAATTCAGAGTTCCTGAAGATAAATCTCTCAGAGTTCCTGAAGATAAATCTCGAAAGCTTGAACAGAAAAAAGAGCATTTTCTTTGAATAAGGGACTGCGAAACCTGCCAAATATAATCCTCTATATATATATATATATAAAAATATATATATATAAATATATATATATATATATATATATATATATATGATATAACGAAATTTGCCAATAAAGTGGAGGCCACATTTTTCAACAGAATTCGTCAAAAAATGTTTTCCATCAATGCCTCGAACAAGTTCGAAGATGGGCCAAATCAGTCAAAAAGTGTGTAAAAATGGCAGCTGTTCTCAATCTCTCATTTTCATACCAATATCGGCAAACTACAAGTCTTTTGATAGATCTTCATGAGCTCCATAACTTTTATTCGAAAAGTTTTTCTCTAAGATGTACACACACAAAAATCGCAGATACAAACAGGGCTGGTAAATTTCCAAGTAAGGCTTACTAGGTTAGCCTTGCGATTGCCGGTCCAAGGTGGCCAATTGTTGTTCGTTTATAGAGGAGTTGATCCAAATGAAAGCTTGTAAAAATAATCACGTGGCAGGTGAAATTATTTCATTAAGACAACTTGTTTGCAGGTAAGTCCCGACGGAGCTGGAAAGACATTGGTAAGTTTTTACATTTCATTTCCGCTATTTACTTATTGAGTCGCTTGCACACGTCTACTTTTCTGAAATGACTAGTTTCTTCCGAATACTTTGTTTGGAGAACCTCTATTGTACAGATACAGATCGTTGAAGTTAAAATAACTTTCACAGTTTTTATCAGTGTATGGATGGATACGTTAATATGTTTTATGAGAAATTCCCAAAAAGAGTCAACTTGCTCTAATGTTCTAGAGACATATTTACACAATTCGAATTTTATTTTCATTCATTAGTTGATGTATTCAAGACAGAACACACCAAGAAAATGCATACACTACAAAAAAGTGTCTTTATGATAACATTGTAGATTAAACAACCATATAATTGTAAAAAAGGTCTATTTTCTCCATATTGGAAAGTGTATTATATAACTTATCAACTTTGACTAATATGAAACTACGATTTGTTTCTGATACAGTACGTGAGGAGATATTGAATACAAACATTTACAATAGGCGAGGACACGAGAAATTATTATCGCTTTAAAATACAACTTATAGGAACAATAATGCTATTTGAGATTAATTATATCTATTATTTGTAGCGCAGAATGAAAAAACTGCTGAATCGTACTTTTAAGATAAGCAGGTGTGCTTCTTTCCAATGTATTCGAATGATGAAAATAAATCAGTTTACATAGAGACACCAAGCTGTATGTTTGCACCGTCTTCCAAAACTTGTGTTTTTAAAAAGATAATTTCCAGTTCCGAATATGTACTTAACTGGCGCAGTCGGTAGGATTTGTCAAATGATTCGACAAAAATCGCGAAATCGGTCTGTATCAACAGTTTATTGACAAACTCTGAAAAAGTGTGTTCGGAGCCGAAAGACTCGAAGAAAACCAAGTGGAAATCATCACACTACTGCTTATCAGCTGCACCAACGGAAAATTAATCCAACCAAGATTCCACCACCTCGAATACAACCCTGGTCTCCTACCTTTCAAAATTGGAAATGCCCAAAATAAGATTGACCATTGGTCATTCATCCTAATATTTGAAATTAAACACATAATCGAAGAATTTCATGTACTTCAAAAACAATTTACTATATTGAAAGACACTTTTATATAAAATACTACTAAAACCAACTATAAAAAATAATTCTATAATTCATACGAATTAATTGAAACAATTGAACGAAAAATAAATTCTCAAATTGATCAACTGAACCCTCCAAATTATAAAAGAATAAAACGTGGCTCAATTGATGGATAAGGATCCATTATCAAATCCCTAACAGGAAATTTAGACCAAAATGACGCTGAAATATGAAATTAAAAACTATTGTTAAAGATCAAATCACCTTTTTTCAAAAATCTATTGAAAGATTTCAAAACACTAAAAGAACTATGGCACATTTGAATTAATTAAATGCAAAATCGTATAACTGAAATTGAAAAAATTCTACAAACTATAAAAATGGAAAATTTCAAAACTTATGAATATTTTCTCATTCAACTAATGATTTCTCAGATGACCACAGCTTTTCAAGTAATTTACGATATTTTAGAAAGAATCGAAATCGCGATTACTTTTTCGAAACTAAATACCTTTCATAATTCCATTGCCGAACCAAATGAAATTTCGCAAGAATTAAAAATAATTGTTAGTCAAATAACAAGTAATAATAAAATACCATTCGAACCAAAAGTTGTTTTTTTTCCATAATGGAAATCAAAAGTTATAGTAAAGGAAATAAAATAATTTTTATCATAGAAATACCAATTGTGGAAAATGGAAGTTATAATTACTTCCACCTATATTCCTTTTTAAATTTTGAAAAAAATCCCCTTTTTCCCTCTAAAAATATTTAATACTTTAGACAATGATACAAACATATTTATTATAATAAAGATCTTACATCAAAGAAGAAAAATGTAAAAAAAAACAGAATTTACTTGGAAAAGCTTCAATGAAAGCTTAATCTAATATTTAAATTAAATATATTTTAAAAATAAAAACTCAATATTCACATAAAAATAATTTATTTTACATTAATTTAAAATTAACGATTAAATATTCTAATGCTAAATCTTTGATATTAAATAATTTAGTCTATAAATGATTTCTAATTTATTATATAAAAATAGATTGATTATTAAAAAATTGAGTTTTTTTTTTCGTTAATTATCGCTCTACTATATAAAAATTATATTTATTAATATATATATATATATATATAAATATAAATTTATATTTAAATATATTTATTAAAAAAATTTAAAAATAAATTAAAATTATATTTTTTTAATAATAATATTAAAAAAATTTAAAAAAGATATAAATCGTAAAATTTATATATATATATATATATAATATATATATATATATAATAGACTTGCATATTATGAAGATAAATAATACTATACTCTCTTCTAAGGCTTTTCTCCTATTAAGTCTTCTACGATCTGATTAGACAGTAAGGATATCTATATGCTAGTATTAATGGTTAAATTCCATTTTTGTGAATAATATATATATAATATGGTTAAATTTAAATTTGATATTCTTTATTGAAGATTAATATTCGGTAAAGATTAATATCTAATAGATTTATATGATTAATAGAAATTAACGTAATAGTTATATTCAGTTAATTTTTATATTAATAATAGAAATTTTACATAACTTTTCTGAAAAAAGATCACATACTTATGGACTTTTAATATAATCAACAAAATCTTGCTAAGAATTCGAGCTAAAAAGGGTCTCCAAAAAATGTTAAACATTTTTTGAACAATATCGAGTTATAATGTTTAATCAAATACTGGACTTTTCAATTGACATACACGAATTATGTTTGCACACTTTAACGATACTAATAAAATTTAGTGTAAGGTGCCTGATTAAAGGGTAATCTTGATAGGATTGAAAAAGTGTGAACAGCCCTTACAGAAGAATCCTTTAAAATCATCTCACCTCAATAAAAATACCTTATCCTTAATGAAGAAAATTATGTTTCTCGAAACGAAATGTCAAGAGATTACTTCTGAAGAGTATATTTGCCATGAGACCAATCCCATGAAATTACGAGAACAAGGACTTCCCTGTGAAATTCAACTGTTGAAACTCGTCAAGAATATTACGAATTGTCAGCAGATCCCAGTCAAGATCAAAAACATCAAAATCCAAAAAATGGAGAAAAATAATTGGATTATTTCAACACCCAAAAATATTGTGGCTATCAAAAAATGTGGAACGAATAAAGACAATATTTTACTTCACGGGACAATTCTTTTAGAACTCAATTCAAAATGTGAAGTGATAATTGAAGACATTACCTTACGAAGTTATCATGACTTCAATGAAACACTCAAATTTGTTGAATTTCCGAATTTAGAAGTAGGAAAATACCCGAATATTGACCCTCAAATTAAGTTTAAACCTTTGAAAATTGATTCTATTAATTTAGATGAAATTAAAAATGTTCAAAGTGCTTTAGAAATACAAAACCAAAAAGTTGACTCTATTTCAGACTTTTCAGTACTTACTCATAGAATAAGTGTTTGGACTGTATTATCTATATATTAATTATTGTATCTGTACTATATGCCTTGTATCATGTGTACTTTAAAAAAATCATCGGAGGAATCATTGAATTCTCAAGAAACCTTGATGATCCAAAATCCTGTGCTCACCCCACGATTTTCTCTCTAGGGATGGAAGAGTTACAGGAACAATAATGCTATTTAAGATGAATTATATCTATTATTTGTAGCGCAGAATAAACTGCTGAATTTTACTTTCAAGATAAGCAGGTGTGCTTCTTTCCAATGTATGCGAATGATGAAAATAAATCAGTTTACATAGATACACCAAGCTGTATGTTTGCTCCGTTTTCCAAAACTGTGTTCTTAAATAGTTAATTTCCAGTTCCGAATCCTTAACTTACATAACGCATATATAAATGTACCCAGAAAACATTTTTTGAATCAAATTTCAATTATAGCAGTTCCCATTTGTTTTTGAAAATCAGCAAATTTTGAAGCTAGTAATATTAGCGCTCTTTGTGACGTAAACGACCGAGCAGCCAATAGGCGCAATCGGGTTGATTGTGACATTAAACGGCAATGTTGCCAAGTTTCTCAAACTATAAATGCCAGTACTAGAATACTATTCGCAATGTCAAGCAACGATGGCAGATTTGAAGGGTGTAAAAACATTCGATCTGTCATATATTGTCGATTTTACAGTGCACATAAACCTTGTTATTTTTGATATTATGAATCATTGTGGTCCATCAATGCCAATAATTTATTGTTGTTATGGAGGCGCGGCCTTAGATTTGAAAATACAGCAACGTTGCAAAATTGATTGAAGCTGTCAACTGTGGGATTGGTTGATCGGGTGATTACGTCACAACAGTTTGGACTAACGCTAGAAAAAGGCCATTTGAATTTGCCGACTTGATTTTTTTTTGTTTTAGAAAAAAAAAAAAAGAAATTACCAACAGACTTTAGAATCCATTAAAAATATTTTGAAAATTTCGTGTCGTCGCCCATTTTATTTGAGTCAACTAAGCTGCTGAAAATTTCAAAAATGAATTTCAATCTCACAATAGGCCTTGATCACCAGGGGAAATCAGATTGGGGTTTCTTTTGGTTGAGCTGTGTGTTAGCTCGTATAACTTTTTCTGGCTCTCTGGGTGAGCCAGAAAAAAGTTTTGATTGTCTAGCACTATTTTATTGGTACAGTTTTACTATGTTTTCCAAATTTTGATCCACTGCTGGAATACCCAGATAATTGTTATTGACTTGAATTACATTTCGTCAAAGAGAAATGGGTTCATTTTCTCAGTGTAAATTAAATTGACCCATTGTAACTTTGGGAGTGATCGGATTACCTTTGAATTCATGAGAAGTTATCACGAAAAATCAGGGTCAATATTGAAAAAATAGATTGAGGGTGGTACAGAGCGTGAGAAACCTTGAATTCGAAACCATTTCGGAGGATATTTTTTAACTATTTTCTCTAATGACAGAATCATGAAGAAAATATATTAAAAAAAACAGTATCATAAGAACCAGACCTGATATTCCCTATTGGAAAATACTCCAGAATACCTAACTTTTTTTGCAGTTTGGCCGATCTTTCAACTCACAATGTTGATTAACTTGCTCTACAGAATATCATTTCAAAGAATCATAAAGAAGACACGTGACAGAATTTCATATAACAGGTGTTAGACATTCAACGCTTTTTGGAGGTTGTGAAGCCAAAAAAAATCTCTAGAAAACCACGGATTTGCATGTATCAAGTGTCATTAATTTTTTATTGATATATTTCAGAAAAAATTATTTAACACGATACGACTGATTTTATATATATATATATATATATATATTGTTATATAATGATGGATATAACAAATTATTTTGTTATTATTTCGCCCTACTTTTTGGGTGCCAATTGTAATATAATGATAATTTGCAAATATAAATTGTTGTTATAAAATGAAGATTGCTAATAATTTCCACTCTTCGTTGTGAGCCAAATTGTTATGATATAGATAAGTATTTTCGCCCTGTATAATATGTTTTGATGTAATAATAATTGCTAGCTAACGTCACAGTTCTCTCGTCCCGTTGCTGCCAATTGTTATCATTTTTCTTACCACGACTAAACTCAGTTGGTACGCCTCTTGTCTCAGATAGCCGGTTCAGGCAATAGAGCCACTATTCTGGTTTGATGTCAATTTCTGTGTTTATAAATATGATTGATAATTGTGGAAAACAAAACGACAAAGTATCAAAAAGCAATTATTTCCTTTATTCAGGAAAACTTAAATTTACCTGGCCCATGATAGATAAATTATTCTATGGTGAATCTACAAATATTCATGGATAATCATGAGAAAGTTCATGGGTGAAATATACACAACCTCACTTTTACCTTGATAGTGAAATTTTCTTTAATAGTTCAAGTTCAAATGAAATAAAGTTCTTCTGATGGGATATTAGTTATTAGTGAAATTGTTCAGTTCGTGATGTGCAACTAGGAAAGTTTATACCTGTCGCTGGAACGGTCGCTGTTCAATATACACCCAGATTTGGATTCTCTTTCACTCCAATGCTCTCAGGAACTCCAATACCAAAACGAAGGAATCATACAAACTCAGAAATCAGCGTTGAATACTTGTATATGGTGTACAAATAAGGTAATGTTGGTTTTCTGCTTCTTATGTTGAAATTATTGAATTTTTCTTTCTCTTCCAATAAAACGTGGCATTCGTTTCAAAATTATTTTCAGTCTCCTCCTGGCTTTGTTTTTCGTTTCCAGGATACCATTTTTTCCTCATTCCTTTTTATTTGAATTTTTAATTCGCGCACTATATTGTCACATTTTCACTGTTTGGTTATTTGTCAAAACTTATAAATAGAACTATTTTTACTTTCTTATAAACTATATACAATTTCAGTGATAATTGTCTCTTTTTTTTTTTAATTTCAAATCTTACATTTGACCATACTGTTCCCTGATTGGCTATAATCATCAAGAAGTTTGCTGTTCTCCCATTGGCTACTTTAAGTTAGATACAATTTCATATACTGTATGTTTCAAGCTTATAATTTTGTGGATCACATTTCATTCAGGATGATTTTGTAAGTTTAGACTTTTTTGTTGTCTTTTGAACAATTATGGTTTGTAATCATTATGACAGTGTATGAAATTGATTGTGTTATAGTATTTGGACATTTTTATCTATTCATATTATACAGAGGCTTATTAAAGGAAATAGAACTTCAAAAATTATGTAAAAACAATCTCTTGAAACTAATAGCTATTAAATAATTATTCTTTTTGTGGGTTTTTTCCTTTTGAAATATATAACTGGTTTTTCATAACATAACAATATATATATATATATATATATTTCTTTATTTTCTCGAAATAAGAGCCTTAGTCAGTCTATGTATTTTTTATTCGATACGACGTTTCAACATTGTTTATGTCATCTTCAGGTAAATTCTTAAAAATAATGTAAAACATGTAAAGTTAAAAACATAATACAATACATAACATCAAACAAATACTATTGAAAATTCAAAGAGACGTTCAAAACTTACAATATGATTTAAAAGTTATTGTTTCATTATTTCGTGTTCATGTTTCACGATTGGAATGAACGTTGTTGAATGTCTGAGATTGCTGGTATCGAGCTGGTATGTGGGCTCTATTGTTATAATTCATGCAAGAATTTTGCGTGTAAAAATGTATATATACCGGGTGAGTGAAATTCGAGTAGATGCATGGGGATTTCGGAAACGGTAAGAGCTACAGAGAGGGTTGAATGGAGGCAGTTGTATTATGAGTCTTACATGATGTTGAAAATCTGAGTGTCTCACTTTCAGAGATTACAGGAAAAGAAAATTTGATTTTAGTTTTCACTTATATCTGCTTTAAAATAGATTTCAGAATGTCGACTTTGTCATTGCAATTTCAATGGCTGTAAATATGTAACGAAGTTTTACAGGGTGTTGTTTCTTCTAACTATGAAATTTTGAATACGGACCTGGATTTTTCTCACTTTTCTTTAGGCTTCACAATCATGATAAAATATGACCATTGAAGCCTAAAAAAAGTGATAAAAAATACATGTCCGTATTTAAAATTCCATAGTTAGGGGTGGCCCAGGGCAAACAACACCCTGTAGAACACTTTCGTTTACATATTTGTACAGCCCATTGAAAGTTGCAATGACAAAGTGCAAACAGTTTCTGGAAATCTATTGTATTAAAGCAGATATAAGTAAAAAACAAAAATCAAATTTTTCGTTTTGTCCTGTAATCTCTGAAAGTGAGAGGGCTAGCTCAGATTTTTCAACATCATAGTAAAGAGCTCCATAATACGCAACTTTGCCTCCATTTAACCCTCTCTGTAGCTCTTACCGTTTCCGAGATCCCCATGCATCTACTCGAATTTCACTCACCCGGTATTATATATATTTATATATATATATATATATATTTTTTTTTTTTTCTGAATTATTTCTATTATATACAGGATGTCCCAAAATAAGATACAAAACTAAGTTCTATTTTTTTAAATGACAACCCCCATTTCTGTTACATTTTTGGATTTGCCCAGGGTTCTTAGACATCTGCAATAGTATTTGACTTTGTGTCAAAATAGCGTCGTGCATAAACCCACAGAAAAATTCATAACTTTAGAACCATTCAAGATAACTCAACCAACTTTTTTCCAGTCGATTCCTCAGGCTTTCGCGCAACTGAGATGCAGGCCAACTGGAAGTCGATGTTCCATCGTCTTCTACGATTTTTTGAAAATTAAAAATTGCAAATGGCAATAAATCGACTTTTTCGAATGTAAAACCCTATATTTCATACGTCTAACGAAGAGTTAGTGAATATGGTCTGCTGTTGATTTGTTGAAAATATAAACAGGATGTTCATAAAATCAGATGTGGAATCATCTGCGACTGAAAGATAAACTTCAGTCAATGTCTCTCTAGCGTCAATGTTACGAATGATTTCTGGTGAGTACTCTATTTTGGAAAACATTCTTCTTTGCCTCATTCATCTTCATGAGTTCCTAATTAAGACTGGAATAGATAATCAAATAACTATCTGAATGAAAATGCAAATTTTCAATTTCAGATTTTTTCTTTTGAGTTAGGGCCTTTTCAGAATATCTATCAGATGCAGTTCAATGTCCAGCGTGGCTTTAGCCGGGGAAGTAGTTGTTTTCTGTTAGACATTCACAAAAAATAACTTCATTTTAATCGTGGATTTTTCAATTCACGGAAAAATATTTCTATCAATATTCAATTGAGAATGTTTCCCTTTTCAACATGGTCTGCTGTATTAGCGACGCTGACAAAAATCCTCTATTAGCAAGCATAATCTACCATAAAAAATATCCAGAAGCAAGAACTCCACGGGTGTCTTTATTCCGAAAGTTAAGAGATCAGTATGAACTCACTGGTAGTAATACCAAAAAGAAAATTGTTGGTGGTCGGATCAATTAGGAAAATGAGTTGCAAATTTTATTGATGCTACAAGAAAATACTGACTTGAACACTATGGAAATAGCTGCGGAAATGGATATTTCACAAAGTAGTGTGAACAGAATAATATTGAAACATAAGTTCCACCCTCATCATCTGAACCTACATCAAGAATTGTATGGTAATAATTTTGCGAATAGAGTTTCGTTTTGTATTCCAATTATTGACGAGGATTATAATACTTTGAACTGAAAGCAACGTTTAAGAATAACGGGTCGGTCAACAGATATAATATGAACTATTATACAATCGGAAATCCTCACTGGTTGGGGAATGTTGATAACCAAAAGTGATGGTCGCACAATGTCTGGGAAGGAATTATTGGAAATCACATCACACTGTGCTGAATGGTATTTACATTTTCTTCGCGAACATTTTCCCAGAATATTAGAAGAAGTGGATTTGATCACCAGAAGGACCATGTGGTTGCAAGTGCATAACAATAGTATAGTGCGAGCATTTTTGGATCAATCCTATCCTTATCGTTGGATAGGCAGAGGAAGTACTATTCCCTGGCCCGCGCGATCCCCAGACCTTACTCCTATATACTTCTTTCGTCGAGAGTACATGAAGGTAAGGGTTCTCAGAGATCGTCCAACAATTGCAGATGCTATGAAAAAAAGGACCACGGAAGCCTTCCGTTTAACTGTTGGAGCAATTCTTGCTAGTGTCAAGGTTCATTATGTTGAAACATATTATTTCCAATTGTATGGATGTGTCAAATTTAACGACAGCGGCCTACCCGATTCCTTTTTTTCTCGCAAATTTTACAAAGAAGACCCCACAAACCCGATTTCGGCAAAAAGCTCTTAGAAAATGCCATGCAATAATGCAATAAAATATAGGGATGAAAGGGAGGAATATCGAGGGGACTGTTGAACAAAATGGAGGGATTTAATGGACATAGCCCTCAAAGAGAAGTGTTAACCGTAGACACGTGTTTCGGGCTCTCGGTCCTCATCAGGACGGTGGAAGTGCAAGGATGAACAACACTTGGTAGAAAACGACAAATCAACGGGTCAACAAACAGAAGCCAGCCGCACATTTGTGGTTTCGGTTAGCAGACCCTGCATTCCAGGGCAAAATATAGATTTTGCATTTGAAAAAGTCGGGTTATTGCCATTTGTAATTAATCATTTTCAAAGAATCGTAGTAGGCGATGGAACATCGACTTCAAGTTCGCCTCTCAAAAAATGAGGTAAAGCCTAAGGAATCGACTGGAAAAAAGTGTTGAGTTATCTTGAATGGTTCTGAAGTTATACATTTTTCTGTGGGTCTGTGCATTGTCAGACCTATCTTTTAAAAAACAAAGTTGATAGCTTGGATAGAAAAGTTATGGAGCTTGCACACACCCTGGGTCACCCGTTACACTGATTCGCAATCCTGAAATGTAATTTTTTATATTGTGTTCGTTTGTGGATCTGACTGTGTTTTGTTTTAAGGCGATTTATTGATCTTTGAGATATATATTTCACATCCGGAATTTTCTGAAAGATTTGCCAACACTCTTAAAGAAGAGAAATAACATGCGCGTAATTTTACGGAACGAAAACGCTTAAAATTATCTTTGAACTAAAAACAAATGCATCATAAGAACTATAATCGAACACAATATACAAATGTCCTACCCAGGAGTACTAATCGGTATATATAAACAAAAGAGATACACAACCAACCAATTTCATTACAAAAAAACTGCATTAGCTGATCATGTCTTCGAAAAATTACATCAAATCGATCTTAAAAATACAAGCATTCTCACTCAAGGACCCAGTGTCCAAAAAAGGCTATTGTGCGAAATGATTGGAATCAGAAATAATTAATAAAGCATCGACATACGACAGATGAATCATAGGTATACATGAAAGAGAAACAAAGTTTGATTCTTCTTGTCACATACGATGGCAGTAAAAACTTTTACTGGAATGAACCAATCTTTATGACCCTATTATTATTTTAAATTTCATTCCAACCATAATTTCTCTCAACGTATTGTATATTTTTTTCGGTACGATTTCTTAGCCAGAAATCGCAGCTGACTGATAAATAAGTTGATTAATGTTCTTAGGTAATATTCATTTGATTGGTGAGATGAATAATATTTAAGTCAGTTTTCACTGAATCGTGTTGAGGAGCGGTTTGCAATAAAGTGCGTGAGGTTATTTGTTCGTGCTTTTCAAAATATCCGAAGTATCGTTGTTAACGTAGAGTTTTATTGTTATCATTCATTAGTAGAATCAGAAGTATATACACTTTCATTAAATTTGCATCGAAATGATCAAAATAATATTTTTTGGCATTATGTAACATTCCTACGAAAACACAAAAGTTATGGGGTAGAAATGCAGTTTAGGGGAAAATCGCGTATCATGAAAATTTTTGGTTTATGTGATAGTCCATTTCTATGGAAGCCTGAAAATCAAAAAAAAATTATATTTTGAAGAAGTTATTCAATTTAAAAAAAAATATATTTTGAATTTTCTAATTTTAATTGTTATTTCGTTACCCGTTTGGTCAGGTGTGTTTTTGAAAGTTAAAGTACAAGATATGGTAGATTTGTGAATTTTTTTATAAATTTAGTAGCGATAGCAATATTAAGCTAATACGAACATATCACTTTTTGATCTTTGTCAATTGGCCGGGAAGAGGATTTTTATGATCCACGTTTTGATTCGGATTCGTCTTTAGGAAGAAAAATACGATAGTTTTATCAGACGGCATGTCCTAAATCGTTAGATCTAATTGGTGTCTATTTACTGTCGCAAAAATAATGAATTTAAGATTTTTATTTTATTTTTCAAATTTGCGAATCCCCACCTTTTTTCCAGTTATGGGAAGACCCGTTATCCCACGATTTCAGCAGGAGTCAGCAAGAATTGGACACCTAGCCTCGCTTTTAAAAAACCAAGAGAAAAGCAATCTCTCAAGATTTTCTTTACTAAAAAGTTCCTCCTGAAAGTTTTTTTTTTTAAAAGTCATTTTTTGAAACTTATTTTTGGCGCAGTCGTAGGATTCGTCTAACGGTTTGACGACAAACATCGCGTTGTACTGTTTCTACAGTTCTACGCAATTCAGGAGTATTTTGCGAACGAATACAACATAGCGCAAGCCCCAGAAACCTGGTATAGAGAATCAAATCGCCAAAACTAGCCGTAATTTTGGGAATTCCAAGGACCAGGGACGAACGCGCCCAAATCCCATTGGAGTAGGAGAAGAAAAACGAATGAAAATCATCATACTACTGTGAGTTGTTATTGCACTCCTTTACTGCATTTTTCCTATTTTTTGTTCGTAGCCGCATATTTGCTATTTCCATATTCATTTATTTTATTTTTCACGAATTCCAAGCATTTGGTTTTGAATTTCGTTTTATGCCAGAAACCGATATAGCTAATTTACCCAACTCAAAATTCGCTAAACACCAGAATTTCAGTTGAACCTATCAATATGGCACCCCCAGTTTATTATCAACTTTTGAAATTGTATGTGACTCCAAATTATGAAGGAAACCCAAATACATCAGGTAACAGTTATGAAAATTTAATAAGAACTTTTTCTGTTCAAGCCAATCCACAAATCAATACATACTCTCATTGGTTTGCGAATAAAATTCAAAACTTGGGAAGAAATAAAACATGCTATTGAACTGGTTTTGGAGATCAGAGAAATATTGATTGTTCATTACAAGATTTGATTGCTATTTCAATAAAAAAATAAAGCTCCTTATAATTTCGGCACGCGTTGCCATAACGCAAGAAGCCTCATTATATGAAAGTTTGACCGCAGCTGAATATTGAATATTAGGCTTAATAGTATAGGATCCCGATATAAAACGACCTTCACCGAGATGTTTATTTGATGAAACGTATTTTATATTTAATTTAATATGTCAATAAATATATTGCATATGGGTTGTCTAAAAAATTTCAGTCCAGGATATGATTAATTAATAATTCAAATTTTTTTTTTTTTACATTTCACCGGTTTGATTATTAGACAAATTTTATATCAATCGAAAGTATGAAGCCCATGGAATATGCAAACGTTAGGTTGCCTATTTTTTTTCGGTCACAACTCTCGGGTAGCCAGGTATAAACAGGTAAATCGATACTAGCATTTTGCACCGGTCTGATTATTGAATTAAAATCAAATGAAAATAAAGATTATTTCATTATGAACACGGTGGTATAGGGTGCCTGCAAAAAATCAGTCCCGAATTCCGGTTGTCGAATTTTGAAAAGTGAAATATTGCTGCGAGTGAATATGTGCGACTGAGAGGTCCCAACCAACCATCATATGCGATAGAAGAGGACACAGCATAGCAGCTGTTTGAAGTCCGTCCATTTAAAGAAAGAGAGTGCGCATGCTATTTGTTCTTGAAAATGAAAAGGATAGCGATAGACTCGTATATGCTGTGCATCATTTTGGAGTAGTTTATTATGAAAATAAAAGAATAGTTATTTAATTTTTTTTATCAAGTAATTATTTATGTCTGTATATATTTTATGTGACACTAAAGTATATATATACATCTTTAGTAAAAAAGAAGGTTATAGTAATACATATATAATACTTATCTTGCAAATTTTATCTTCAATATTAGAAGACACAATAAAAAACAACAATAAAAAAAAACTTCTGTTTATTGTAAAAAATTATAAATACAATAATTTTTTTAATTTTTTAAAATTATTCAGGTTCCGAGTCATCGGACATATAACTATGATCTCCAACTTCTGAACCTTCTTCGTCATCACTCTCCGTTTCAGTTCTTTCGACAATGTCTTCTATCTTTAAAGGTGTATGATCCCCAATGAATCCTACTGGTTTTAAATATTGATCTAAGAACCAACCGCAGTTCTCAGGCTGAAGTTTCACGCATAATGGATCTGTTGCATCATTCTCCAAGTAAAAATTGATGAAAAAAAATATAATTGAAAATAAAAGTTCAATTAATAGATTTGTATGTCATTTTTTTAAAAATGCTTAAAAAAAACAAAAATATTTTATTACTTTGTCAAAGTCCCCAGAAGTTTGAGACAGGTCTTCAACATTACTCTTTTCATCCTCAGCAACTGTAGCACAGGAATCGACACTAGGACTCAACTGTTTTGATTCTTCTTCAGTAGCAGATGCATTGGTATGCTCCTAAAAAAAAACGATTTTTGCGATTAAATAAAAATGTTTGATATATAAATTTTATAAACTTTTTGATTTGAATAGTCGATTGAAAATATCCTCAATTATGTTACAAAAAAAAACGGAAATCAGATCATTTTCTTGTTTAATTTATAAACAACCGTTTTTTAAGTTAATTACAAAAAAAAATTATGTATGTCGAAAATCAACAAAACCATAGGTGAATGTTACTAACAATTATTTCAACATGAAAAAAATATAGAAGTTGTATTAGCTAAGATAATTTTAAAGATTCAATTATTATGTTCTTACTGTATATTCAGCACAAAAATTATCACATTCTTCTTTACATTTTTCATTCAAAACGGTCACTTTTTCATAACCGGTGGTATGATAACCACAAATTCAAGTGACGCACTGGGTAGCTCAACAACATTGTATTTAAAGTTTTTTCTTTTACGAAAAGCCAACTTTAATACACAGTTTTTGAAAGTTTCATCATTAAAATCAATTACATCATCATCCGAATCACACAAAAAACACTTTTTTGTCATTTTTTTCAACAATAAATAGTAGCACGTTTTTTCAATTGTAACTATAGCGACAATTTACTCCAAAATGATGCACAGCATATACGAGTCTATCGCTATCCTTTTCATTTTCAAGAACAAATAGCATGCGCAATCTCTTTCTTTAAATGGACGGACTTCAAACAGCTGCTATGCTGTGTCCTCTTCTATCGCATATGATGGTTGGTTGGGACCTCTCAGTCGCACATATTCACTCGCAGCAATATTTCACTTTTCAAAATTCGACAACCGGAATTCGGGACTGATTTTTCGCAGGCAACCCTATACCATCGTGTTCATAATGAAATAATCTTCATTTTCAAATAATTTCAATTCAATAATCAGACCGGTGCAAAATGCTGGTATCGATTTACCTGTTTATACCTGGCTACCCGAGAGTTGTGACCGGAAAAGAATAGGCAACCTAACGTTTGCATATTCTATGGGCTTCATACTTTCGATTGGTATAGAATTTGTCAAATAATCAAACCGGTAAAATGTTTAAAAAAAAATTTTTTTTTTAATAATAATTAATCATATCCTGGACCAAAATTTGTTAGGCAACCCATATGCAATATATTTATTGACATATTAAATTAAATATAAAATACGTTTCATCAAATAAACATCTCGGTGAAGGTCGTCTTATATCGGGATCTTAGACTATAAAAATTACAATGATTTAGCTCTGAAAACATTTATTAAAGTGGTCAACTCCAAAATAATGTGCGACTGAGAAAACCCGATAGTTTAGAAAAAGGAAATTTTCTCTACAGTCAACATATGGGATATTCCTTGAATTCACAACATACACTTAAACCATTGCAAAGAGAAACACCAGTCAATCCAAAACCCAAGCCATTTAATACACCCAGATTCATCCCCTCATATCAATCATCACTCCAAAACAAATTTCAACAATCAAATTTTCAGTCACCTATTCAGAATAATTATCAAATACCGTCTTTCCAAAATAATCTTCAGAGATCGATCACCTTTCCAAAGTAATTTTCAAATGCCACCTTTCCAAAACAACTTTCAGAGGCCATTCACAATTCAGACCCAATAATATCTCGACTCAAAAACATCCATACTTTTTATCAAGACCCAATTGATATCGAAATCAACCACAATTGATCGCTCGAATACAACCTCCAAAAAAACATGGACCGCAAATGAATTATTTTTACAAGATGTCAATCCACCGGAAAATCAATAAGATCCATGCAATTTTGATTATTCAGAAAATCTTATGAACACCTGATTATCTGATGAATGAAGAAACAGCTTATTTCCAAGAAGACAATTATCAGCCTTATTATGTAAACTATGAACCCGAACAATATCCTGACCTACCGTATTCACAACAAAACTATGAATACGATCCGCAGATATCAAATTACGCTTATACAAATTTTCAGGAGGCAGAGACTCCACACGATCCAACATAATCAACTTGATCCTTATAAAAGCAAATTTACCACATATTTTTATTCCTGAACTGAATGAACTTTTTTTAATTAATACAGGGGGAGTACCAGAAGTCTGATGAATCCAAACTTAGCTGGGAATTTTATACCCAATTTATTCTCAATGAAAATTTCAACATAAAACTGTCCATGATGAAGTTATAAGTATCCCAATTGTCAAAATATTTCGAGTCAGTGGCGTACATACATTTTAATTATTCAAGTTCAAAGAAAAATACGATGGACTGATTGATTGATTTGCTTAAACAGCTCAATTCTTCAGTAAATATTCGTACAAAATGAACCATTCTATGTAGAAATATTAGAATAAGCGACCAATAGAAAGAAACAATTCTACAAAAATATTAGGAACTTTCCTTGAATATCGTGTATATTTTATTCGAAAAATCATTGAATTTATGAATGAAATAAAACATAAAATCATTTTAAGTAAAAAAAACATATTACGAAAACATCGATAATCCGGAAATCCACAGATCAAAAGTTAAAAACCAAATTAAAAAAATGTTGGATCAGGGTATCATTCAAACTTGCCTTGGTTGAACCCCAGTTGGATTGTTCCGAAAAAATTAGATGTCTCCGGTGAAAGAAAATGGAGACTCGTTATTGATTATCGGAAATTAAATAACAAAACAAAACAATCGATGACAAGTGTCCTTTACCAAATATCACCGACATAGATAAACTTGGAAAAGCCAATATTTTGGTACCCTTGACCTCGCGAGTGGCTTCCACCAAATTGAAAGGGACCCCCAGGACATATTAAAAACTGCATTTTGGTCAGAAAAAAACAATTTAAAAGGACGCGTTTTGGACTGAAGAATTCCCCTAGTTGTTTTCAAACAGTAATCGATAATATACTGGTGGGGTTCGAAATTAAACCTTGGACATGTAATTATGTAATTACTCCAACAGGACATGTAATTACTCCAAAATCCGATAAAAATAGTAATAAAACAATTTTCAATACTAGGCACAGAAAGAAATAAAAGTTTTATTGCTTAGTAGGTTACAATCGGAATTCATTAGATATTTTGCGAATTAACAAATCTTCGACTCATTACAAGTTATCCATAATCAAAATTTTATTACCGCTTCCTATACTTGTAGAAATCTCGTAATAAATGTCCCTATTTTGCAATACCCCGATTTAACTGAAAAATTCATTCACACCGCCGATGTCTCAAATGTAGCTCTAGAAGCTGTTCTGTCACAAGGTCCGATTGGTTCTTACAAGCCTATAGCAATCACTTCACGAACCCCCAATGATTCAGAACAGAGGTACTGTACCATTGAGAAAGCACTGCTTGTAATTGTTTGGGCTACTGAATACTTCCTATCCTACTCATTTGCAGAAAAATTTATCATAAAGAGTGACGACCCATTTGAAAGCGGGCCACCTCTCTAAAACTGTTATTTATTATCCAATTCAGAAGTTTTTTTTTCTGTAGATAGAGCATTGATAGTTCTAGTTGAATGCCATGAATTCGAAATAAAAATAAAAATTTCACGGCCTACTTTTTTCAAGGTCAAAAATCCAAAAAACATACTAACGATTTTTTTAATAAAATTTGACGACGCCACTGGATTTGTGATGCTTTCAAATGGATGTGACCAAAATTTCACGATAGCAATTTTTTTTTAACAGAAATATGGCATAAGTAAAATGCATATCGCTTCATCAAAATATTTCGAATAGTCGTCATATAAATCACAATCTTGTTAAAAATATCGTTTAAAATGCCTTTTAGTTCGTTAGCAGTCGAGTTTGTCAACAGCAGTTATTCAAAATGGCGTCAAATTATGTTTCTTCCAAACGTAACTCCATTTGCCTGTTGTAAATAATGAAAATAATGTAAACAATGTTTTACTGACAGTCACTGAGGCACCAAGAGTTTCGACGAAAATTATGGCTTAAAAGGCAGAAATATCTCAAACCTCTGTTGGACGATTTTTAAAGCAAAATTACTTTCGCCCATGCAAACCAAAATTTGTGCAAGTACTGTGAGACAGGGATTAAGACGCTCGATTTAATTTTTGTGCATGGTTCCAGGGAATGTTAGAAGACAATCGTGATTTCTCAAAAAATGTGCTATTTTCTGGCGAAGCAACTTTTACCTCAAATGGTGTCGTCAGTTCTCAAAATTGTAGATGGTGGGCAGATCATAATCCTTATTTTATTATTGAAGCCAAGGACCAATATAGTTTCAAAGTGAATGTATGTTGTGGAATTTTAAATGAGCGAATTGTAGGTCCCTTCTTTTTTAGACAAAGTTTAAATGGCGAACGGTATTTGAACTTTTACGCACCGAAATATCTACATTTATCGACAACCTACCATTACAAGAGGCTTCTATTCATTCTACGAATGAAGTGCGGGAGTGGTTGAACAATGAGTTTGGTGAGCAGTGGATAGGTCGATATTCAGGTACTCCTTGGCCTGCTAGGTCTCCAGACCTAACGCCGTGTGATTATTTTTATGGGGTTACCTGAAAAGCAATTTTTAAAAACAACGCCCATTTCGAAATGCAGAACATTTAAAAATTTGTATAAGGAATTGTGCAGCACTGATCAACATAACTATGTTGCAAAATGTTCTCCGCGAAATGTTTTCCAGAACAATTCTACGCGCGAAGGTGGTCACGTAGAATATTGAAAATTTGTACATTGTTTGTTTATTGAATTTTTTATTTTTGCACATCCTCCTAAACAATTCTAAATTCAATTAGGATAAATAATGTATTATTAAGTTTTATAGTCCATCCAATATCAATTGCAGAAGCTGTTTCTATAGGGAGCAAATAAAAACTCACTTCGCTAACACAAGCGTATATGCGAAGAAACGGAACGAAAAATAATGTGTACTACTCGTAAACATTCGCCGCCGATAGTCAACGTGGACCTGAGTGACTGCTGTCAACGATTCGTCTGGGCCAATCGAATGGAATCGAATGCTTGGGGGTGTGTCTATACGATGGGAGGTCATAAATCACGCGTTGTATTTGTGTTTTAATAGCTCTGAAAGATTAAAAACCAGTAGCGTCTGTGGTCTTGGTGTGTGCCGATCGAAATACGTTTTAGGATATAATAATAACCTACATCAAACAATGAATGAAATTATTTTTCTTTCTTGATGTATTTGTATAAATAAAAGCTTGTCTTTAATTTTTTTTCATTTTTCATTATTTATGAAGTATTTTTAAAATCTTAAAATATCTTAATAAAATTAGTTATCTCCGCCACTGCTGCTCACAGGATTTCGCCGCGAGACTTTTTTATGCTTCTGCAATTGATAGTGGGAAAACTATACTTGCATATATTAGTTGGTTAAAATTGTATTTACGAGTTGAGAATATTGAATAAGCTCATGTGCATCAATATACAGGGCATGACTTACACATAGTGAAAAGACTAAATCGTGTTTTCATAATTAATCTCCCGCAAAATGTCTATTCCATAAATATTTGATTAGTTTTGACCCAAACTATGTGATTTAGGTTATTCAAGCTGTTTCCAGATAAAACAAGAGTGTATAATGTTTCTTAGTAAGGGTAGAGGAATAAAATGTATTCAAGATTTTTTTTCAATCTGGTTCAAAATTGGAGGTACATGAGGTCCTCGTTGGATTCCAAACACATTTTCTCAATAATTTTTTCGTTATCTTGTCAATTTGACCCATTTTTTCAGAAATTTCAATAACAATTTTTTTCCATATGTAGCCAACTTTATGACGGACACTGTATATATATATATATATTATATATATATATATATATATATATATATATATACAGGGTGAGTCAACAGGATTCCCGTGGTTCACTGCTCCTTAATGTATCACTAATTCGATTTCTTATATTTTTTTTGTCAAAGGGATCATCTGAGACCACCTTTCAAAATAAGTTTCATTTATACAGGGTGCATCATTGATGCATGGCTAACCAAAGTTGTTCTTTTTCAAATGAATCACCCGGTATATTTTCATATATTCCGATCGACTGTTCCATTGGCTGCTCAACGATTTTTTCCTCCTTCCTTTTCGATATATGATTGAGAATACCAAAAATTTTGAATAAATTGTACAGGATGTTCGATACAACAACACAAACTTAGCCCTTTTCAAACATCGGTATTTTGATTTTTTCAAATGGAACACCCTGTATATTTTCATTCAAATCAACTCCTTTCTGATAACTCTACACTTCTCATTCCCCATGTCATGTACCTAAAACAACTAGTTTCCGAGATATTCTACATCCAAAAGATGGATAATTTTCCACATAAAATATTGACAATGTTCGCCTTTGGTATCATATTTGGAATTAAACTTTCCATAAAAATCATATTTATTCGAATCCAACAGAAAATAACAATAATAAATGCAGAAAATGTTCAATTTGCCTGCCATTTTCACCAATACACAGATTGGGATGTTTCAGAAATTAGTATCCACATGTGCCAGCATGTCCTCTGAAATGTCCCTGAAAGCAGTACGAATTCTTGCTTTCATATTTTCAGGAGTTGTAGGCGGAGTTTGATAGACAACCCAGTTAATGTATCACCATAGAAAAAAAAAACAATTTTTGTAAGGTCCGGTGACCTTGGAGGCCACTGAACTGGCCCTCCTCTACCTATCCATTTTTCACGGAATTCATTATCAATGTATTCCCTGCACATCAGTGTGGTAATGTGCAGGCGCGCCATCTTGTTGTAGCCACATTCTCTGCCTTATTGCCAATGGAATATAACCTAATAAATTTGATAACTGACTTCGCAGATATTTTCTTCCATTGAGATGACCGTTGAAAAAAAAAGGCCCAATTACACGCCGTCCAATGATACTTCCCCAAACATTCAGTGACCAACGTTGTTGGTGATTGACATATCTAACGAAATGAGGATTTTCAGTTGCATAATAGTGCCGATTCACATGGGCATTGTTGTGAGACGTGGCTTCGTCCGAAAATAGAACATACTCAAAAAAAATCAGGTTCTTGGTTGATTTTATTTACACCCCATTGGCAAAACCGCATTCGCTTTGGAAAATCCCTTTCAGTCAGCTCCTGCATTAACTGCATATGATATGGATGGTAATTGCATTTTCTCACCATCCGAGAAACACTACTTTGAGATATTCCCAACTCCCTACTCAAAATACGTGTACTCACATGGGGATTCTCGGTAATATGCAATGCAATATCAAGAGTATTTCCATCATTCGTTACAGGATAAGCACGTTCAAACTTTTTCTAAAATACTTTTTCGGTTTCCTCAAATCTTGTTTTGAGGTATCGAAATGCTCGCTGGTCTAGATGTCTTCTATCAGGAAACTTTTGTTCGTATAATCTAGATGCCAGTAAGCAATTGCCATCACTTTCCCCCAAAGCATACACCATTTTAACCATGTACTCTAAACGATAATTCATAATGCCACAATAATTTTTAACACAACTGGATTGTAATTTGATTGTTACCTCTATTTACAAATTCCGATAGTCATTTTTTCAGCGGTAGTCATGGATAACTAAACTAGAAAAAATAGTTACATTTGAAAATTTCTTTTGCTATACCAGTTATTCATGAGTTGCCAAGAATGCTTTTGAAGATGGAAAAAAATAATTGAAACATCATTCAGTATCAGTATTTTCTATGAACAAACATGTAGATAAAAAATCTATAGAATTGTTGATTTGATATTGAACAAATCATTTAAACCAGAATATCTCGGAAACGAGTTGTTTCAGGTACATAACATAGAGAATGAAAAGTGTAGAGTTATTGAAAAGGAGTTGATTTGAATGAAAATGTACAGGGTGTTCCATTTGAAAAAATCAAAATACCGATGTTTGAAAATGGCTAAGTTTGTGTTGTTGTATCGAACATCCTGTACAATTTATTACAAATTCTTGGTATGCCCAATGACCATCATCATATCGACCAACGGTTCCCCAATTATCTTCACTAAATATTTCGAAATGTAAAATAGGTAATTTTTCGAAAAGAAGTCTACAAAGTAGATTTCTTTTGAATAACTCGGCAACGCTGCAACGGAATTCAAAATTGAAAGAATCGTTGAGCAGCCAATAGAACAAGCCGATCGGAATATATGGAAATATACCGGCTGTTTCATTTGAAAAAGAACAACTTTGGTTAGCCACGCATCAATGATGCACCCTGTATGAATGAACATTATTTTGGAAGGTGGTCTTAGATGGTCCCTTTGACAAAAAAATATAAGAAATCGAAATAGTGATACATTAAGGAGCCATGAACCACGGGGATCCTGTTGACTCACCCTGTATATATTCACTTCAGGCAGTGATTCTTTGAAATATTTCAGAACAAAAAGTTCATATAAACAAGTATCCCAAACGGCTTGGTTTTCGAGGTACAAGGTGATCAAAATCAATTTTTTTCAAGAGTTTTTTGGAGTTTACTTCGACACTTTCGACAATAATCAATTTAAATTAGGCAAGTACAATACAAACAGTGGGTACGATACAAAATAATTCATTTCTCAAATAATTCACAGGACCCCTTTTTTTCAGTGTCAAGCCTTCAGAATTTGGTTTTTCGCCGCCACTGACAGATTATGAGACAGGAATATTCAATGTTGTTTCATTTAACATCTTTTTGTTCTTTCAAGTTTTTCATTCACTTGTACGGTTCAGAAGCTATAATGAAAAAATAATTAAACATTTTTCCAATATCACATAACATAATGGAATTTTTCTGCTCGTGTAGAGAAAATTTGATGTTATGGAGCACCCATACATTTTTTATCAGATCTCAGGGTGAATATGTATTGCACAAAGTTGATCATTATGGCAAAAGTAAACTCCAAAAACTTTTGAAAAAAAAATGTACCTCGAAAACCAAGCCGTTATATGAACTTTTCGCCCCGAAATCTTTCAAAGAATCACCTTTCGAAGTTTGTGAGAATGTTTGCTTCTCAAATTTCGTTATGTTATACGATACTGCAAAATGTTTGCATTAATATTTTCATTATAGCTTCTGAATCGTACAAGTAAATTAAAAACTTCAGGAGTACAAAAAGGTGTCGAATGAAACAACATTGAATATTCCTTTCTCGTAATCTGTCAGTGGTGGCGGAAAACAATATCTGGAGGGTTGAACAAGACTTGACTCTGAAAAAAGGAGGACCCTGTGAATTATTCGAGAAATGAATTATTAGGTATGGTGTTGAATGGATTGTAATTGCCTAATTTGAATTGATTATCGCCGAAAATGTCGAAGTAAACTCCAAAAACTCTTGAAAAAAGAAAAACCAAGCCGTTTGGGACATATGTTTATATGAACTTTTCGACCTGAAATCTTCCAAAGAATCACCTTCCGAAGTTTGTCAACGTACTTAATTAACACCCTGTATATCAATAATTCTCCTACTGCTTTTGGTGGGGGTATTGAATAATTTTTCGCGTGTTGTGTGAATCACCCTGTATATCTCATTCGGGATATACCTAATTGGCAGCGTAGTTTGATAATAGCGACTATTAAAGTTAAAGGAAGAATAATATTAGATTCCTATTTTCGCACATATTGGTAAACTATATGTCGATTTTTTTAGCCGTACAACATTGAGATGTACACAAAAATAGAATATAGCTGTTTAACATGATTGTTGTTCCCTTGTTTGAGGAACGTTCGTGATATTTAGTGGGCTGTTTCAAAGTATTCATAAACTTTGGTTTGAATGGCTTGCATTTATTTTCTCGATACGTCCTTCCTTTTAGCACCAATCCCATCACTCTATATCATGAGTTCTTGGACTTGATACCATTCCGAGCATTTTGGCAAGCTTCGTTGCCATCTTCAGGCACTCACGAAACATAATTGCACTAACATTTATTGCCTTCGGGTATATTGTTAAGTTTCAGTTTCGATCGCAATTTACTTTCACCTTCATCCGTCCTAGCCCGAACAAAATTCCTGATCGTTTTGTTTCTCGCATCTCTCAACAAAACAATTGACTGAAATATCCAAGAAAGATCAACAAGTGCAGATTTTTCAAAGGTCACGTAATTATAGAAATCAATTCGTTGCAGCAATGTTACTCTTGGGACGGTGAAATTGGTAGTTTTTTTTATTCACCAAGGTGAATTGCGGTTCTTTTAGGTAATTCCATAAAAATAATACTTCCTTGAGAAAATGTCGTATATCATTGCCGATCATTGTCCCCAGAAGCCAAAATACATGATCTTTATATATATATATATATATATATATAAATATACCATAGGTAAAATTTGTTCTTGATGGCCATTGATAACACACATAGATTCGTTACATTTCATATTTCATTTCCATGTTTCAACAATTGAAATTGATTTCAGAGAAAAAACGGTATTGCGGAACGCAGTTGTGAACCCTGTGCTCAGTTGGTAGAGCATGAGACTAGCAATATAGAGGTCGTGGGTTCGATTCCTGCTCAAATATGTTTTTTTCTGGAATTTTAAAATTTGTCTGCAATGCCACGATTTCCTTCCTATCTCTATATATATAATTATATATATATATATATATATATATATATATATATATATATATAAAAGTATATTATTATGATGCTATCAATATTATTATTGTTATTGCCCGCGTGGCGACAATTGATATGATGATTATTATTGCTGTATCTTAATTTCTATCAGTTTTAATTGTTATTATTTTAATTTTTTAATAACTAGTCATCATAATAAAATATTTGTTATTTGTTATGATAAGTTTGATTAATTGATTTGTTTTTATTTGAAATTTTTTAAAAGAAATACCTATCATAACATTAAAAAAATATCCGGCTATGTGGCTCACTCTTTTTCAATTAATCTTTTACCTGAAATCTTTTACCTTATCGCAGCTCAGTCGGTACGCCTATCGAAACATTATGTTACTCTCTCTCAAAGCAGGATTCAGTGGTGCCATCTAGTTGCTTTGCTTGAAGTCAATGTTCAATGTACTGTTTTATGGAAATATTGGTTGTAATAAGATCAACAGATAAATAATGCATCCAGAAAATAGTCAAATAGTTATTCTTTTATTGAATCGAAAGCTCAAATATACCTACCCTGCGAAATCATCTTTTCTGTAATACACTGATCAAACAGTGAAATGTGAAAAGTGAAATACCTACCTTGCTCATGTGCAATCACCTACCTAAATTTCAAATATAGAATTTTAGGTTATATTAAATTATGAAAGCAAACAAGAAAAAGAGTTCAAGAGAAACAGTGAAAAAGTGTCATAAAATGAACTCAAATGAGTGTCTGACCCGAATACGTTCACTTTGTTTAGATCCTTTTTTTAAAAGAACCTGTGATTCGTTTAGCTTGAGACTTCTCTCGAATCCTGGAAGTGTTCTTTGGCTATTTGAGTTTGCAGCTTCACTGTGGTAGGACCCCTTTGTTGTCGGCCGCGTCTCGGATAGGAATTTGGCTGGGTCCTGGAGGTAAGTGGTTTTCTTTGGCAGTTTCAACGCCTATTGGTCTCTGGACATGGCTTAGATTGTCAAATGGCTGATTTGCTTCCGTTCTTGCTGTATTTTCGTATTTATTGTTTAGCAAAATTTTGTTACCGTGTTCTTCCAAACATAATTTTTAATCTCCCCTTTTTTCCAATCCTCGTTATTTTTCTTCCTGGCAACCATCACTTTTTGTTTTATCTCACAAATTTTAGGGTTTCTATGCCACTTTTCCTCATTATAAACTATGCTATGGATTTTATATACTATTCACATTTCTATACCTTTCATAATATGTACAGAGTTAGTTAAAATTCATATCTGACAATTTTCTGTAGTAAAATTCCTATATTTTATCATTTTTCATCGAAATGTTTTGACATGTCGCTGCCATGTTTCCTTCTGATTTGATTTTAGTATACAGGATGTTCCAACTTGAATATTATTTTTGTCTGCCTGAGATCTGAAGTTTTATTCATGAATTTTGATATCTATATTTTTTATAGGTTGTGCAAATTAAATGAATTGTTGGCAACATACTTATGACAATAGAAAAGCTCTCCTGCTAAACTCTTGAGACATCTGCGTTGACTAGAAAATGGTACTAGGTTTCAGAAAAGCAAAATATACAGAAGAATTGCAAAGCAAACATAGCAGGTATTTATGTGATATATAAGTATCATTATATCACTTTTTATTCTTTCTACGTTTAACAACTATTTATCATCATAATTTTTCTGGAATTTTAAAAAATTTCTGCAATGCCACAATTTCCTTCCTACTATATATATATATATATATATAGATAGATATAAATATATATATATATATATAGATAGATATAAATATATATATATATATAGATAGATATAAATATATATATATATATATATATATAGATAGATATAAATATATATATATATATATATATATATATATATATATATTCACGGACATTAAAATAGTGATCCGGAAACATTGGTTCACTAACAATAATAATATCCTGGTTGGTTGATCTATTATTTTTATTCGGAAATGCACGATTCTCACGTATCTTAACAGTGATATTGAAAATATCGTGATTTCAGTATCTTGGAGTTTGATTAATATTACAAAATCGGAGGCGCATAGTATTAATTAAATGAGAAACAAAATGTAAAGCGGAAATTAATAATAGAAATATATTTTGGACGTCGAAGCCTTCCGCATTGGTAAAACTACCAGTTGCTCTTATAGAAAAGATATTTGGCTGGTATATGCAGATTTGCTTCTTGGAAAGATAAATATTTCGAAGCATAGTATGCGAGGCTGTCTTGATCAAATCATTCCACGAATCACTTAATTTGAAGATATCATATGCCGCGCGTTGCAGTTCTTTCTTCCTTTACTCGATCTCTCAACGTTAATCAAGGTACAACCCAGTCGTCTTATTATCATCCTGTACATACAGTGTCTGATTACACCTTTACAACCATATTTTTTAAAGGAGCTCTTTCTAGTCTATAATTTGCTGAAAATTGCAAACGTAAGTATACTTGAGGCATCGAAAGACCTTCATGATTGATGCAATGCAAAGCCGATTGATGTGTTTTATACATAAAACTGTTTTTATATTCTCGGAATCATTACGCTCATATATTATGTGCAAGCTAAGCATTTTAGAATAATGAAGAATTGGAAACATTCAAATAGGTAATTTACTTTTAGCGAAGCCTGGGGTATTTCCGGAATTAGATAGCTCAGAACTTACAGGAAAAAGGCCTCATAATGACGATGCATTAACAAAAATGCTACTTACTAAAAAGCACAATATAAAATAATTATTAAAAAAAACTTTTTAAAGACAAGCTTTTATTGAAATGCGCTAAGAATTAAAAAATAATTGCTTTAGATGTGCGACGTTGGTTATTCCGTTAGTGAGTTATAGATTCAAAAGCTTGTCGCGCAAGTTTTCAGTTTGAATACAAAAACGACAAGCTTTTGAATCTATAACTCACGGAATAACCTACGTCGCACATCTAAAGTATTTATTTTTTATTTTTTATTTTTTAGCAAATTTGAATAAAAGCTTGTCTTTAAAAAGGTCTTTTTATTAATTATTTTTTCGTGCAATCTTTTCATTTCTTCATTGAAACTGATTTTCATATCTGATGAGGTATGTTTGGTATCATCTTGCAATGATCTAATTGTATCTTGTGTTATAGACATAGGTACTAATTTACTCTGGATGAGCGATTCCGTTTGTTCGGCAGTTGGGCGCGTTTTGGGCCTATTAAATATTGTTCAAATATGTCTATTCACCTATTCTTCAACTCAGTTGAACGTGTTCTGAAGCACCGACTGCGCATGTTATGTCTAGATAACAATTCAAACTTCCTTATCTGAACAAATGAGAACATTATGAATTATTTGTATATACAAACAGCAATGTCAGTCAGGGCACCACTTGATTTTTATTGATTGTAATAGGAGTAATCCAATTCTTTCATATGATTTCAGACAATAATTCACAATGTACGTGAAAAAAAAAATTTTAGCTGTTTTTAGAAATGGATTTTTTTCCTTAGAATATCCAATGTTTTTTTGTGAAACGTCCTTTTGTTTCGGCAGGCAGAATTATCCCAAAATGAACGATTCAAACGATTTTTCATTTCCCTAAAGTCCCCATGAAACTGAACTGAAAGATTGGCTGTTTGTCTTTACGACCATAGTGATATCAAAAGTGGTCTTTAGTGGTCAAATCCGACATTCTCATATCATCCTCAAGAGATCCTTATTTTTTTTAAGTTACAGAGGTTTGAATTTGCATAATTTTGGAGCGTAAGCGCCATACGTCTGAAGAAAAAAAGTAGAAACAATTGATTGGCTACAACTGAAGCAAAACTCGTTTGTGGAAGAAAACATGTATCTCTGCGTGAAAGGTAAAGACTGTGCTTTCACTTAGTAAGTGAAAAAATGTTAAGGCCATTTTGGTCTTTGTATTAAAAAATAAAAAAAGAAAATTGAAATTTTTACGAAAATTCGTGATCTCTGTGCGCGAAAATTTTACTCATGTGTTAAAATGTCCATAACAGGTGTGGAATTATCGCTGAATTACAGCGGCAATCCACCTACTTTGTGAATTATCAGTAGTAATACCACTAGTGACTGAATTTTCGCGATAAGTCTGTCGATTTATTTCTAAACGAAACTGAGTTGCTTGAAAACACCACGAGTCCGCAGGACGAGTGGTGTTTTCTTTAAGCAACTCAGTTGAGTTTAGAAATAAAAGACAGACTTATAAGATAAATTCAATCACGAGTGGTATTTCATTAGACTATTTCACGAACAAAGTGAAAGGTCTAAAAATTCAAATTCGGCAGAATAAGAAGAAATTTAATAATAATAAAGAGTTTTTTTGGTTGTTATACTGACAATTTTTCAGCTATAATTTTATATGTAAAATTGTAGTTTTCAAATATTTTATGTAAATTTGCTATTCTTAAATATTATCTTTTATACTTTTAACTGTCAATATTCAGCTTAAAGCTATATTGTTTTGTGACTTGCCATAAATGTTCTTTGTACATAACATGGTCAAATAAACTACTCTACTCTACTACATACACCGAGAATTCGCTCTAAAATAAGAAGAAGATTGCTCATCATATTCTAGAAACACGTTCAAACACTGAAACAATAAACAATACCCAACTCCAGCTCCCCATCGACATCAGTTTCTCGCGAAGCAGTATCCTCACCTGTCGATGATTCAACAAGCTTTCTTTCATGACACATCTAAGGAGAGTTGATCGGCGTTGAATTTGCGTAATGTATTGTACATTCAATTTTAATATTATTCTTAATTAGTTTGAATTGCAAATGAATAAAAATTATATTAGGTATCCTTTCTTTCTCATAAAAATGTTAGATACCTATAATACAGAGTGGGCCATTGAAAACGGCGGAAAAGAGCGGCTCTGTAGGTCGGCAGAACCGAATTATATAAAAATGCTCGGACACGTCAACTACATTTTCGAGTGGGACGTCGTTCGCGATGAAATTCACCCGAAATACATTCCATCCCTCGGAGCTGTGACCGCCACCCCTAAATTTTTAAAAGACAACATATGGCAAGTGATACCTCATTTGAAAGGTATTTTCCTTCTTAATATCAAACAACAAAAATAACTTAATTCTATCGATTCGTTTTCGAGATATAGGAACTTGAAGTTGGAAAATCACTTTTTATTCACTCAATCAATGAAAATAATATCTGATAAAGCAACTGTCGCAATAATTATTATTGTCAATGAACCAAATGTTCAAACTGTCTACCACCCATTTCTATACAATAGTACAAGTTCTCTTCAAAACGAGACCTCACATTTCGTAGCATTCCGGCGTTATTCGACGACATTCTTCAATAATTTTCCTTCGAAAATCTTCCAGAGATTCTGGTTCGGTTGCAAATATTTTGTTTTTCAATTGACCCCACAGGAAAAAGTCGAGTGGGGTTAAATCTGGAGATCCGTCTGGCCACTCTATAGAGCCTCTTCTTCGAATCCAACTTCCAGGAAACATTCTATCCAAAAACGCCCTAACAGGCTGTGCATAATGTGGAGGTGCCCCGTCTTGTTGAAATATCAAGTGGTCTTCATGGTAACGATCGATTTTCAATGATGTCTACTAATTGTGGATACACAAATTCATTCAATAATTCCAAATAAGTTTCTCCTGTCAGGTTACCGTTGAGAAATAGTGGTCCAATCAAACGGTCCCCGAAAATACCGGCCCAGGCATTGGGTTTTTGGGGAGTTTGAGTATGGACTTCGTGGAAAACATGTGGATTGGCATCTGACCAATAACGACAATTATGACGATTCACAGTCGAATTCAAAAAGAATGTAGATTCATCAGAAGAGCAGATGTTGAGAAGGAAATTCTCATTAGCATCTATTCTCGTAGTCATAATTTCACAAAATTCCTTTCGCCTATCAAAATCATCTTCATTTAATTGGTGTACTAAATGTAGTTTGTAGGGGTGGAATTTATGATGTTTCAGAATTCGGCGGATAATGGTTCTACTGATATTGGTAACAATAGCCAATTTCCTTGTGCTCAATGTTGGGTCTGCATGAACTTGTCCTAAAAGTGCAACTTCAACAGGTTCATTTCTCAACGGAAATTCACGTTCTGGGTCTCGTTTCTTGTTGGCTACTGATCCAGTTTGACGACATTTTTGCACTAGAACGTATTTTCTAGCAACAATTTTATTTTGGAGATTTATTCAAAAATTTTTTCTGTACGAGTTACCACTCCCAAATTTCTTAAAAAAAATTGTTATTATTTCAACTCTTTCCACAATCGTATACACCATTATTGCGGAAAGATATTCAGCAGCTTTAGTCAAATATTTCACTATAATGTCGTTCAATCAAAGATCAGTTTGATACTGATAGACGTCCAAAATTGCGATTTTGCCAAAAAAAATTATTTCATACATGTTTTTGTTGTACTCGCATTTGAGTCAAGTTCGAGAAAACGTCTTTTTATCGATTCTTAAGAACCTTAAAAATTTTTCGATTAAGTAAATGAGGATGGAATAAAAATTTGAAACGGAATTGCATATGTTATTTGTTGGTAAACAGTTAGATCATTTAATTCCGCGACAATGATAATTATCTTTAAACAGTTGCATTGTTAGATGTTATTTTTATTGATTGAGTGAATAAAAAGTGATTTCCCAACTTTTAAGTTCCTATATCTCGAAAACGAATCGATAGAATTAACTTATTTTTTTTTCGTTTGATATTAAGAAGGAAAATACCTTTCAAATAAAGTGTCACTTGCCATATGTAGGCCATTTGAAAATTAAGGGGTGGCGGTCACAGCTTCGAGGGATGGAATGTATTTCGGGTGAATTTCATCGCGAACGATGTCCCCCTCGAAAATGTAGTTGACGTGTCCGAGCGTTTTTATATAATTCGGTTCTGCCGACCTACAGAGCCGCTGTTTCGTTTTCAATGGCCCACTCTGTATATTATACTCGTAGGTATAACTATTTTAAATGATTATCGATAATCTTGCACTATATGAAAAACATTTTCATTTTATATGTGTCAGTTTTTTCCCATATAACAAATGATATTACATCGTCTGTAGCCTGAATTGCAACCATCAAATGTATAAAATTGCATAACCTTATAACTTTTTTTGGTAGTTAGTCAAAATATGAACCTTATCGTACCTAATTGATTTGTTTATTAGTGGTAATAAAATAACGGTTATCGACACTCATGGTAGATAGATAACCCCATTCATTCAACCAACAATTCATCAAAAGTTTTACAAAGTACTATCTTCATATCTGTTGAAAAGAACTACGTTTTTTTATCTTCTTATTCACTCAGTACATAACTGAAGAACGTGATATAACTTAGATTAATAATTATCACCGTTAGTGCATTGCGTGATTATTGAGGAGTCTGTCTCGGCGATAGTAAGCTCTACCGCTTAACGGAGCATGTACTAATCCCACAGGTAACCTCGGCCTGCTAGCCTTGATCTTAATAGGTTAACTCGTCCGGTAGATACCCAACCCACGTCTATCTACCTGCTATTTTGACCCTATGTGGCCCATTGAAAATATCAGCAACTCGTTTTCTAAAATGATTAGTATTGAATACTTATAACCTTTTTCATTTGTTTTTCAAAGTTACAAAATGAACCTTCCTAAAAAGATGCAAGTAGTTAACTCGAAGGCAAGGGTTGTGGTTGAATTGACAAAGTGATTATAATTGAAAAAAAAATGTATTTTATAAAGAAGGAAGTTAGTTTTATAAAGATTAAATTTGGACGCCATCTACAGTTAAAATGTATCCACTCTACTCATTCTCCAGCTGTTTCTGTAGAATAACACAAATGAAACTATGAACCTTCAAAATAGAACTTTCATTATCTATCTTCCTGGTTCATGAATAACAGGTCTTATCCATTCTAGTGGACCTCGTAAAATATTGCTATAGACCAATCAATAGAGATTTTTTCGTGACAAAAATACTACCAAGAAACCGACTGTGCCATCATACGAAAGACGGTCCGAAGTTATATCCAGTTATGTTTCCTACTCCCAACTGTCATTGCTAAATTTGTTATAAAAGCATTTTTTATATTTTCTATCGTTATTGACTTGTAACTTGAAAACTAATAAAGCGATCTCGATACTCTCAATGGGCGACTTGTAGAGAATCAGAATGCAGAAAATGAGCCTTAGCACAACTGGATCGGATTATTTGTAACGGACAAAAACCGGAAAAACCGGAGAAAAACTTCGTTTAAAAAAAAATCATAACACCACCATTTTTCAAGTTTTGAAGCGGGCTCTCTACGACATAGCAGTGATTGATAAGTACTTTATGTGTGAAAAACTCAGGCACTGCTGGATTATTGGTTTTGGCATAATTGCAATTTGATTTTTTTAATGCACCTTATTCCAACAGACCTGGCTACGTCATAGGTGGTCCGATTTCAATGTTTCTAAAAGATTTTGTATAAAGTACTACAAAATGATTATTCTCATTTTGCGTTAAAATGCTGCGAAATAGGTGAGAAATACTTGCAAACATGACAAAAAACCGGCGAGTACATGAAAGCGGCTCGGGAGTGGGGCTAGAGCAGCTGATTCATAATGGGCGCAGCGCGCTTGTATTACTATGCAAACGCTTCACCGCGTCTGCTGCTCTAGCCCTACTACTCAGTCGCTTTCACGCACTCGCCCCTTTTTCGATCATGTTTGCAAGTATTTTTCATCTGTTTTGCAGCATTTTAACGCAAATGAGAATATACATTTTGTAGTACTATACTTCCACTCTCGAAATCTCTTTGAAAAATTGGAATCGGACACCTATGACGCATCCAGGTCTGCTGCAATAAAGTGCATTGAAAAATTCAGATTGCAATTATGCCAAAACTAATGAGCCGACAGCGCCTGAGTTTTCCACCTAAAAAGAATCAAATCAAATCAAATCAAAATATGCTTTATTGTCTAAGATAGTTTCTTGTTGACAAAGCTTTGTGGAAGGGACATAAACAATTATTAATAATTAATAATAAAAATACTTACTCATAGATACATACAAATATATACAAACACAACTAATAACACTTCCAAAACATAGTAAAATGTTATTAGTTGATTGTCATACTACACGTTAAAATTTTAACAGTACTCAACAATTAAAAATTACTTACTCATAAATAAAAAAAAAAAAAACATGGTAAAATGTTATTAGTTGATTGTCATACTACACGTTAAAATTTTAACAATACTCAACAATTAAAAATTACATTTATACGATATATAAACTACATTTAGTAGTCAGAGGAATTACAATATAATAGAATAAATAAATGGGTGTACAGGGCTAGTCATACATAATGATCTAACTAAGGTTGTCACTATAGAATTCCTGAAGGTTGTAATATGCCTTTTTGAGAAGGATATTCTTAATTGAATTTCTAAATGGTGCGAGATTTACTGTATTCTTGAGAATGCCAGGTAGGTGGTTATAAATCTTCCTACTCTCGAATATAAGGCAATTTTTTGTCAAAGATGATGTTGGTATGGGCATACTAATATTATTGTGTTGACGGGTAATATAACAGGGTCTATTATTTGGCTCTTTTGATTTTGTTTTATGTATTAAGCACACTGTTTCGAGAATAAATATACAAGTTAGCGTTAAAATTCGATGTTCAATAAAAAGAGGCTTACAATGAACCCTTGAACGACATTCACAAAAGTACCTCAATGCTCTCTTTTGAAGTACAAATATTGAGTTCATCAACTGGTTAGAGCAGGAACCCCAGAAGGAGATGGCATATCTTATGTGAGATTCAACCAGTGAGAAGTACGCTATTCTGCCTGAATTGAGGCCAAGTTCATTGGTAATGACTCGAACAGCATAACAGCCTGATGCTAATGTTTTACTCAGTTTTTTTATGTGCGCTTCAAATTTCAATTTGTCATCTAGGTATAAACCTAGAAATTTGGTGTGGGGTTGGCTAGTTACCCTCTGATTGCCTAAAGCTAGGTTATCAAAGTTGAATTTAAAGGTTAGTATGCTTGTTTTCTCAATGTTGAAGCACAGCAAGTTGGAGTCACACCATCGTTTAACTTTCTCCAAATCAGAAGTGATATTTTCTTTCAAGAGTTCAACATTTTTTCCGTGCCACATTATTGTGGTGTCGTCTGCAAACATGGTGAATTTTCCGGATATGTTGATATTACCAAGATCATTTAAATAAATAAGAAAAAGAAGTGGTCCCAATACCGAGCCCTGGGGAACACCATAATCGATATTTGAAGGGTTCGACAATTTATTATTACATTTTACCATCTGAATTCGGTTAGAGAGAATATATTTATCACTACTATGTCGTGGAAAGTTTGCACTAGTTGCACTAGTTGCACTAGTTGCTGGGCAACTAATGCACAATGTCTGAAAAACGCACGGGTAAATTTTCGCAATCTTCGTCACGACAAAAGAGGCGTGGAGTAAATAAAACAAAAGACGCCGTAACCAGGTAACATTGCCGTAACCATACAGACAATATAATCACAAACATAAGTGACAATTCAATATTCCTTTGACAGAACGATATTATAAAGGTATTTCGAAATTAGTTCAGCATGAAAAGTAGTGACAGTAAAAAAGTTAAACAAAATGAATTAGTATTTTCTAAATAAAAAATACACTGTTTCGTATACCCTATTCATGGACTGGTGCAAAGAACAGAAAACTAGTTCTCTTCAGAAATTTGGGTTTTTGGAAAAAAAAAAAATTTAAATTATGGGCACACTATAGCATGTTAAAAACGATGCCTAGTATCAATAATGGCGTGGATATCAGTAAATATTCCAAATTGAGAGCATTTCTAAAGCGGAAATCAGATGGATACAAAGCAAAAAAATCTAAAGTTTTCACAACGAAGGAGATTGATACGTTCATCAAAGAAGCCCCAGACAACGAATACCTTGTAGCAAAAGTAAGTTCCACAACAATCAGTTGATTAATTATAATTTGTTTATATTTTTTTATTGCAGGTTGTACTTATCATGGTAATTATGGGTGCTTGTAGGAGAGATGAGATGTACAAAATGAAAATTGACGATTTTGAAGATTCAGGTGCCGCAGTTTTGGTCCACATTCCGAACAATAAAACAAAAACTTCTCGAAAATTTACTGTAACGGGAGAATATGCTAACATTGTGAAAAAATTTTGGAATCTGCGACCAAGTAATGTCAACGATGCTTATTTTTTTCTAAATTATCAGAAAGGAAAATGCACTGTCCAAAAAATTGAAATAAATACAATAGGAAATATGGGAAAACAAATTGCTTCACACTTAAAACTTCCGAATCCTGAGTTATACACCGGCCACTGTTTCCGCCTATCTTCAGCTACAATATTGATAGATAGTGGCGAAGATATAACGACATTAAAACGGCATGGTGGCTGGCGCTCTACAACAGTAGCTGAGGGTTGCATCGAAGAGTCCCTGAGTAGTCGAAATAACATAGCCAATAAAATATTAGGGTCGATCAATAAGTTGTCAGATCTTCCATCGACATCAGTTACAGAAAATGTTAATAATGTCAACTTTTCCCTTAAAAAACGTATTCTACTTCCCCAAAATTTGTTTTTAATAATGGTACCAATGTAACATTGAATATTGTTGATAACAAATGAGAAGATATTTTTTCGCGATCATTGAAGTAGGTGCTTAACATATTTACCTAGTACGTTATTTTTTTCAATTAATTAATAAAAGTTCATTTCTCATGTTTGTTGTTTTTTACTTACACTGTATATTATAACAGTCGTAGAAAAAATATAGTGGGAAACTCGCACGGAATGACCATTTCCTACTCGTATGATTCACAGCACTCGCTTGCAGCTCGTGCTGCAAACTTTCATACTCGTAGGAAATGTATGTCATTCCGTGCTCGTTGTACAATATACTATTAAATGTTTATAATTAATTTAGCAATGACAGTTAGGAGTAGGAAACATAACAGGGTTCAACTACGGACCATCTTTCGTATTTTTGTCACAGAATCAACAGAGCAGAAAATCTCTATTGATTGGCCTACTAAGCATGATTTTTAACCGACGAAAAAAAGGAGGAGGTTCTCTAGTCGACGCGTATATTTAATGTTTTTTATGTATGACCAAGCATAACTTTTCACAGACTAGTTTGGTTTCGATGATTCTTTCTTCATTGAATAGGATATATCTCAAAGTTGGTCCCATTCGAATTTGGGGAAAAAATCACTTAAGGGTAGAAAAATAGAAAATGTATCATTCACCCATTTGATTTTTACCCGTTAACCGATTCTACCACTTCCCAAGTAGAATTTTTAGTGGACGGAAGGTAGCAGCAACGATTCTGGAAAACTTTGAGTGCTTCCACAATTGCGTTTTAAACCAGGCCTGCTTGTTCCTGGTTCAGTAGGACATCCGGATGGCGTCTGTCGATTATCGCCATCCGGATTCCTCTGGCCACCTCGCTGTAGGTCCCAGTCGGCACTTGCGTGTTCCTGGGCCTTTTCAGCTTGGTGGATTATGGAGGGGTCTGGGAGTCAGATCGGGATCTTTTTTAATTTATCCCCCGTCTGAGGGTCTTCCCGCCTAGTCGTTTTTGCCCTGCTTTGCCGTCCATGTCCTGGCTGCCATTTTTCTCGCTTTCAGAAGCTTTCGCCTCTGAGCCCTCGAGAGTTTTGTTTTTGCGAGGTCTATGTTTTGCATTCCTTCGATGATTTTACCAGTCGCCTTGTTAACTAACGATTTCTCGTCAGACCCTGCTACTGGTTTTGGGATGTGGTCTGTGGTTTCCACATCCTTGGTGTTACCACTGGTGGTGGCCATCACTTCCACACTGTGGTGTTCCCTGAGTCTGAGTCGGAACTCTCCTCTTTTCTTCTAATGCTGAAATAGTGAGATCAGCTAAAGTACACTTATAATGATAAGATCATATATTTTTTCTTATATATCTTATTAATATTTTTAATTGAATTTAATTCTTTTTTCTTCTTTTTTCTCTTTTTGTTTTTTCTTATGTTCTCAAACTTAGACTACTGATTTGTTTTATTTTCTATATATACTTAATTTGAACTTGTATTGTCCTGTAGATGGGTTAAACTGTTGGGCAATAAAGCTATTATTATAATGGTTTCTCCGAAAAAATAAATTGTCTAAGAACTTGAGTACCACCGTTTTGTGATCAGTCGAGGAGTCTCACATACAGTGGAGTGATATGTGGACAAAATATGCATATTCGTTTGAATAATTCTGAGTATTTTGAAATCGTTCTGAAAAGTACTTTTCCTACGACCACATAGGAAAGTAACACATATCGCACTCTCTACTCCCATGGAAAGTAACCTTTATTCTCACGCGTGCGGAAAGTAACTTTCCGCACGACTGTCAATAAGCCGTCAAACCCGTGAATCCTGTAAGATTTACAAATGTAATTATCAATTGCTCTTCCTTATTGATATTATTTACATAAAAACTGGACTAAAAACTAATTATTTGTAGAAAATAAAGAAAAGAAGAAAAAAAAAGTTGACGCCGAGAATCGAACCCACAACCTTGCGGTCATCTACCGTATACTCTTCCATCTGAGCTAATTCAGATTTGAATTAACGTTATCAGAGATATGTATATCTCGTAAGTCGATTTACATCAATGTAATTATATTTCTTGTATTTTCATTTTATTAAAACAAAATTTAGCCATTTTTGAAGTTCATATAATTAAAGGATAGCAACGAAAGCTTAAACTATTAATTTATAATTATTTCAGTAGATTGTTTTAATACGAACTACCTGTATCTAAGATAGGCAACCAGAAAACCAGGCGCGGGCACATTATTTGAAAATTTAAAAAGCTAAGTAGGCTTTGAAACAATTCCACGACACAATACCAAAATAGACATTTCGTGATAGTAGGTACATGATCGAAAGTAACCTTGTTGAATCTCAGAGTTGTACAAAAGTTTTAGTTTAGTTTATTACCTATCCCACGCATATTAAATACCTTCGTAAATGATTATGGAGTCTGAAAATGAATTGGATTGCACTCCACCACAAATCATAGAGGCAGCAAAAATAACCTCTTTACAAATTCTACCAGAAAAGTCTAGAGATAGATATGAACGAGCTTATAATGAATTTCTCAACTGGAGAAGAGTAAAAGAAATCAAAAGTTCTTTCTCTGAAAATGTGATCCTAGCATACATAGATGAATTATCTAAGAAAGTACGACCAAATACACTGTGGTCTCTGTACTCTATGCTGCGCACTACTTTATACATTAATCATAACGTACATATCTCAAAATATCTTAAGGTGAGAACTTAAAAAAAAAAAATGACGGTTATAAACCAAAAAAATCAATGATCTTAACAACCCAGCAGATAAATCAGTTTATTACAACAGCTCCTGATGATCAATTTCTACTTATTAATGTGAGTTTAAAGCAATGTGATATTCATTAATTAACTAATAATAAATGTTAACTTACAGGTTGCTTTAATTTTCGGGATATCAGGAGCATGTCGCAAGCAAGAGTTGATAAAAATTACCGTAGACGACATTGAAGATCTAGGTTCAGCAGCGATAGTTAAGATTAAAAATACAAAAAATAAAATAGATAGAAAATAAAATAGATAGAAAATAAAATAGATTGAAAATTTAATATTACGGATGAATTTTATGAAAAATATAAAAAATATGCTAAATTAAGACCAGCAACCCACGAAAAGAGGTTTTTCTTAACTACCAACACCAAAAATGCACCAAGCAAGTGGTGGGTATCAACAAAATGGGATCTGTAGCCACCTTAGTAGCAAAATTTTTAAAACTTGAGAATCCAGAAACTTACACCAGTTATTGTTTCCGAAGATCCTCAGCTACGATCCTAGCGGATGCAGGAGGAAATATTACCACTCTCAAGAGACACGGAGGATGGAAATCCTCTGCTGTCGCTGAGGGGTATCTAGATGATTCTCACACCAACAGAATGAACACCGCCACTAAAATTGTCAGCGCTATGCGTAGAACTTCGGAAGACAAAGATGCTCAATCAGCAATATTAGAAAATATAACTTTAAAACCCTCAACTTCTCGATGAGCACAATAATTACAAGCAGCATCCGAGAAAATATTGAAACGAATCTTTCGCAAACACCGTTACAATTTACAAATTGTAACAATAACCAATTCACTTTTAATTTTTATGGTTCCAAATAATTCAATTTGTTCCCCAGTTGTATCTAATAAGTACTTACTTATTGTAATTTTTTCAAATAAACGTTAATTATCGTTATTTCTTTATTTCACTATGAAAGTAATTCTAAATTCATGTGCACTTTTTATAGAAACAATATTCAAACATAGACTGTCACATATAAAACGTAAGATTAGTCAGGCAACTCACTATACACGATCTAATATTTACATATTGTTTAATAAAATAGGTGGTCGTAGGAAAAATAGCGTACATTACTCGCGCGAAAGTGATTTTTCACACTCGTGTGATTGCCGCACTCGGCTTACGCCTCGTGACACAATATTTCCCACACGTGTGAAAAATGTCACTTTCCGCACTAGTAATGTAATTACCGCACTAGAGCGGAAAAGTGTTTCTTTCCACACGACAAATCATTAAAAAAAGTGCACTTTTCCACATACTCGTAGGAAAATAAATTTTAACATATTCTCAACTAGTACAATTACAAGCATGAATTACATAATTATTAAAGTTTTTATTCATATTAGGTATATTATTAGTCTTGAAATAAATTACATTCGGATGAGTATGTTTTCGCCTTTATTGTGTTTTATGAAAATGTTTATCATTCATTAATTATTAAACTTCATATATTCCTGATAAATTATCATGCTAGATCACCGAGCAAAATATGGAGTTTGAGTGTGTGTGTGTGTGTGTAACTAGAGAATGCCGGGAATTATTCCAAACACCAATATCTAGGAATCGCCTATCCAAATTCCAAGTCTACGTGACCGATTACTCACTGGAAATCTGACAACGCTGTCGCGTCATCTATCGGGATAACCCCACGATGATAGTGATAGACGGTGTGTTTTGGTTTAATTTGAAGTGCACGAATTCACTCCAGCTCAATTCCCAATTCATTCTTCTCTGTGCCGTCGTCGTAGTAGTAGGTGATAAGTAAAATGGGAAATGGTTTATTGAGTTTAATAACTTAGTTAATATTTACGATTGTTCGAGTTTTAACAGCCGTTTGTGGGGACTGCCTTCGTACAATTACCAAATACCGGTATCGATTACAGGAAGCACATTGTTAATTTCCCAGAAATGTGAGTATTAAATTGTTTTTTTATAACAATTACAATGAGTGAGAGTGATTTGTGCGGTACATCTGTGTATTAGAAAAATAAAATACATCCTTTTATATTTGACTGGGACTGGACTGGAGTCCCAAAAGTATGCAACAAATGGAAAAACTTCTTTATTGATTTCTCATAAACAAAATCTGGGATAAAAAGTTGGTAGGTATTTCATGACATATTTGGAGATATCTTTTTAGTAAATGTTCCAGAGGATATTTTTTGTTCATATGAAATATGATATTTGTTTAAATTTGATTGTTTGTCCGCAAAGTTTAGTAAATATTTAGGTAGCTTGCAACATGTATGAAAATGGTGAAAAGTATTACAAGGTATAATATCCTCGAATATGATCTGGGTACCTACTCTAGCGCCTATTGGAGAAAATGACTAAATAATTGCCCATTGGCGTCCTAGAATGGGGCAGTTTGGTAAAATTATTGTATTAAAAAATAGCTGAATATCTCTCATAAATTTAATTTTCCCTCACTTTTTCCATAATAATCTAGTTTTCGTTAGAACATTTGATCTCCCCTGAAAAGTATTCGGAAAATGTTTCTTTCTCGGTTTTCGACATTTCTTGCATCATATTTCCTCTGAAAAAAAAACGACGTTTCTAAAAGACAACCAGTCCCTTGGATGAATGAACTGAAACAAATGCGTGATACTCTAAATGCCATAAAAAAAACATGTTGATATAGATACTTTAAATGCATATAAAAAATTTAGTTGTGATTATAAAAATGGAATGAAAATATATAAAACCTATAATAACTATTTATTGAACTCCACTAATGTTAAGAGGGACAGTTGGTACTTGATAAATTATGAAGGAAATAAGAAGCAAATTGAAACCAATATACCTATCAGTGGAACAATTCAATGAAAACTTTACTTCAATTGCTGAAAAAACCATAATCGCACTGCCTAATATACCTCATGAACCTACATTTTAAATTTAAAAACAATCAAAACTCCTATAGGTACATTATTTTCATCTGAATCCTGTAACTCCAGATAATGTCTTAGCCTAAAAAATTCAAACGCTTTTGATGCTTCTGATCTGAGCACCAAAATTATCAAATCAGTAGCGGCTATCCCTGCCGAACCTTTAGCTGCTTCAATAAATGACTGTTTCTCTGCAGGAATATTTCCAAATGTTTTGAAGTACTCTGTTGTCTTGCCGGTATTGAAGATGGGAAGCACTGATGATATAAACAATTCTCGACCTCTATTATACCAATCATAAGTAATTTTTTTCGAAATAATCATTAAGAAACAACTTTATAACTTTCTAGAAAGCAATCAATTCTCCCCTGTGTCGAGGTCAATTTGGCTTTAGAAAAAATATAGATCCACAACGCAAGCTCTTCTAAAAGTTGTGTCGGACATTGTCGAGTGCTTGGAGGAAGGTAAACACTTTCGTTGTGTTGATCTGTCAAAACTATATATTAGGTACTATGAAATAAGAGGCTTGGCTCTCGACTTTTTTAAATCTTACCTCAGTAAAAGATCCCAATGTGTCAAAATGAGAGGTGACCTCTCGAATCGTGAGGATATTACTCATGGTGTTCCTCAAGGGTCAGTTCTGGGCCCCGCGCTCTTTTTTTAAGATATATATATATATATATATATATATATATATATATATATATACAGGGTGTTATTTAATAAGTGTCCGATATTTTACAGGACGATTCCTCAGTTATTATAAGGTGAAAAGTTTGTATATACAAAATGTTGAAACTTTATTTTTATTTTGGTTTTTCGTAAATAATTTTTAAAATAATGTCGATATTTGTTTGGCCCTTAATTGTAGGGGGCGCCGCCTACAGGTCTTTGTCTCTTTTGGGGTGTCACAACTTTGTCGTGGATGTATCTATCACATTTTCTAGAAGAAAAATCGATTCATCTATCATTTTTACATGAAAAAAGTATGATTTTCGAAAGTCGTTACAAGCAGCCGTTTTCGAGATATTTTGATTTAAATTAATCGATGCATGTGTTTGTCAAAAAGTGAAACAATTTTGAAAACATTTTTTTTATTCAACATAGAAACATTTCAAACGCTAATTTTCAAACAACAATAAACAACGGAACACTAGATATAAATGTAAATCAAAATCACAATAAATGTTCGAAATGTCCACCTCCTGCCTGTAAGCACGCATCCAATCTTCTTCTCATTGATTCGCGCACTCTTTGAAAATTCCTGGAGTATTTTGAATCGTTCTACAACAGTTAATTATTTGATTACTTAATTCTTCTTCATTTTGGATTAGTGTCTGGTAAATTAAAGATTTTAGATGTCCCCACAGGAAAAAATCCAAACTGTTGAGATCTGGTGATCTAGGGGGCCATGGTTGAGGCCCTCCCCGACCTATCCAACGGTTGCCAAAAGTTTGATCTGAAAATAATCGCGCTTGGATGCTGAAATATGCCGGGGCACCGTCATGCATAAACCACATTTCATTTCTTCAAGAAAATGACGATATGTCTCTCCGTTTAATCTTCCCAGAATAAAGAATGGACCTATAAAATAATATCCAAGGATTCCTGCCCACACGTTAAGAGAGAACTGTTCTTGGAAATGTGATTCCTGTATCGCATGGGGGTTTTTCTCTGACCACAAATGATTGTTGTGAAAATTGCGTATATCGTTGCGTGAGAAATTTGCTTTGTCGGTAAACAGGATTTGATTTTCAAATAAAGAATTTTGAATGAGGCATTGGAGAAACCAACGACAGAAGTTGATACGCAACGGAAAGTCACGAGGGAAGTAGTGCCTGAACTCTTTGAATATGGTTAGGGATATAACAATTACAATTTTCCATACCAATACATGAGGAATGTTTAACGTCAGCGCTATTTTTCTGGAGCTTGTTTCCGGGTGTTCTCCTACCAGATTAAGAACTGCTTCCTCGGTTTCTGGGGTTCTTATCGTCCGAAGTGCACCCGACAGATGACTAGCTTTCCCAAAACTTCGTGTTTCCCTTAACCGAGCGTGAATTCTTGAAAACGTTTTTGATGTAGGAGTTGTGCGGTTCGGATAACGCTCCTGATACAAACGTCTAGCCTCATATGCATTTCCGTTAGCAAGTCCGTATGTGAAATGTATGTCAGCATACTCTGCATTGCAAAAGTTTGCCATTTTTTAACAAATAATCACAATAATAATAAATAAAACTATTTAACTATACGTCAAGATATTATTTTTGACACGACAGCACAGAAAAAAAACATTGGAATAAACTTATACTAGCCTACTTGATACTTTTATTTTCAAAGAGTTCGCGAATCAATAAGAAGAAGATTGGATGCATCGATTAATTTAAATCAAAATATCTCGAAAACGGCTTCTTGTAGCGACTTTTGAAAAGCATACCTTTTTTACGTGAAAATGATAGAGGAATCGATTTTTCTTCTAGAAAATGTGATACATACATGCACGACAAAGTTGTGACCCCCCAAAAGAGACAAATAACTGTAGGTGGCGCCCCCTACAATTAAGGGCCAAACTAGGATCAAATTTGAATTTCTCATATTTAAAAATCCCCAAATACCAATTTTCGTCCAAATATTGATATTATTTTGAAAATTATTTACGAAAAACCAAAATAAAAATAAATTTTTAACACCCTGTATATCAAACATGAAGGTTTTGCGGACCCATGCTTATATGAACTTTTCACCTTATAAATAACTGGGGAATCGTCCTGTAAAATATCGGACACTTATTACATAACACCCTGTATATATATTACGAAAAAAAGTTATTCCTGATAAAAAGTTCTGCATGACATATTATAAAACCGAAAATGAAATAATCAGATATACATTTTTTGCATTTGTATACGATGTTTGTCGAAAAATTTAAATTTTGCTCATGAGTAAAGTACCTTTATTTTGTACAATATCGACAATCTTTATTGAAAAAAGTTGATCCTAATTGAAAACTACGGTCAGATATCCAATATTATCCATCTCTCATGAAAAAAACGATCTTTAATGACTTTCGGGTATACATAAATTATAATTTGATTTTCAAATCATAAAACATTTAAATTTGTTTTTTCAGTGCATCCTAGATTAAAAGTCGACTTGTAGACAAATTGATACTACACAGAAATTGTTATTGCATCCTAGATTTAATGTCGATTTGTAGACATAAATTATGAATGCTAAAACAGAGAAAAGTTAGTAAAAATAAAAAAATCTGTTTTTCATGGTAGATGGACAATATTGGATATCGGACCGTAGTTTTTAATTAGGAACAAGTTTTCTCAATAAAGATTGTCGATATTGTAAAAATTTAAAGTACTTTACTATTGAGCATAATTTACATTTTCCAACAAATCTGTATACAAAAAAAAATTATTTCATTTTTGGTTTTAGGCTATGCAGAACTTTTTTTCGTAAACCAAATGATAAAAAACTTTTCCATATGGTGCAGACTTAATTGGACACACTGTATATATATATATATATATATATATGTATATACATATACATTTATATAAATAGTAATACTAAAACGGAAAATTGCATCCGAAAGAAATACATGAAAAAGGAAATTGTGGCATATTGGACAAATTATTAAATTGAAGAAAAAAAAACATCCTCAAGCGGGAGTCGAACCCATGACCTTCTCATCTCTCATCTGACTTTTTTTCTTTAATTTAATAATTTGTCCAATATGCCACAATTTCCTTTTTCATATATATATATATATATATATATATATATACATATATATATGTATATGTATAGAAGAAAGGGTAGTCTCGTGACTGGACTAGTTGAAAATAACTATGAATTTGAAATAAACTTTGTAGAAAGGATATTCCTTGAGGTTGCAGTCAAATTTAATGGCCAATGAGAAAAGAAAAACTCTTTCTTATTTAGTCAAGCTTTCTAAAATGTTTATTTTCATTATCAAGACAGCTGTGAAAAAAGAAAACACTATCGTGAAATTCGATTTTAAACAAATCTAAAGAACTTACTAAGGTGAGGTTAAGTGAAGACAGCGATCTAATCACCATTTTGTGATTAAGGTAGTTTTCAAAATCATATCACTATGAAACACTACTAGTAATATATATAAAAATTAAACAATTGCAAACGCACATATTGTTTAAGAAACTTAATTTAAACAATTTAAAATTTGACAAGTACAAAAATTACCACATGGTTAAAGCATGACTGAAAAGGAAAATGGTGGATGACAAGTAATGCATGACATGAGTGTCAAGTGTCATATGTCAAAGTTGAAATGTCATGGGAGAAACATGTGTTTGTCCACAGAACAAAGGAATAGTACCAATCTATATGACAAAATTATTAAATGAGAGAAAAAATCAAGAAATATAAGAATTTCATTTGGTTCATTTTTTATTAACACCATTTCAAGGAAATTCCTTTTGTGGAAGTTATTCTCTACTGCTAAAATGGAAGGGTTGTTGAAATTACTAAAATGATTAGAGTTTATATTATGTTCAGCTAATGCACAACTGTTTTTTTAAATTTTACAATCACTCTTATGAGATGCTATGCGACCTGTTAAATTCCTACCGGTTTGCCCGATATATATTTTATCACAGTTAAGGCAAGGAATACTATATATGACATTTGATTTCTCATAAATCGTTAAAGGGGCTTTAGTTCTAGTGTAAAGGCTTGCAATAGTTTTAATATTTTATTTTTTATTATTTATAAAACATTACCATATGTAAGAGAACTAACTTCCAAACTGACTAATGTGTTTAAATTAGATAAACTACGCATTGCGAACAAAAATATTAAAACTATTGCAAGCCTTTAAACTAGAACTAAAGCCCCTTTAACGATTTATGAGAAATCAAATGTCATATATAGTATTCCTTGCCTTAACTGTGATAAAATATATATCGGGCAGACCGGTAGGAATTCAATAGGTCGCATAGCATCTCATAAGAGTGATTGTAAAATTAAAAAAAACAGTTGTGCATTAGCTGAACATAATATAAACTCTAATCATTTTAGTAATTTCAACAACCCTTCCATTTTAGCAGTAGAGAATAACTTCCACAAAGGGAATTTCCTTGAAATGGTGTTCATAAAAAATGAATCAAATAGCATGAACAAACGATCTGATATTTCCAACCTTAGTGTCATTTACAATTACTTGTTGAAACTTGATTCCAATTGAAGTTTTGAAAGTTAAAAAAAACTGCTTAGTATTTCTTGATTTTTTCTCTCATTTAATAATTTTTGTCATATAGATTGGTACTATTCCTTTTGTTCTGTGGACAAAACACATGTTTCTCCCATTTAATATATATTACTAGTAGTGCTAGTGATATGATTTTGAAAACTACCTTTTTAAATTGTTTAAATTAAGTTTCTTAAACAATATGTGCGTTTGCAATTGTTTAATTTTTATATATATTACTAGTAGTGTTTCATAGTGATATGATTTTGAAAACTACCTTAATCACAAAATGGTGATTAGATCGCTGTCTTCACTTAACCTCACCTTAGTAAGTTCTTTAGATTTGTTTAAAATCGTATTTCACAATAGTGTTTTCTTTTTTCACAGCTGTCTTGATAATGAAAATAAACATTTTCGAAAGCTTGACTAAATAAGAAAGAGTTTTTCTTTTCTCATTGGCCATTAAATTTGACTGCAACCTCAAGGAATATCCTTTCTACAAAGTTTATTTCAAATTCATAGTTATTTATATATATATATATATATATATAAATTATCTATATCATTATACTTTTCCGAGTGTTTTCTTCGCCGATAATTCAACATTCATTCAGTGCTAATTCAGAAAAGTTGTGTATGTTATCCAATGATATTATAAATTCAGCCCAAACATGGTTCACATACAATAAACTCAAAATTCACTCTGGGTACCAGCGTTAAATTACTTGACGTACACACGTCAAAATTATCAAGGACAAAATTGCAAAGAAGATCTGCACATTATATCCACTCATCAACAGGAAGAGTAAACGCTCCCTGAAAAACAGAGTTCTGATTTATAAAATGATGTTCAGACCTGTCATTTTGTACGCCTCAGCCGCCTGGGGCCAAACCTGCAAGACTAGCATTCGCGTCCTGGAACGGGCGCAAATGAAAGTCCTGCGTATGATAACGAACGCTCCGTGGTATGTGCGGAACGATCGGATCCTCGAAGACTTGAACCTGCCTTCCATCAGGAGTATTATCAGAGACCGCAACCGGAAAGTTTTCGATTGCGCAATAACCCATGAGAACCCCCTCGTGAGGGAAGCCACTGAGTATAACATAGACGACCCCTCACGCTTTAACCAGTGTGAAGTTAGCAGCCACTTTTCAGCAGCCATTTTCTCTCCAGCAGCCAAACGACCAGTGGCGGCGGTTATAAATAAAATACATTGAATATAGTATTGAACAATTGGGAATGAGTTTATAATCGCTACCGCATGTCGTCTTATATGTGATGTTCATATACATTGCCTTAAAAGATTTTGAACCATTAATGATATACTCTAAAATATTTAAAAGGGAAAAAATATTCGCGTTTATATTTCTTAGAGAGTGTTTTATATAACAAAAGAGAACACTGTTTGAACGACTTCGATTTGGGAGGCGTCCAAGGGGTGGTTCCACCCTCATGAAATCTTAAAAAATCGAATTTTCTGTGAAGGAAAGAAATAGCCGCGTTTATATTCCTTAGAGAGTGTTGTACATATCAGAAGAGTACACTGTATGAACGACTTTGATTTGGGAGGCATCCCTCATGAAATCTTAAAAAAATCGATTTTCCTGTGAAGGAAAAAAATATCCGCGTTTATATTCCTCAGAGAGTACTTTATATATCAGAAGAGTACACTGTATGAACGACTTCGATTTGGGAGTCGTCCAAGGGGTGGTTCCACCCTCATGAAATCTTGAAAAATCGATTTTTCTGTGAAGGAGAAAAATAGCCGCGTTTATATTTCTTAGAGAGGGTTTCATATACCAGAAGACTACACTGTCTGAACGACTTCGATTTGGGAGGCGTCCAAGGGGTGGTTCCACCCTCATGAAATCTTGAAAAATCGATTTTTCAAGATTTCATGAGGGTGGAACCACCCCTTGCACTCCTCCCAAATCGAAGTCATTCATACAGTATAGTCTTCTGATATATAAAACCTCTCTGAGAAATATAAACGCGGCTATTTTTTCCTTCACAAAAATCGATTTTTTAAGGTTTCATGAGGGTGGAACTACCCCTTGGACGCCTCCCAAATCGAAGTCATTCATACAGTATACTCTCCTGGTATATAAAACCCTCTCTGAGAAATATAAACGCGGCTATTTTTTTCCTTCACAGAAAAATCGATTTTTTAAGATTTTATGAGGGTGGAACCACCCCTTGGACGCCTCCCAAATCGAAGTCAATCATACAGTATACTCTTCTGGTATATAAAACCCCTCTCTGAGGAATATGAACGCGGCTATTTTTTTCCTTCACAGAAAAATCGATTTTTTAAGATTTCATGAGGGTGGAACCCCTCCCCTTGGACGCCTCCCAAATCAAAGTCGTTCATACAGAGTACTCTTCTGATATATAAAACACTCTCTAAGAAACATAAACATGGCTATTTTTTTCCTTCCTAGAAAAATCGATTTTTTTAAGTTTTTATGAGGGTGGAACCATCCCTTGGACGCCTCCCAAATCGAAGTCTCTCATACAGTGTACTCTTCTGGTGTATATAACACTCTATGCCAATTATGAACGCGGCTATTTCTTTCCTTCGCAGAAAAACAACTTTTTTTATTTTTAAATATTTTAGAGTATATCATTAATGGTTCAAAATCTTTTAAGGCAACATATAAGACGACATGCGGTAGCGATGATAAACTCATTCCCAATTGTTCAATACTATATTCAATATATTTTATTTATAACCGCCGCCACTGGTCGTTTGGCTGCTGGAGAGAAAATGGCTGCTGAAAAGTGGCTGCTAACTTCACACTGGTCACGCTTCAAACGTCCCAGGCACTCTATAGAGTGATGGGCTACTTACCAATCCATACTGGGTAGTGAAAGCTGCACCCTCTATAGAAATTAACATTTTTCCAAATTCAGATTCAAACTTCTCTTCTCGGCCATCTTTCTGAGCCATCATCATGGAAAGTGCTAGAGACCGGTCTCTTGTCCTTATCCAGTCAAAATTCTAAATTCGTGAATGGCTGTTGCCCACTTATTTGATGTCCAAAGAGTGAGAGCCTTCGGGTTACACTTGACTTTAGTAACAGTGATAGGAGATCATGAACTTGACGTACAATTAGACGATAAACTCAACTGGGCACCTCATATCGAGTTACTAGCGAAAACACTATCTAGTATCACTTTTTGATCCGACGTTTGAAGAATATTGTCAGCTTTACATGTGCTCAAATCATAGTCATTTTACTATGGGGTGACTCGTATCACTCTCATAAGGCTTTTATGTTACGAAAAGTAATTAGAATAATGGCGGGAGTACATTTTCGCGAACACTGTCGCTTTTCTTTCTTAGCTTTTAAATCATGACCCTTCCTACTTTATTTATAAATTCACAGAATAAATATACGGTTCAATCCGAAATCCACCATTATTCCACTCGTAAAGGCAGCTCAATTATAACACCTAAGTTCAGCCTGCACCTGTATAACAAGATACCTTCAAGTGTGAGGTGTCTGAACTTTCATGAGTTTAAAAATCAAATTAGAGCTTTTTCACTGAAAAACTGTTTTTATACGATCAAAGAGTATCTTGATCTGAGCATGAAAGTACTCGAACTCAAGTGATAGACACTCTCCTAGCTTTACTTTTTATTATATTATTTATTTAGTTTCGTGATTATATACACGTGTGTTTTGTAATGTACTAGATTTTGACGACCTACTAATTCAATGTTTACTAGAATGGAAATAAATATTTATTTTTCTATTTGATATCATTATAGACATCTTTATTTTATGCACAAACCTTTATCGAGAATAAAATTTTCGATAAAAAACTGTATATCAGTTACAGTTACAAATAGTTGGATAAGGCCTAAAAACTATTGTTTGAGGGTTCCGTATTAGTCCAAGGTATGTAACTATAAAATTACATTAAGTGCCTATCACATACAGGAACTTCAGCTCTATAGCCTTGCAATTTATCTCAAGAGACTTTTGGTGTTCATTTTTTGACATTTCTAGAAACCAATTGAAACTTTCAATTCAAATCATTCATGTACATTTTCGCCAATCAAAACATTATTATAGTGAGAATTTTCTACCTATAAAATTGCCGCGGGAATTCTTGGAGGTATTTTGTTTTTATTGTCTGACAACGTATATTTTTAATTTCAATTTTTAGGTTTTATCGACAAATCTTTTTAGATCTTCACAAATATTTTTTATAAAAACAATTTCCTGATATTTTGTGGAGTTGAGGAAATCAATACAGCTGTCATGAAGAGTTTTGATGACATCTTTTTTGACACTCATTTGGTGATTTGATTTGAAATTTGGGTATTTGTTAGTGTGTCTCTTTTTTGAAGACAGTAGTTTCAAAATGATCTGAATATTTTTTAATTGGTATCTCTAGAAAATAAATTTGAAGGTTTTCTTTTATCTCTCTGGTAAATTTTATTGTGGGATCCTTTTCATTGATATAACTAAAAAAGTGCCTAATTCTTCTCTTCCATGTGGTCAACTTATGAAAATATCATCGACATATCGCTACCAAACTTTGGGACATTTTAGGTAGGTATCTATATACTTTTCTTCAAAGTTTTATATATATATATATATATATATATATATATATATATATATATATATATATATATATATATATATATATATATATATATTACTCGCTACCGGGGATAGTGGGGAACCCATTGTCATCACAAAGTTCTGCCGATAGAAATCATTTCCCTATTGCAAATAAGAAGTGTTTAAACATTATGTTATTGACATTTAATTTGGATCTGGTAATTAGTGTATAATTTTCTAGTTTTTTGATTTGTTGAAAATATGAACAGGATGTTCATAAAATCAGATGTGGAATCATCTGCGACTGGAAGATAAACTTTAGTCACTATCTTCCATCGTCAAGATAACATCTTGTGGGGTATTCATGTTGAAAAGGGAAACATTCTCAATTGAATATTGAATAGAAAGATTTTTCTGTGAATTGAAAAATCCACGATAAAAATGAAGTTATTTTTTGTGAATGTCTAACAGAAAACAACTACTTCCCCGGCTAAATCCACGCTGGACATTGAACTACATCTGATAGATATTCTAAAAAGACCCTATCTCAAAAGAAAAAATCTGAAATTGAAAATTTGCATTTTCATTCAGATAGTTATTTGATTTTCAGTTCCAGACTTAATTAAGAACTCATAAAGATGAATGAGGCAAAGAAGAATGTTTTCCAAAAGAGAGTACTCACCAGGAATAATTCGTAACATTGACGCAAGAGAGGCATCGCATTCACTAGGTCTTCAATATATTTTTGTCGACGAAAATCTATTTCACGCTTCCACGATCATCAGGAAGACGGGAAGAAATGGGAAACACATTTTTAAGAAGCAATCTCACTTTGCAAAGATGGAAAAAGTTAGAATCATTTCTTTTGGAGAGACACTTTGAAATTCGTGTTTTTTGACATTAAAACCTATCATGGGGTATGAGAGATTGATTTGTTGAAAATATGAACAGGATGTTCATAAAATCAGATGTGGAATCATCTGCGACTGAAATATAAACTTTAGTCACTATCTTCCATCGTCAAGGTAACCTCTTGTGGGGCATTCATGTTGAAAAAGGAAACATTCTCAATTGAATATCGAATAGAAATATTTTTCTGTGAATTGAAAAATCCACGATAAAAATAAAGTTATTTTTTGTGAATGTCTAACAGAAAACAACTACTTCCTTGGCTAAAGCCACGCTGGACATTGAACTACATCTGATAGATATTCTGAAAAAACCCTATCTCAAAAAAAAATCTGAAATTGAAAATTTGCATTTTTATTCAGATAGTTATTTGATTTTCAGTTCCAGACTTAATTAAGAACTCATAAAGATGAATGAGGCAAAGAAGAATGTTTTCCAAAAGAGAGTACTCACCAGGAATAATTCGTAACATTGACGCAAGAGAGGCATCGCATTCACTAGGTCTTCAATATATTTTTGTCGACGAAAATCTATTTCACGCTTCCACGATCATCAGGTGTTTTATAAGACGTACATTCGGAAATAAACTGTCGTTTTGAACGAAAATTTGTTTAAGGAGAGATTTAAAACCGTGCTTATTTCACAAAAACCAGGCTTTCCGGGAATTTCATGAAAGGAAGTATATTTTGTATCTAGAATTTCCAATCATAATTTTGTTGTAAAATATTTTCGACAAATAATTTTCAAGCAAATTTGAAATTTTTTAGTTTATTTTGAATATACCAAAAACAGATAATTAACATTTTTTCACTTCCAGGGGGAGAGGAAAGCCAAAATATGGAAAATAATAATATGACTCATGTATTACATAAAATCTACATGAATTAATTTCCAAAAATACAGTTCAACATTCAGTTTCCACCTGATTTTGTTTGTTAAGGACGTACTCAACAAAGTCGCCTTTGAAATAATGTATAATAAAAAAAAAACTGAATATTCCCAAACGACTGGAAACCACCTACAAGCATACTTCCACAAAAATTCTTTGTTCACTCAGGAAACATCCTGCATGTGGGGAATTATTCCCCACATTTATAATTTCTGAAATTATGAATATTCAACTCCAAAACTTACTCAACTTGAGAACTGATTATAAACTATTTTAAGATCCGAAAATATGAGTGATTTATATGCCCATAAAACAAGAGACGTTTCCAGTCATTATACAAACAAATGGGAAACATGATTTATAAAACAACAACCAAATGTTAAACCTTAGACAATATAAAAATTTGTCAGTAATCAAAGGTATGCTAATAATTGAAAAGCACACATTTTGCCCTTACATACAATAATGTAACTTCAAATAAATCTCTTCGGATGAAATAAGAAATGGATATAACTCCTCATTAGAATTTAAAAAAATGGATAATGCGATAATTTTTCATGAATTGCATTAGAATTATATAAATGAAAATTAAAAAAATATAAGACATGCTTTTATACAAATGCACTAAAAATGAAAAAAATATTTCTTTATTGTTTGACCTAGGTTATTCTATAAGTAACAGATTCAAAATTTCGCCACGCATGAATACCTATTTAATATTCGCGGCAAGCTTTTGAATCTGCTACTCACAGAATACTATAGCCTGATTAACAAGTTAAAAAACGGGTTAATTCTTGGTTCCCGGTCCTAAAAATATGTACGATAACTCGAAATGATGTCAAGAAAAATGTTTCTCGAGCATTTATTAGCACATAAAAAATTGCAATTGTTATTAACAAAATAAGATTAAAAAAAAAAGATATTCAGTTTTTCGTTAATAACTCAAAAACCATTGATATTTGAGAACTTTTGAAAAAAGATCCTAAAAAAAGTCCCGACTCCCGGAATTCTATCTCCATTATTTATAATTTTTATTCAACGCCGAAAATAGGTCTTCGCGCGGCCGTTACGGTTATAGTAATAAACATTAATTTAATAATTTGAAAAAATTATGGTGTCATCAGAACAATTGAAAGAATAAAGGCATGTTGGAAAAAAATTATGTCGATTTTTCAAAAAGTTATACGATTGGTAATCAACTAATTTTTATCCAATCTCTGTTTTTATAAAATTCGATATAAAAGTTTAAATAATTGAATTAGAATTTTTCGCTTCTTGGAACCCTTTTTCAATACATACTTAACAAGATCACGTGATAAAAGTTTATTAAAGTTTTATATTTTGTTTGTTATAATTTTTTTAAATGAACAAAAAATTACATATTAAAAAAAAATTGTTAAACGAATTTTGTTGACAAATGTTATTGTACAGCTATTTTTGCATCTAACAATGGCATTAATTAACGTAGGAAAAAAATGTTTACGTCATTTGTTGAGAAATTGTTTATAAACAAATAGACAAGGATAATATTTAAAAAAAAAAGTTACCATTTTATTGTCAGGACAAAATGATGATTAAAAAAAACCTTAAATATTTTTTTTTGTTTTTTAAATTTATAATAATATTCTAATTTATCAATAATTTATTTTTATTAAGTTAACAATTTGTTATAACAATTTGTGCCCTCGGTTAATTTTTTTCCTGGAAGTAAAAAAAATACAAAAACAGCCATATATAACAAAGTACTGAAAAAAATTGTCTTTAATTTTTTATAACATTTTTAAATATTACACGATACCGAAATCAAAGTAGCCTCTTAATTTTTCAAGTAACAAATAGATATAACTTTTAAATCATAAGAGATACGATAGTGGACATTCAGTACATTTTTGTAAAGGAATAATCAATCTTTGAAATGGATGAAAATCCAAGTTTGTAACTATTGCTAATCAGCTGTTATATGCATTTGTTTATAAAGGCAAGAAGAATTAGAAGCTACTGTAATTTATTACAATAAATAGAAAGTAAAGATATTGCTAAATATAAATGAGTACTGTAATATAAAATGAAATATCTTATATAACGGAACACGAGTTATATAAATATTGATTAAAATACGTTTATAATTTAAACTATAAGAGATATGGGTATGATGTAAACGTTATTTGGCAGATATTTTATCACCAAACAAAATTGTCTGGTTCACAGCTGTATTTTAATTTTTTAACAAGTTATAAGTAAAAAAAGTACGGAAATGTAAAAAAACTAATTTTTATAAACAAATGCATGTAACACCTGATCAGCAATAGTTACAAACCTGGATTTTTATCAATTTTAAAGATTGATTAATCCTTCACAAAAATATCCTGAATGTCCATTATCGTATCTCTTATAATTTAAAAGTTGTATCTATTTGTTACTTGAAAAATTAAGAGGCCACTTTGATTTCGGTATCGTGTAATATTTAAAAATGTTATAAAAAAGACCATTTGTTTCAGTACTTTGTTATATATGGCTGTTTCTGTAATTTTTTTTAGTTCCAGGAAAAAAATAAAGCGAGGGTCATAAATTATTTATAATAAATTGAAAACTTAACGAACAATTAAATTATTGATAAAAATTTTTTTGTTAATCTATAGAGAAATGCCAATTATGATTTTTAAAGAAAAACAAATTTCTTAATTGATTATGTAAACAAACGAATATAAAAAAACTATTATAAACCATTAAAAAATTTATTTAAGGGTTTTTTTAAATCATTATATTTTCTTGACAATAAAATGGTAAGAAATATTTTTTTTTAAATATACTTGTCTATTGTTTATAAACAATTTCTTAACAAATGACGTAAACATTTTTTTTCCTACGGTAATTAATGCCATTGTCAGATGCAAACACAGCTGTATAATAACATTTGTCAAACAAAAAAATTTTTAACAATTTTTTTTAATATTAAATTTTTCGTTCAATTAAAAAAATTATAACAAACGAAATATAAAACTTTAATAAACTTTTATCACGTGATCTTGTTGAGTATGTATATAAGAAGGGTTCCAAGAAGCGAAAAATGTATAGGTCAATTATCTAAACTTTTATGTCGACCTTTGTAAACTTTTTGAAAAATCGACAAATTTTTTTTCCAACGGGGCTTCATTCTTTTAAGTCTTCTCATGACACCATAATTTTTTCAAATTTTTTAATTAATATTTAATACTATAAAAAAAATATTTTGTGTGATATACTGTCTCCAGTGGTGTTGCGCTCATGCTGAAATTTCCTCCTCTGTAAGGATCTTTTTCATCATCAAAAGTTCATAAATATTGATAGTTTTTGAGTTATTAACGAAAAACTGAATATTTTTGTTTTTCATCTTATTTTGTTAATAACTGTTGCAATTTTTTATGTGCTAATAAATGCTCGAGTTACATTTTTCTAGACGTCATTTCAAATCGAATGAGCTATCGCACATATTTTTAGGACCGGGTTAGAAAACTTAAAAAAAATTACCTCATTTTCAAGCACCGTTTTCTCGCACAAAAATCACTCAAAATGCCCCTTTTTTTAACAGCATTAACAATACACCCTAAATCACTTATTTTCGGCAAAACTTTGCACAAAATATTGTCGTTTTTATCGAAAAAATCCTCCTTATTACACAGTTCCAAATGAAGAAATGTCATACTTTGACAGATGGAATTTAGTAACTTTGCCTTATTTTTTATGTTGGTGATAAATGAATCCCCGCCAACTTTTCTAATTCAAATGTGAGCAATAGTTTCCCCTTCATTTATAAGTGCAATTGTTGTGGGCGGTGATTCATTTATTACCAACATGAAAAATAAGGCAAAGTTACTAAATTCCATCTGTCAATGTGTAACATCTCTTTATTTGAAACTGTGTAAGAAGGAGGATTTTTTCGATAAAAACGACGATATTTTGTGCAAAGTTGTGCCGAAAATAATGATGATTTTTGTGCGAGAAAACGGTGCTTGAAAATGAGGATATTTTTTTTTTAATTTCTTTATGAGACTGCCGCATTTTTCTTCCGGATTCGTGTTCAGGAGGCGAAAACACGTTTTTTTCCCTATATTCGGAATGCATGTGTAGAGTAACTTTATATTTACCTAAAATACATAAAATGCACTTATCCACGATCACATTAAAGAGGAAATTAATATGAGAGGTTTTTCATCTTAGCTCAATGATATCTAATAGGTGTAGTCGCGTGCATCCTAATAATAACCTATTTTTGAAAAAAATATTTCATGGGTTCAAATTTTAAAAAGTTTTGTACCTCTGGTACATAATGTTCAGGTTAGCTGTAAATTTTTTGTTACATTACATATTGAAAAAATACAAAATGTAAGTCATGAAACTATGTAGGCATTCTTCCTTCTCAGGAACTCAATGTCGAATGAGATGTTCATAGTATCAATATGACGTATGACGTACATTTATAAAATACTAGTAATGAGAAATATTTACTTATAGGGATCAAAAGGTTTATGATAAAAAGTAAAATGTTATTAAGTAATACTTACTTTTGCATTTTTACTCCTCGCATCTCGGCGGCCAAGGAATCGGAGTTATTGGAAAAATAGTAGGCAACCATTAACCCGTCTATTTCAGGCAAGATATCAGATTGTCCTTTTTCAAAACCGTCATCCATATCTAATATTATACTTATAACACTATTGTAACACTGATTCACATAAAAACGTTATTGTGGTCGAACATCCGATAGCAAAGCAATGATTGAGTGTACGGTGAGAACGTTGTGTTGTGGAATGACGTCACGCGAGCATGGCGCGCTCACCCGAAATATTTGAATAGAACGGAAACTAAAATTGTCGTAACTTCAACACTACTCGCTTGATTGAAATGAAACAAAAACATGTGTATTTCTAAACATTTAGGCTACACGGTCATGAAGTTTCAAGTCATTCAACAGACCCAGTGACATTCTTCATTCAACTAACGAATGCAAGATTTTTTTAAATGAATTCAATGTTCAGGGATATCGTGAGTAATATATTTGGGTTCAGTGGGATCCCAAACTCTCGATTTATATACAATATACAATACAAAATATTCCGAAATGTCTATGCTCCCAGTCTTGAGGTGCAATCCTTTGAGCAGCAGAGGCCGAGATAACTGATTTTATTTAGATATTCAAATATTTTATAAATACGTTAAAATAAAAAAATATGCCATGAACGAGGGAGTATGTATTAATAGGCAATCGGATCATCATAATTTCATTTTCCCATGGTCGAAAAAAAAGGCATATTTTCCCTACAAAACACATCACAACTATAGAATATTTCAAAACCTATTTCGATCCCAGACCAGAGACGCTACTGGCTTTCATTTCTCAGACCTCCTGAAACTGGTGATTTATTAGTCTCAACGTATAGACACACCTACAAGCATTATCATTGGCTAGCGGTCACTCAAACAGCTGTCACTCAAACCCACGTTGACTGTCGCCTCTTTTGATCTTCCGTTCGCCGACGGAGAATGTTTACGAGTAGTACACATTATTTTTCGTTCCGTTTCTTCGCATATACGCTCGTGTTAGCGAAGTGAGTTTTTGATTTGCTTCCTATAGAAGCAGCTTCTGCAGTTGAAAATGGTGTTAAACTTATACTTCTAATAGTTTGAGAGTTGATAACTGAACAAATTGAAAGCGGCTCTTTTACATTGGTGGCATTCCCAAATAAAAAATGCTATGAAAAATTGCGATTTTTTTTCATATTTTGTCATATATGTGTTTATTTTTTTCTGCAATCTGAAAGAAACATTACTCGATGGTTGTTTATAACAAATTCGTACTCTATTAAACGAATGATTTATAAATTTAAAAAAATATTTATTCTGTAGAGAATCACCAAAAACTTGAAAACATCATTATAAACAATTGAAAAGATTATTCAAAATTTTTTTGAGTTATAATAATATCTAACAAATCGAATTCCGATAAAAAAAAGCTATTGAATTAGTCTATTTGTTTTTTGTTTTTTAATAATTATAACAAATTTGGACAATTGTTTTCGGAAGCATAACTTTCATTTTCCTCATTCCTCATTCCTCACTTGAATATTGAATAGAAAGATTTTTCTGTGAATTGAAAAATCCACGATGAAAATGATGTTATTTTTTGTGAATTTGTTTTCGAAACAGTGTCCATTTTTATACTTCCCAATTATTTTTAGACATTTTTTTATAAACTTATATTACTCAATTCTCATCAGTGTAAACTAATCGAAGGATTTAAATTGAATTGTTTATTCTTGCCTTCGAAACTACAAAGTAGGTTCTATAAATAAAATAATATTCAACTAAGCAGTTCTCAAATTAAAAATAACTACCAACATTTGAAAAACAATTGTTGATCAAAGATCAGTGATCAAAACAAGACCACCTTTTGTTACTGTGAACAAACATTGAAAAGTCAGTGAAGAATATAACATATTGTCAAATATATTATCCATAGGGCAAACAATGTTGCCAACTAAATTTACAGTTTTAATGAAAATATATTAATAATATACGTTTATTATTCACCATAACAAAAGTAGGAAATAAATAAATACATTGGTATGGCAAATAGAAGGTGAGAGTTCAATACTCTTTACCAGGTAGAAAAAAACTGTTCTTCCACTCAAACCTAAAACTAAGCATACAACTGACTAGCATACGATAGGAGAAGTGTGACAGAACAGCGAAGAAAGAAGGAACATAGGCGTTTGAGATGAGTTATTTTTGCTCTGTTTGTTTAAATTTTGTAGTTCACGAAAATAATCCATTACTGATTTTTTTAGAGAGTTATAAGACCTACTGTAATCAGTCATCTTAAGCGTGTTCTTGCAACAGGCCATATTATATGAGAAACTCCTTTTGAAGATTTCCTTTTTTTGTCGGGATATGGTGATAGTTAAAGTTTGAGGATTATTTAAATTATGTATGTCTCCCCTAAATATAACTTTGTCATAGAGATAGTTGGGTTGCTTGAATTTTGAAAGTTTGTAGAAATAACAAAGCATATGGAGTTTATGCCTGTTGGACATATTGAGCCGCCATATTAAAACTAATCGACAGATTTGGCCCATCTTTGAACTGTTGTAACTTAAATAGAGTTCAGGATTATCTGACTCTGCCTATTTCCCAGGTCTCGACACTAAGGACTTAATTGGCTTGAAGGGTGGATGTGCGGTATTTATCCTAGGTGAATTCAATGGAGCACAACTATATGGGCAGGACTTGGTTTGGCGGAAAGGCGGGAGAGTAGAGGTTTCCAAGTATTGGGTAGTCTGCATCCATCTTCGGATCCTCAGTTCTCTCGAAGGATTGGGCTGGGCAGGTTGAGACCTTAGAGGGAACTACTATCGACTAGGCTGATTGAGATCCCGGCGTCACAAAATCCTGAATTCTATCTAAGGGACTACCACTGAGAAGGCAGATTGAGACCTCGGTTGAAAATATTTTTTTCTCTAAGTGACAACACCTGAGGATTAGGCGGATTGAGACCTTCCTACCTAAGTGATTACAACCCAGGAGTAGGCAGATTGAGACCTTGATTGAGATGTTGATGTTCGTAATCTCGATTGGTTACTCGCTTCTTAGTTGGTCCTATGTATGTCCTAGGATATTCGGGTCATGGTATTTCATATATTCCTTGGGACTCATTAGCTATGTTGTTATCTTTAGGAGATCTGAGGAAATTAGAGATTTTATTGTACACTGTGATAATTGTTCTCTAAGAAAATCCTGAACCCAACCTAGGTGACTACAACTGAGGAGTAGGTAGATTGAGACCTCGGTTGGAAATTACGTCCCACTTTTACTTGAATATTTACATTTTTCTCACTTTTCTGAAAATGGCTCCAAACCGTAACGTCGTAATTATCAAATTTATAGACGCGGTTCAATCCGAATATACATATATAACATATATTTCTTGACATGTTTTTTGGGTAACCTTCCACAGTCTGAAAATGAAAATATAATCAGGAAAATCTATACAAGTGTAGAAAGGGCAAACTGATTAGTTCACCCCGATAAGTTATTGCGTTCACCAAATTATATTTCCTATAGAAAAATGATTCAATTTGTCAATAACTTGCCGTTTTCTGAATTTGCCTATCAAAAATTTTTTTAAAAAATTCAAAAGATACTTCTCTATATAGTTTTTGCTTGACGTTTCGGGGACTATATCTGCCCCCGTTCTCAAAATCTTCTAAATCTCCTTTATTTGTTTTATAATTTGGATTTATTCTCGCAGAGTCTTTTTCGCTTTTTCAACTGACGGATGTCAATTGAGATCTGCCAAAAAAGTTTGAGAGTGACATATTGCTCATTTGATATATGGGGTGTTGTTCGGATCAGTTTATTAGCATTCTACCATATCTCACTTCCTCTCTGAGTAGAGGTAACCATGTATGATCCATTTCAACAGAATTTGTTGAAAAGCAGTTGTTATTGGAAAGAAGAATACAGGCAGTTTCTTTCGAATTTCTCCTCTCTTGATGTGGTTCTTTCATCAAGATTTTTGTCCTATTCCATTCAATCGTGTGATCGCCATTGGATGTGAGGATATGTTCTGCAATTTTTGATCCAGTTATTTGTCGATTTCTGATGTAACTCTGATGTTCACTTTGGCGCACTTCCAATGGTCTTGACGTTTCACCTATATAACTATCACCACAAGAACAAGGTATGTTCTAAACACAGTTTTTGGTACTTTCTTCTGCGTTTTTTGGTTTTGTTTGTGTTAGTATAGATCTCAGTGTGTTTGTTGTTCTAAATGATGTTCTCACATCATATCTATGTCCAATTCGTTTGATCTTTTCAGATAATCCGGGGACATAAGGTATTATGTTGGTTGTGAAATGTGTAGGTGGTGGAAGTACTCCTGTTGGTTGTGTTAATGGGTTGTTTGATGGGTTTTTGTTTTCAATGTCAGTGATTGTTTTTTCCACAAACTGATCTGGATATGCATTTTCCTTGAGAACAGATTTTATGAGGTTTATTTCTTCTTGTAGATTCTGGTTGGAATTACAAACCGTTTGGGCTCGATTATAGAGACATTTAACTATGCCTTTTTTCACACTGGCATGATGGTTTGAGTAATAGTGTAGATATCGATTGGTATGCGTCTTTTTTCTGTGTACAGATGTTTCGATTCGGGATGATGATTTTTGGATCATGACATCTAAAAACGGAAGTTGGTTGTTTTGTTCTGATTCTAATGTTCCTCCACAAAAAACCACATTCATTCAATAATAACATATATATTATATATATATATATATATATATATATATATATATATATATATATATATATATATATATATATATATATAATGTACAATGATGTACAATGAAGTCTTATCTGAGGGTGAAAAAAAACATATTGTTATGGGTATTATTCTGGACCAAATTATGTTTGTTTCTAATGAGTATTTTATTCTTATTATGACTGATAAGATTACCACCACCTGTTGGGGGAATGGTAATTGCATTTTACAATTAGGTAGTTGAAATTGAACCTAATTTTGAAATAGTCAGTCGTAAACTCATCATAAAAAAATCTCCATATTTTGTCCCAAAATCAATAATGGGCTCAGCGCCCTTCCGCGTCCATGAAAACAAAAATGGCGGAAAAAATTTGTGTTGTTCAAATGCAAATGGTAAGACCACCCCCCATTGTCAGTCGTAAACTCTCAGATTATGGTGGTTTCTAATGAGTATTTTTTATTATTCTGAAAATGATTATTATTTGACCTGAAAATAGTTATACTCATGTAGTAAAAACTTTCATTTTGCAGGAATCATGTCAAATCTGAAAGAGTTTCCAGTATCTAAAATTTACTTGCCAAATGAATCATTTATCATAATTCTTCCCACACTATCTTTTCTCTCATTTCTCTAGGTCAGCGACTCTGGATACAGTAGGCGCTGTTTAAAAATATGCAACTCAAATATCGGATTATATATAACTTTTCGTGAACATCACGCTGGAGATGCATGTACAGACACTGTCTGTAATAAAGGAGATAAAAGCGGTTATACGCTCAATTATTGAATAAAGTTTGAAGTGAAATTAGCTAGTCTGTTTTGCTGCATTGTTTATTTGCATGTGATTTATTTCAGTTTACTGAAGATGGATTCAGCCTTGTGTACTTTGAAATTCCTTATGTATAAATGGATGTCGACAGAATTTGTTGAAACAATTATCACGGTTTCATGAACAAATGTGATTTGTAGATGTATAACCAAACTAAGAAATGAATTCAATAAAACTAGGCTTTAACAAAACAGAGTTTTTCAAATGATCACAGAAGGTATTGTCAGTATTTGCTTTGTACCTCAAGTTTTGAACGATATCACCGATACTACTTTTTGAAATGAAAGACATAGATGGCGCGAAGGGCACATCAACTTGAAAATTTGAAATAGCATGTGACACATCAGTGAAAAAAGAATTCAATTATATCTTCAACAATCCAATTTTTTTCGAATCCATACAATAATCCAATTCCTGACCCAAATAATACCCAACTCATTTAATTTGAATGAACATAAAAACCCTACATAATAGTTTTGCTTTTTGTTATACTTGACATTTCAAATGCATATTGTGAAAAAACGTATCGACAGAAAAAAACGAGATGGTTGGAAATATAATTTAATTATCTTTTCAACGATGTACCACTCGACCCTCCCATGCTATTTCAAATTTTTAAGTCGATGTGCCTACCCGCACCATCTATTGAGCGTTCAAAATTTAACACAGGGGGTGGGGGGACTATAAAAAGCCGCACTTATACTTGACATTTCAAATAAATTATGTGAAAAAACGTGTCGATAAAATAAAAATAAATTAGCGAAGCTCAAGTTATGAGCTTACCAACGCAAACAGACATTCATTTTTATTATACCTATATATATTATATATTCTTGAAAACTTTTCCAGGACAAAGCATTTTCTAAAAATCCTTTCTTTTCCTAAAAACCTTAGCCAAATCGGTCCAGCCGTTCTCACGTTTGCTCTTACAAAAAATCGAGATTCATTTTTATTATGTAACTTTTCCAGGCCAAATAAATTTCCAATAATTTTTCTAAAAATCCTTTCTTTCTTTATAAACCTTATTAGGAGTATACAGGGTGGCCCATCGAAAACTTGACTGGGGGGTTTTAGGCAATAATCGTAGATGTGGAAAATTGAATTTTGTAAGGATGAAATTTGTGGCGTTGCAAAATACGCTGAATGCTGGTTCGTGAGACACCGGAAACCGTTGCTACTGTTTCTAGTTTAGAAGTACAATACCACACACGAATGGAAATGGAGTAATCAACTGAGACACACATGTTCTGTTTGTTCTATTGTGTTGAAGTATTTTTATCGCTACAGAGGAAAAACTGAGCAAAAACAGTCACAATATCATATCAAATATGATAGATTGCAAAAAATTGAAACTGAGTTGTCCACTGACGTAGAACAATTTGTAGCTCTTAAATATCATACAGGTTTATTGAAGAAATCTCAACTTGAACAACTGTACACCGTTGTTTAGAGAATTTAGCGGGCTTTCAAATGATGGGCCACTCGACGCCTATTCCCTAGTCTAATTTTAGGGGTTGACACCCCACTGCTCGAAGGTTGAAGTGACTGTGGTGCAGGTAGAAAAATGTCCCCCTCGAAACTAAAATCTACCTGTCCGAGCGTTTTTCCACATTTACGATATTATTACCCAAAACCCCCATGTCAAGTTTTTGATGGGCCACCCTGTATATATATATATATATTTATATATATATATATATATATATTTATTATATATATATATATATATTTATATATATATATATATATATTAAAATGTATGCACTAAAATAATTATTTGAAAACATATGGTTCGAAATATAACACGTTATTTAACACAAGATAAAAATATCTGTAATATATATATATATATATATATATATATATATATAGTATTCACTTACAAATTATTTTATTTGAATTTCTGCGTTCGCATCGTCTGAACGTTATTGTAGGTGTGTGACTTCGGAGTTATCGGGAATGGTTTGTTTATCTTTCATGCATTTTACCCTCTTCATAAGTACACTGGATTGTTTATATTGAGTTCTAGTATATGAGCCGGACTGTATTTTTGTGGCAGCATGTAAAGATCAGTTTTCATTATTATTACTATAAACAAAGTGAAAAAAGGTTGTTATAAATCTGGCTTGAGTTTTTCATATAATTTCTATTGTTAATGCTATTGGGGTCTTTTCAATATGTATCATTTCAAGGAATGTTCTTACACTTGGATTCCTTTATTTGGTCAAAATTTTCATGGTTGTTTTTTTTTCGTGGATGGATAAAGCTGTAATGTTAGTTTTTGAGTATTTGTGGGCTTGTACTCGTTTTTGCAAATATTGTTTTGTTTGACCTATATGTACTTTGACAGTCTTTACACGGTTATCTATATACTGTATGAGTTTGTTTGTTTTTTGGTATTTCTGGTTTTAATTTTGAATAAATGGTTTCGATAGTTATGTTGTGTTTTTCCATTGTTTTATTAATTTTATTCGATAGTTTGTATGTATGGTAAAGGTATGTATGTTGTTGTTTTCTTTTCTTTAATATCATTTTTATTGTGACATTCACTAACAACGTTTACATTTTGACCAAAGAAAGGAATCCAAGAGTAAGAATATTCCTTGAAATGATACATATTAAAAAGACCCCAATAGCATTAACAATAGAAATTATATCAAAAACTTCAGCCAGGTTCATAGCAACATTTTTTAACTTTGTTTATAGTTATAATAATGAAAACGGATCTCTACATGCTGCCAAAGAAGTACAGTCCGGCTCATATACTAGAACTCAATATAAACAATCCAATGTACTCATGAAGAGGGTAAAAATGCATGAAAGATAAACAAACCATAACTTCGAAGTCACACACTTACAATAACGTTCGTACGATGCGAACGCAGAAATTCAAATAAAATAATTTGTAATTGAATACTCATATATATATATATATATTATATATATATATATATGAGTATTCAATTACAGATATTTTTATCTTGTGTTAAATAACGTGTTATATTTCGAACAATATGTTTTTAAATAATTATTTTAATGCATACATTTTAATATTGTGTTTTTAAGTTAAATATGTCGCAAATTCCATATTTTTTATTATATTGTTGTTGTTGTTGTTGTTGTTGATGATGACAAATACTATGTCGAAACGTCGTTAAAAGGAATTATACGAATTGACTGAATCAGACCTTTATTCCAAGAAATTGGAGAAATATATATATATATATATATATATATATATATATATATATATATATATATATATATATATGAATGGAAAGAATATCGAGGGGACTGGTAAACAAAATGGAAGAAATTCAATGGACATAGCCCTCAGAGAGAAGTGTTAACCGTAGACACGTGTTTCGGGCTCTCGGCCCTCATCAGTACGGCTTCTGTTGTTGACTCCGTTTATTTGTTGTTTTCTACCAAGTGTTGTTCATCCTTGCACTTCTTCACCGTACTGATGAGGGCCGAGAGCCCGAAACACGTGTCTACGGTTAACACTTCTCTCTGAGGGCTATGTCCATTGAATTTCTTCCATTTTATATATATATATATATAACTTTTGCACACGTATTAAGAACCGATGACAATGCAATAATTTCTTAGCCATGACCTGGTATTCTCACCAAGATTGGCAGAAAAAAATAATTTACGTTACAAGGATATGGCGAATGCGCAGATTCACCAAAATTCAGCATGCATCTCATTCACCATTATTTCGAAAAAACTTCCATTCCATGTGAATGAATAAATCGAAGAGTTTTTCTCCCGTAGTCTTTTTTAGTCTTCTCTAGCAATATGGACTAAAAAGTTAAAAATAAAATTATAATTTAAAAAAACTAAAGAAAACAGGCTTATGTAGCAATAAGGACTAAAAAGTTGAAAATAATAAGAATAAAGTAATTGACCAAAAAATGTAAAAAAAGCCTGGGGTGCTTTCTACTTTCTTTTCATAATGATATTGAAATAACTGATATAAAGCACCTCAATGACTTTATTCTTATTATTTTCAACTTTTTAGTCCTTGCTACATAAACGTATTTTTTTTAGTTTTTTCAAACTGTAATTTGATTTTTTTGAAATTTGTTATATCCCTAGAATAAATACCTCCCATAGAAAGTATATGTATTTTTAATTCTATTTTATAGTTACATGCAACTTTCGTTTTGAAAAAAAAGCATTAGGAACTTTTCCACTACTAGGTATATCATTACTTCGATCATCGTCACAAATTGCCCACTTGCAAACATCATTAATTTTTTCATTGAAATAATAGACAAAAATTATCGTTTATAAAAAAATCAAGTAAAGGAGCATCACCACAGACAATACATCGTTAATATTACTGGTTCCATTATGATATGAACATCATTAATTTTCTTCAATTGAAATATTAGTTACAGGCCATTGTGACCGGTAAGGCAATGTAATGTTTATATCTCTGGTTTAAAAAAAATTTTCCAATTTTTACTATTACTTATAAGAATATGTGTATGTTGATCTCAAAAACAAGTACTCTCTTAATGTTTAGTATCTCTGGATTGATTATAGAAATAACAGAGGCTTTGTACTTTCCACTGGCTTTTAGTTTAAACACTTTTTGTACAAGCCATTCGAGATCTCATTGTCAGTTCAGTCTTTCAATATCTATATCATATATATGCCATAGAGGATGTAATACTAAAAGATTAAATACATAACACGCCCTTTTTTGCAAAGTGAAATCAAAAATTAAATCTTTCAGGAGTTCTAACAATACGTCCACTTCGTGTAGCTTTGAGGTTAGGGTATCTGTGCTCGATGGAGCTTCTTCTTCCAAGAACTTTGTCCGCTGATTAACGACTTAGGTAGGGTTTACTGGAGGTTCCCTCAGACTAGAGGTCTAATGTGCTATCTATTAGTTGCCAACCTTGTCAAAAGTAAAATTATACGCTTTATTGTTACCTTTCTTCTGTTTGAAACTTACTGCAGACGAATATTTTTTCACAAAGTTGAACCAGTGAAGTGCTTATATTTGGACATACTGGTAAATTCTGCTCCTTGGATATTTCCTTCTGGGTTATGGCACTATTTTCCATTGATCATATATTAATTGCGTCTGGTAATTTCAGATCAGAATGTTGCAAAAGTTTTTCCTGGATTCGCTTGTCCTGAATACCTAACACTAACAACCTATCACGAATGAGTGTGTCTTTTTCTTTGAATTCGCAAGTTAAAGCTAATTGTCTGAGCGCTGTTAGGAATTGGTCAACAGTCTCGCCTAACATTTGGTCACGTTTGAAAAATGTATAGTGTTCATAAACAAGATTTTTAATCGGGTTGTAGCTATCAAACTTCTTCAGAATTGTCTCAAAATGATTCTTATTTTCATTCGTTTCGTATTAGAAAGCATCGTATATTGTAATGCCTTCATTACCTAAGAAATTCAACAGCAAAGCTATTTTAACATCATTAGCTTTCTGAGTCTTTCCTGTGGCTAGCAGATAGAAATTGAATTTCTGCTTCCAATTGAATGATATGTCTCCATTTCACCGGAGGCTTTGTACTTTCCACTGGCTTTCAGTTTAACACTTTTTGTACAAGACATACAAGTTGTGTGGTTCGCTTTAAGATATACACGTTAATGTGTGTGCTCCTATGATCTCCATTTTAAATCTCCTGGATATAAATGACTATAAATTGTGGAAAAGTGCATAAAACGTCACCAACAACTCTGTTCACACAGGTAGTCAGTTAACTGTTTTTTAAGACCAAATGTTGGATATCGAAATAACCTAACCACTACAAATGCAATAGAAATATCGGCACCGAACGAAAACAAACTTCTTGCAAGAAAAAACTAATAGAGAGATAAGCCTAATCTCTATGCATAAATAAACTAAAGGAGGCCGTATACTAAAGATTTGAATATGTGTCTAAACGATTCGGCTGCGACCAAAATTATTGCAGAATTGAACAAAACCCAGGAAGAACTGAAGAACTCAATAAAAGCCAGTGAAGATAAATTGAAGCTTTCTATTGAAGAACTAAAACACAAAAAAATGATCTAGAAGCAGAAAACCTAACCCTGCAAAACAAACTAGAAGTGGTGGAAAGGAAAAATAAATCAATTAATCTAGTTATTTTCGGGTTTGATGAGGATCCGGCTGAAATCTCTCCTCAATTAGTGATCAACGAGCTGAATAAACTACTAGAAGTTAACGTTGATATTCGAGATATCAACAATATTAACTGCATGGGAAAAAATGAAAACTGTCCAATAAAAGTGGAATTTGTCACACATTTGAAAGAAAAAGAGATTCTGCAAAACAACAAACGAACGAACGGACTAACAAGTGAAACTAAATAAAAGCTTGTAAAAAAATCTTAATTTTCCATTTTATACCAATATTGGCAAACTATACGTGTTTTGATAGATTTACAACGTTAATCCTTTTTCTAATTTTTTCTCTAAGATGTTCACACGAATAAAAAAATCTAAATTTGCTGTAAATTGCCATTCATGAGAATTAATAATTTTTGTTTATACTGTATGCACCTTTCATTTGAAGTTTATTCGCTTCTGTAAATCAGATACCATTTGTGTTTTCCTTCCGCCTACAAATAGAACATCATTGTATTTTGACATTTCTGGATTTCAAAGCGTTGAGAAAAATTTGAACCCTTCTCCAATTTTTGATTGTAGAGTTTGAGATTTTTTCTGTCACATGATTCGTTAAATGGCATTCTCAGAATCATTAATTAAATTCTAAAATCTACCTTTCCGAGTCTCGATAGTAGTATTTACCAATTTCTCTCATGATATTCATTTATATCAATTTCAGTTTCTCATGATTTTTTCTAAATGTTAAATCGTTGAGTATAGTTATTTTTGGTCTTTAACTGTATGTGACCTCTACACCGGTTAATTGAGATACTCTTCACTATCTTTATTTACCAATTCGTTAAGAGATGATATTACTTCATATCACGAGACGAACGCTCGATGGTATAGCGATAACTACATGATATATTTGAATAAAAAATAACCTTCAATATTAAGATGCAAGTAGAATATTGAATTTCAAAAGATGATAATTTGGCATCATGGGATTTTACCAACCCATGACCTGGTGAATGATGCTCTGCGAATTTTCTGTATGTGAATAATAGCTCCATATATGCCAAAATATTCAATGCATCGGGCTGAAATGATCAAAATTGTTATAATTCTATATTGAACATATCATATTTATGGAACATTATCTAGATGCACAATACACAAAATGTTCTACTGTGATGTGAAAAAGTTCTAGGGACATGTGTTTGGGATACAGGAACTTCAAATCAAATAAAAAGGGCGTTATTTTACAAATACTTCAAAAACGAAACCTAAAATAAAACTCCGAATATTTTCATATTATTTTGTAATTTTTTATTGATATTAGTTCTAGCAGCGGTTGAAATTGATCCAAATACATCATTAAGGCAGATCGAATATGAGGTCGGGGTACCTAGAGAAACAGCAAGAACATTTTTTTAAAAACACCGCTATCGTTAATTCAAATATCAAATTCATCAATATTTGTCTGAAAATGTGAAAATGATGCGCAGAGGAGATTGTGTATTGGAACTGGGTTCTACGAAAAGAAACAGAAAATCCAAATTTCCATTACAATTTTCTATACAGTGATGAATCACACTTTACAAACAATGGTCATTTCAATAGAAATAATTTACGTTATTGGGTACAAGAAAATCCGCATGTGTTCAGAGAAGGAAGACACCAGGAAAGATTCGGATACAATGTTTGGCTAGGAATTTTTGGAACCAGAATAGTGGGACCAATTATTTTTTAACAGGTGGACGGTACCTACAAATTTTAATAGATGAAATCCAAAATTTTATTGAAGGCATTCCCTTAGCGACACGTCGCGGTATGTATTTCCAACAAGATGGAGCACCTCCACATAATTCGAACATAGTCCGAGGACATCTTACTAGAACTTTCAAAGACAATTGGATTGGTACTCATGGTTCAGTTCGTTGGCCACCAAGGTCACCAGACCTCACACCAATGGATTTTTTTGTTTGGGCTCACTTGAACAATAAAGTTTATGCTCATAATATACCTCAAAATCGCGAGGAACTTGAATACAGGGTAAGGAGAGCCATCAACGAAATTACTCCGGCTCAATTAGTAAATGTTATGCGGTCATGCTCCGAAAAAATACAAAAATGCATTGACGTTAACGGGCGACATTTTGAACAATTATGTTAATTGAGTCTGTCATAGGTGTTGAATTTCTTTTGAATTGAGTTAGAAAACTGTAAATGTTCCAAATGTCTACTATTTTGTAGGAAAATCATCAAAATAAATATTTTGTTGCGTCCGATTTTGCAGTGTAAAAAATAATTCCAAAACTATAGAAGAAATTCAATATCATAGCCAATTGAGATTAAGTTGAAAGGTTCAATATAAATATAGGTATAGCATGGAAAATATCTTCATAAAAAATAAATATGAAACAAAAATATGGAGGTTTTTTCATGTTTTGTATTTCAATATGTATTGGAGTTTCTAACCAACTTTAAAAATGCTCATGTTAGCATTTAAAAGAAATGAGTGTATTGATATTGAAAAATGAAGAAAAACTAAAATTGTAAAAATAGTTAGTCTGCATAAAACTTATTGTGTAAAAAGTTTGAATTATTGTTACTTTCATGATATTGTTCAATCTTCCATAGCATACTTTCATGGAAATGTTCCGTTACGAGGGGAATACAAAAAGTAATTTTTTGTAAAATCTCAATTATATCATTAGATTGTGAATTGGAAGTATGATTGTGATATATCATTGGAAAGGTAATTCTATACCGAATCGTAATTTTCAAAAAAATATATACTTTCCATTTGAAATATAAAAATTGGATGCGCTTGTTGCTTGTTGTGTCATATTTGGTTTGATACTTGCTAAATTTTACATTCATAACATCAAATCGAAGTACCGAATTTGAAACATCCGTATAAAATAACAACGAAGATACAGGGGGTAAATTGGTTCCGGGTCACCCGGTATATATAAGAAGGGCTCCAAGAAGCGAAAAATTTATAGGGCTATTATTTACACATTCAAGCCGCTTTTCAGGAAAACCAAGGTCCGAAAAATAACCTGAAAAAAATACCCAACTTGTTGAAAAATTAACTTTTTTTTTCACCAGTTTTTTCAACTGTTGAAAACAAGACTTTTTTCATCTATAAGAATTTTTTTTCAGATTTTCGCTGTGGCTTATAGTTTTTGAGTTATTCCCAAAAAACTGAAGTCTCTTTTTTTTTGTTAATATCAATTGCAATTTTCATCAGAAAAAAAAACGTCTTTCAGAATTGCATCCCGAATCGAATGAGCTATTGCTCATATTTTTTAAAGACTTGGAACTCAAGAAACTCACTTCTCGACTAGACTCTCACATTATATCACTGTAATATATTTTATCCCACTAAACCAAACAGTTGATATAACCCTTGATCGCCCTCTTATATTCAAAGAAACCAAACAGGTTGTTGTAGAATATCTATCAATATGCTCGAAACTGAGGAAACCGCCAATTTCACAGAATATTTTTCATTGCGACCTTGGAGATCCGTGACCTTCAAGTCATTATCATTAGCAGTACATGAATACATGATTGGTAGTTTTTGCAATCTGTGTAAATATAAAATTTCACAATAATGTGCATGTTTCATGGATTACCTAGTAATTTTATTCATTAGTATGCTTTTATTTTTAAAACTTTGCATTTATAAATCAACAGAAATACCGATTGAGTTCATTCGGTTCAGTTCCGTCCATGGAACTTGGCTATCAGAACAGTGAAATATTTGATGAGGTGATTACCTTAAATGACCCAACGAAATAACTATTTACGAAGTAGTTGCAAAATAACTTGATTGAAGTGACCTGCGTCACCTCTATCAGATTAGCTATTACATTTGAAGAACGCTATAATGGACTTGAATGATATAAATGACCTGTTTTTTTTTTCAGAATAATATATCAAAGATGTCGAGCACTGTATCCACTACTGACTTGAAAACAATCCCTAGGAGCCTCCCGTCTTCGCTAAAGATGGAGGAATCACAGCCAAGACTGGTTCGATCGACTTCGATAGAGAAGATCAAGAGATTCAACACGTTCATATGCACCCAACAGTACTACGTCCTTCCAGCTCTGCTCACATGCCTGAAATCGTCCCAACCAAACTTACAGACGTCAACAGAAAACACCATCCTGATTTTCAGATCTGTGATTTTCAACACATTCTTCTACAAGATGTTCATGAGTTTCCGGACTCGGGAAATATGCAGCAAACAGATAATACAGAGCATTGTGGAAGATACGATAACTTGTACAATTCCAAATTTTTACAAGAAGTTTACCAAATGTTTCGAGTCGACATTTCTCCTGGCAGTGGCTGTATACATGGCGTGTGCATTAATTTTAGGACAGCTTATTTTTTCGCTTTATTTAATTCATTTCAGCTCATTACCCAACGGACTTATTTTCTTGATGGCTTCTGTGTTGTCCATCAATTATATTGGCTATAAAACAATGTCTCGTAAATGAGTGATATCTGATAATCTACGCATTCAGAGGTTTTGTCACTTATATTAAGTGAAATTCCAAAGGAAAGTTAACGAAGCGGTATAAGCTTGGTGATATCATTCATCCGGGACTTGAATATTCCATGCTCTTCACTTAATTGAATCAGGGTATTCATTAGTATATAGTTTTTTATGAAAAATAAACTAAGTGATGATAGGTTTAGGTAGGGATAGGATAAGGGGCACTCAATCCTCAACCATATTTATTTTTATAAGATTACCATATATATTGATATTGAAACATATAGGAAAACATGGAAGAAAAATAAAATAATATTTTATTTATTTCATCACATGATTAAATGATAGAAGCTTGTAATTTTTATCGTATTATCGATCACTTTTCACCGAATGTATGTTACATATTTCATATTATTTAGGGTTTCTTGTTGATTTCAGCTTATTGAGAGTGTCCTATCATCCTTAAAAATAGACTGATGTGCCATGTAGAATATTTTTGTATATTCGTGTTTCGAATAAAGTGATTTTTTACTATTACTGTACATATATAGAATTTTTTCGATGTGCAATATAAATAACTCCATTGAATGCTTCTTGATTATTCAATCTACAATAATTCTGACGCACAGTTAGTATCGTGAGTTTATGAAAACATTTTGATAATGTGCCACAAGAAACCGTTCTAACAATTTAATTTTCCACCATCCTTTGGACGGAGAGCTGGCTACGTAAATTGACAAAATAACTAATAAAAAAACTCTTTAAGTACAAGCTTCTATTTGAGCTGTGTACTAAAACGTATAAAATGAGTTTAAGTCATCGCTGACAATGATTTAATTATTTTGTTGAATTATTTGGTTTCAAAAAGCGTGTCGCGCGAAGTATTCATAAAAGAAGGTACCAATTAATTTCATTGGACAACTTGTCGAAGTATTAATGTTATTACAATTCGCGCGACAAGCTTTTTAAAACCAAATAATTCAACAAAAAATAATTAAATCATTGTCAGTGATAACTTAAACTTATTTTATATGTAAAGTAGAACTATAAATCTAAGAAGGTCGTAAATCAATATTAGCCGACGACCCTCATTATTACCTATGGTTCGAAATATAGATAAGCAATAAAAGTGTGTGTCCCTTGGAAGATTCCCAGGTCCGGATTGAAATATCTCATGAAATAGTTTGGCATTTTAATAATAGTGGGCTTTCCATTATTTTTGGCTTTTGTTGACAGTTCTGTATTTAAATTTATTTGATAATAAAAAATATCGTAAATATGGTAAGGATATGTTTAAATTGTGTAAATAATAAAATTTACTTACCTGCCCACCAGACTTTCAGTACTGATGGGCTATTAACGAGAATATAGCGATAATCGTCTATTTACAGTTACAAAATAAATTACCTACCAGATTTGGAAAACTAGACTGTTTTAAGAACTGACCGCTTTCCAATTTCAGAAATAAAAGGGGGAAAGTTAAACAACATTTAGTCATTACCTACCTAATATTCCGTTGTCAGTTGTGTCCATTTTAAAGTGTCTATTAGATTTTTGTGTCGTGAAAAATGTGGCGCCCATGGGCTCATCCTGAAGCTAGTACTTCAACTAGTGGTCGTAGTACCACTAGTCGACAAATTTTACATCCTCATGGGAAACAAATTAAATTAAATGTTTATACTTCCCTTCTGGAACGTGGAATGTCCAAGGATTAAGCTGTGCAAGAAAGTGCTTCTTTAACAAAAACACAGTGTTTGAAATAGTAAGTAACCCTATTTTTAAAAGAAAGAAACGAAAAGACTAGTCGACGCGTAATTTTTTTTTTATTTTCTTTTATGTATGATTACACATAACTTTTTACTGAGACGTCCGATTCCGATAATTATTTTCTCAGTGGATAGGGTGTACTTTGAAGTTGGTCCCATTTGAATTTAAAAGATGAAATCCACCTCCAAGGGTAGCAAAAAGAAGGATATTGATCACTCACCCTCTGAATTCCGTCCGTTAACCGATTCTATCAGGCATAACTTTGTACTGGGTTCTTCGATTTGGATGATTCCTTTTTTAATAGATAGGGTATACCTCATATTTGGATTTCGAATGAAATTATCCATCCTTACGGGTGGAACTTGTGAACATTGGCACACACATATGTAGTTGACAATGACAGATCGCTACTGTCATTATTTTTGTTCTACATCCGTCACAGTTATTATATTATATGAGAGGATGGAATGATATACAAAGTAATGAAATAAACTAACCAGAACAACAAAAATAATTTATATTACAACACATAGTAAACGTAGATAATCATATTATTTAACTGGTAATAGTTGAAGTAAGGTGGGTTAGTATTTTGGAAGTAATCAAAAAACAAGTAGGTAGTAATTTGTAGATTTCAGCTAAAAAAATTGAAAAATAAAAACTTTTTAACAAAAAATTAAACCGACGAAATACGGAACAGAAAAGTAAAAAATTAAATAAACCTTCTTAGTCTCAATAACTAAGCTCCTAAACTAATGTAAGTAACTAATTTTGAGTCGGCGCCAAACGAACAATCAATGAAGATCATTAAATTACTTTAAAAAAATTATCAGAATGTCACCGCGCAACTCGATGCCATCATTTTACGCCTTACCTAATTCATTTGCTTGTTTGTTTGGCGCCGACTCAAAATTAGTTACTTACATTAGTTTAGAAGCTTAGTTATTGAGACTGAGAAGGTTTATTTTATTTTTTACTTTTCAGTTCCGCATTTCGTCGGTTTAATTCTTTGTTAAAAAGTTTTTATCATGAATTTTGACAAAAAATTCATAATATCCGACTCCGAAAACCTCCACATACCAATTTTTAATAAAACATGACCATAATCAGAAAACTCATCCTCCATCTTGGGGCCGCCATCTCGAATTTATGAATATCGACAAAACCCCCGCATACCAATTTTGAATCGAACTGGACCATAATCACAAAACTCGTCCTCCATCTTGTGGCCGCCATCTTAACCCTTTCAGTCACGCATTTTTTTTGTTTCAAATAAAAAATTGGCGTCTAATGGAAGCTAATGTTTGATTTAAATTATGATTTTTCAGGCATTCACTATCACGTTTTCACGTGTCCCCAAATGAGAACATTGTGATCAGACGTGTGCCAAATAAGACATAAATTAAAGGAATCGTTAAAGTTTTTTTATCAAAATTAAAATGATTCTGGAATACTGTAACATATTGAGACAAATGAGACAAAATAGAACATAATAATAATAAATAGTTAATAGAACATAGTTACTGGTTTCTTGATAAGTGATAATCGAAAAAAAGTTTTTGTTTCTATCAAGACTCAAATGAATATTACATTTAGTACACAAAAATTTTGTCATTCCTTCACAACTTGGTTTCTTACATCTATCGAATGATTTTTTGTCACTGACTAAAGGAAGGTGTCTAACATTGTCCAAACGCACAGTTGCTGGTGGACGAACTTCTCCTAACTAGCCAAATCTAGAAGTTCCTCTTCTGTTAGTGGCTTTTTTCTATCTTGAGGCATAGCTGAATCTCCACGATCTAAAAATACATTCAGGACATGCTTGGAAGGACTACACCCAAACAAATGGGAAATGGCTTTCGGTCAGATTTCGTTTATCATGGCTTTGTTAGAACCTTATATATTATTCTGATACATTATAAGCCCACTATTTGATTGTCTGTTCGTTTCTTCCCAACATATAAAAAACTATGAAAATCTGACAGTTTGATTGGATGTAATTTAATTTTTCCTAAAGAACGCCTTTTTTTTCTTTGCCACTGCAATTTTTGCTTGGGTGAGTAAAATATTTTCTTATCTAAGGATTGCAGTACAAAAGTAACATCATCTGCCAAAAAATGGTACGTGGTCAACCAAAATGTGAGGTTTGGAAAAAATCTGAGAAATCCTACATTTTTCACTTTGAGGTCCAATATCATGAAAACCATTGGAAATTCTGCTTTGCGACAATGATAACTTTTGTTCAGAATGAAAATGTCTACATCATATCGACCGAAAGCCATTTCCCATTTGTTTTAGGCGTAGTCCTCTCTGTACGTTTACTAGCGATATGCAAAAAAATTCATATCCTATAGAAAACAGGATAGTCAGACAACCACCACTAAGTACACTATTTACCTAAGCCTTTCCGATCAATCTTTTCTTACAAAAACCGATCATTAGCCACTACAGAACGTACAAACGCAACTTGTAAAAGTTCAAATATCTAATTTTATATTTACCTGGGTATTTATTTAAATTGCATATCACTAGCATTCACTATCTTTACAGCACGATGTCCTCAAATGAGGACGACCAGAACCTCACAGATAACTCACTTACCTTTTACTGTAAACAATTCTGTTGGTTTTGAGTTTTGACACTTAAATATGCACTTTTCTAGCTATCACCACAAATCGACAACATCAATAAAATCTGTGTATCTCAGATAGAATATCAACTTATCCAAGTAGCGCTCCCTGTTGATACGCATATGAAGCTCATGCAATGATTCAACGATTCGAAAACAGATATCGCTTTGTATGGCAAATACAAACTACATGCACAGTTTCTAAAGAAGCAGTTAGCTCACAAGAAATGCACGTTCCAAGGTAACATCCACTCCAGGGAAAGAATTCAGGATGCGCAGAAGACTGTACGCGATTATCGCTCTTCGAAGTATACGAAAAATGTCAGTATTAGTAACACAGTAACACGCGGTATGCGCGAAGGATAAAAATCAGAGTTGCGCAGTGTACAAACGGGAACATAAAGATCAAAGTGCCGACGCCAAGTGAGCGAACTGTTTTTTTTAAACTGTGCTACATGTGTGATCATATGAGGACAGCGTTGACAAACTGTAATAAACAATGGAATTTTGATATATGAACCATGATATTGTGTGTCCTCATATGAGGACGCCATGACCAAAAGGATTAAATTTATGAATTTTGACAAACATTTCATAATCTCAGACCCCGAGAACCCCCACATACCAATTTTGAATCAAATCGGACCATAATTACAAATCTCGTCCGCTATTTTGGACCAGTCATTTCTCTATCAAATTTCATAATGCATTGTCACCGGAATTATGAACACAAATTTCAAATTAATCGGACGACTAGAAGTCGGTCAAAATTCACTTGCAAGATTTGAACCCTTACTAAGGAACGAACTAACAAGTGAAACTAAATAAAAGCTTTTAATGATCAGGCACAAGGGAAAGTTTTACGTAGAAACCTTCGTTACTAGAGCTCATCCAGTATTGAAACGACCACTTTGGCCATCCCCCACCTAACAACCAATTTTTATCGAAGATACCCGAACCATTGTCTAACTATAACTTTCAGTAGAAATTCCATAGGCGTACCAAATTATTTGGTATAGGCGATTCACGAGACGTAGAGAACTTACACTCCTATAACTTTCCTAACACTCCTATTTTTTTTCCGCTACTGAATAGTACTTACCACTGGGCATTTTGGCAAGGTAACGAGTAAACTATTGCAAAGTTGAATAAATAACTGCACTACCTATTTATTAATCAAACAAACCTAACCTTTCAAACGCTGCATGACAAGCCACTGGTGAAGATTCGCCGTAGCATAAGCAGCCACATCAAATCGTGTCCACTCGTGTTTTCCCCCTCTCTACCTACCAAACGGTCGTTTCAATACTGGATGAGCTCTAGCTGACAAGTGTGTAGCTCTGCAGTGAGATGCCTAAAAACCCTGGTGTATCCACTGATTCGATTTTGTTTAGAATTTTTGGGGGACAACAAATGAAAAACGTTAAATTCTGCTTAGAACTTCATTAGTAGATGGCGCGGTTGAGGAATGTTTGTTGTTTGTGTCACGCAAAATGTCAAACTTCAAACCTATGAAATTTTTTTATTCTGTCAACATTACTTCATGCAAAAAATTGTGAATTGATCGTTTACATAGATTATAGTGAGTGCTACGAACAAGATCCCGCTCGAACAGTTGGCGCGAAAATGAGATGAAATCCTCGAAACTTACTACAATGTTTACATCTGTCTGTCAAAAATCAGATTTTTCTTGAGGTCTACCTGGCGATTTTTTCAAAGTGATTTCTCCTCAAATGGCCTTTTTCGGATCATGGAAACTTCCACGAAGGAATGAGAAAAGGTAGGAGAGTGGACTGATGTCGCTAGATGATAAATTAACTTGAAAATTGAGGGGAATGGAAAATGTCCCCGATGACATTGTTCCATTAAACTTTCCGATAGAAACTATTACCAAGCCATTCACTGCCCATCTCTGCCGGACTATTACCTCTCTAACAACCTTCTGACATGAACAAAATCAGACAGTTCATTGTAGATATCTTAAAATATGTTGATGAAGTTGAGAAATCGATGAATCCTGGTGTGCGACAGTCTAGGCTGCTCCCAGCTATCTTAGAATGACTTCGCCGGAAAAGGTGAGCCCTACTAACAAAGATGAGGGGAGAAAGAAATAGTCTAAATGCTTTTCTTTTATTTTTCAGTATCACCCCGCATGAGATAATCGGAGAAGGAGGGCGATCTAAACCAAGCAGTCGTTCGGAAGAACAAGGCCCACTCCCAAGATCGATAAGGCTTATGACTATGATTAGGATGATTATCAATTTTTAATAAATACATGAATTTCAAAAGTAAGCGTGGACTTTTCATTCTATGAAGATATATTGATTTTGGCTAGTGAATTCCGAACTGTATCAGAGGGTCCCATAGCTCTTTGGAAGAAAATGTCCACTATATTTAGAATTATCCAATACTTTTAGTCAGAAGACTATCATCTCATGGGAAAAATTTTATACAAAATATATATAATATAAAAAATAAATATAAAAGTAATAATAAAATTATTTGACTTGCTAGTTACTAGATACATTACAATCACAAGTTGAAAAAAAATATTCCAATGGGCAAAGGTTCAGAGAAGATTCAAATTAATTTATACATACACGAGTCATTTTACTAGTAGTGGAATAATATTAGATTTTAGCTTCAGAAAGTTAGGGGACTGCGGGAACTTTTCGCTGTACATTAGTGATGATGTAAGGAACAATATATGAAAAGTTACCAACCGTGAAGTATGTGCTTAATTAATTATTTAACAAATAAGTTGCCAAATTACATTGTATATTGAATATTAAAAAAAAATGAATAAATAATGATGCCACTCGCAAAGATGGAAAAATGTACATGAAAAAGGTAGATCATTTTTTTTTAATAAAAACTAAGCTGCAGAATTTTTTCGCTAACGTGCGAAAAAAATGTGAGGCGGCGACTCGTGAAGTGCAGCGCTGGAGGAGCACGTCGCCACGAGCGCTCTACACTAAATTTATTATAACTTTTGATCTAATTTATTAAATTAAGATAACACAAATTTTACTGGAAGAAGAAAATTGCAGCTAACGAGAAGTCATGTTCATAAAAGTGGAAAAAATATATATAGGAATAGTACGTAAATGAAATTACGTCATAGCAGAATCCTGTCTAGTCTTATTTTTTTTTTTCAAGATAAACATCTGAAATTTTCACAGATTACTCTCAACATGACAAATAAAAAAGGACAATTAAAAAAAATATTTCGAGAAATACTGAGCTCAAAATATTGAATAATTTAAAAAAATAAAAAATTTGAATTTTGAAGCCATGCTTCAAAAGCTCTAGTTTAAAATGTGATATTGAAACTTTTATATATGGGATATAACGAAATTTGTTGAGTGGAAGCCATATTTTTCAACATGAAACAAAAATACTTCTCATGAATACCTCGGATAATTTCGAAAATGGTCCAATAGTCTCAAAATGGCAGCTGTTGAAAATCTTTGCAATATTTCATTTCCATACCCAATATCGGCAAACTATAAGTCGTTTGATAGAGCTTCACTATCTCACAAATTTTACCCGATTTTTTTTTCTCTTAGATGTACACATAAATAACAAATACATAGCTGTAAATTATCATTCATGAAATCTACCTTTACGACTGGCCACGTCATCGTTTTTTCAATATCATATTCTGGTTCAGCGACCTCAAAAACCCCTATAGCATCAATTTGGGTAAAATTGTTTTTCATTGTTTAAACAATTAATAAACAAGCAGTGCACGAATATAAGTTTATAACTTTTTTCTGCAAGCAATTTCTAAGTAATATCAAAAGGTTTTAGGAAAATCCATGGAGTCCTCCAGGATTCCAAAATAATGCATGATTAAGCTATTTTTACTCCGCTATATGAAGGTAATTTGAGTTCTTGCGATAAGATAGTCGTGTTGTCTGCCAAAATAGTGAACACCTCTTAATTTGTCAAAAAGCTGAGAGGTTCTTTCACTCAGATAGGATTTGAACCAATTGAAGCTTCGTCCTCTGAAACTGTAGAGATTAAGCTTACATAACAGTCAAAAGCTTTAGATATGTCGCAAAACACTTCCTTCAGACTAGAATATAGATTTTTCAGAAAGCAAAAGAGATTGCATCTCCCGTACTCAATTAAGTAATTGTATGTAATTTGCAGCACTTCATAAAATCATTATCCGCTCCATCATAAGATTTTTATCACGAGCAAACAGGGACAGAAATACATAAGTAACAACTCGGTGGAGCTGTATCAATAGAAAATTAACCATACAAAATAAATTGGTACGGTTCATAATTAGAATTATTTCGGAACCCTCTCGAAAATTCTATAACACTCAGGGTTATTATATATATAATACTGACAATATATAATAACACTGACATAAGTACGTGGAATAGTTTGTTCTAAAATATGTTACATCGATCGATCAACCTCAAAATATTTCACAACGAATTGACATAACCTTAAAGGCGACAAAAGCACAATCACAGAACGGATCAGAGACACAAATCACAAAAACACCCTGTGTGGTATGTAATTGCAGTTTACTGAATTATGATAAGAAACGACGTCGGCGCCATCTGAAACTCTAGATAACTCCCTTTATCAAGTGGGCTGGTGTCCCCCAGTTTGTCCCAATATTTTACAGGTATAAGTGAATACACCATGTTTTTAGACATCTTACTCTGCAGGCAGAAGTCAGTCCCGTGGAGGGTAGCGGTGGCGGCAGCCAAAGATTCTTCCAGAGCGCCAAGCGGTTCAGAAAGTAGAGATTTCAACGAACAAAAAGCCCACCGACTTTTTTAAAAAAGCTGATATTTTGACGGGAGAATTTTCGATTGAAAATTAGGGTGCTTTTTCGATATTAAGTCAAAATAAGGTGAAAAAATAAATATTTTAAATAAAAAAAATTACAGTGTCTTTGGGACATGAATGAGTAAGTTTTTCCCAAATTTCGTGAAAACAAATTATTTTTTTGTAAAAAAGAAAAAACCAAAACTTGGTTATCTGAATTTTTCACATAAATTCTGAGGTTATGTGAAAAAAGTGTAAATACAAAAGTTGTAGATCTTTTTATTACCTACTACTTTTTTCCATAGGACTTGTAGTTTTGCCGGAAATCGAGATAAACCGTTTTTACCCTTAGGCCCGGTTGTTCAATCAAGGATGACCAAGTGATTTGGCTTAAACCAGGATTACCAATTTTGTTTCAGTTGTTCAATACGGGTTTATGAGATAAACCTAGTTTAACCATGGTTTAAGTTAATCTCATGAATTCGGGGGTTTAAGGAGATAATTTGCCGATTCTAACCTATTTGATTGTTTGACATTTCAATAGACATTGACTATTCTGAAAATTATTATTGTGTTGAATATTTTTGTTTTATACCCGACTGCAAAGATGTTCGTAGATATAACAGACGATTTTGTTGAAATTTTTGATATTATTGCCCCAAGAAGAAAGATACCCGTATTTAGACAATGTACCGTAATTTCGGGTGACTTTTACCCAGCTGGGTGACTGGCTCATTTTCAGAAATAGACATTATTAATTATAAAAAATGTAAGCCTGTTTTTTTATCGGATTGATTTTTCGCGATTTTATTGTATATATACCTGTAACACTGTATTCGATTTAGGAGTCATTTGCAACCAAATTCAACTTGCATAAAATTTGTCTGCAACTAGCAATGTTTTTTTACTCATTTATGATGATTAAAAATGAAAAAACGTTTTTATGGGCAAATTTATTTTGCTTATTTTATCCGTCGGATTACTTTTAAATCACCCAAAATTTAAGCAATGGGTCAAAGCCAGCCCTCAATATGCGGGTGACTTTGCACACCATGTTTTTTTATATATCCACATACAAAGTCTTAATCACATTAATAGCTAAAAAGGGAAACATTCTCAATTAAATATTGAATAGAAATATTTTTCTGTGAATTGAAAAATCCACGATAAAAATCAAGTTATTTTTTGTGAATGTCTAACAGAAAACAACTACTTCCCCGGCTAAAGCCACGCTGGACATTGACTACATCTGATAGATATTCTGAAAGGACCCTAACTTAAAAGATAAAATCTGAAATTGAAAATTTGCATTTTCATTCAGATAGTTATTATTTTTATTGATTTTCTATTCCAGTCTCAATTTGAAGGAGTGGTCAAAGATCAATATTTTGGTATATAATACCAATTTATTTTTACAAATTAATCGTAGACATTCTTTGAATTCAAGTAAGCCAAAGTCACCTGAAATTACGATACCTAGAAACCATTTGGAAGAATGGACAGAAGAATAATTTTTGAATAGATTTCGCTTGCCTAAAGAAATCGTCCGCAACTAACAGAAATACAAAAAATCACCCCTCACTACAAATAAAAAAATCGGAACAAAAAATAAACTTCCAAATAAAAATCAAATCTTGATTTTTCATACCAAAAACGTTTGACATAAAAACCTAAAATTAAGTCATCACAAATGCAAAATGAAATACTACATGATCTGTTCTCAGGAATCTCAAGCAAATGTTGATTTATTGATGGTTGATGAGTTATGTTTCAAAGATAATCTTTGTTTATATATCTCAATCATATGGGTTTTCTCTAGATTCTACTCCTCCCTTTGTAGTTCCAAGGAAAGTTGGTGTTTTTCTTTCATGTGTATTAATTTCAACTTGTGTTCTTCGAATGATTGTTTTTGTAAATCTACAAAATCTGCTTTGGACAGAGCCCAAGTAGAAATTTTGTCCTTTATTGTTAAGATGCTATTCCTTTTTTTTGGGACCTCCGCAGATGGTATTGTATTCATTACTTATTATAGCCCAAACTTAAATTTTTGCGAATTAGTAACTGCGTCCGTTTTTTACATTCTACAATATCTTGGAATTTTTTTACGAGTGAAATGATGAGACGCCTAACAATTTATATAATACACTTGGCTGTTTTCGATCTATTTTTCTGTATACTTTTGACAAAACTACGATTTATTAGGTTAAGTTTGATTCAATGTTGATGTTTCTAAACGGTCCGAATGAAGGTACAAGCGGAAAAATGTGTTGCCAACATATGAAAACAATGAGTTAAGGAATCCAGGATTAGTTTTTCATTGAAAAATGCATAACGTTCTAATCCATAGTTAATTAATAATCCTAGTTTAGATAATCAACAGTTTAAACTCGCATTGAACAACCGGGCCTCAAAAACTCACCCCCTTCCACTTCCCGACCTCAGATCGCCCGTAAATTATTTTTCCTTTCATTTTTGTTATATTCTCTTTTCCAATGGGTTTCATCCAACTATTTTTTTTTTCACTTTTTACCATTTTCAAAGGCCCTGGTCTATAGTACCTCATGTGCACTCTGCTATCTCAGATTTCAAACCAGAAGCATTCTGTGAAAATTGAGTTCATGTCATATTTGAAAAAGAATTCAGTATTCCAGAACATTTCAAAATTAAAAGGTAGCGACCTATTTATTTCACATGATCTTTGCTATGAAGATCGCTTGAACTATAAAATCCTGGCAAAACACATGAAGGAGGCCAGAGAGAGAAATCTTTCGGCAAAAATTGTTAACCACAAACTCATTGTCAACGGTAAAGCTTACACTGCAAAAGAATTAGAAAAGGAATGTGAGAGTCAGGAAAATTTTCAAGTATCAAATAAAAGAGGACGAGAATCTTATAGTGCCCCAACAACTCCTTCACACCCTCCACCAATCACCAGCAGCTCCGAACCTGAAGATACTGAAAACGAAATTGAACCCGCATTGAACTCAACTGTTAAACCTCATATCAAGAAACTGAAGCAACAAAATATTATCCTTGGGTCCGAGAGAAGAACACGACAAAATAGCGCATTTACAAAACCAAAAAACGCTGATTAGTTTTTACCAGTTATTGTGTATGTTTCTCAAGTACTAAATAATTTTTATATATAAATATACATTTCTCCTTCGAAATGAATCTCAAAATTTGTCATTTGAACATGAGATCACTTCCAGCTCACTTCATTCAGTTGAATGATGTTTTAATTAGTAACCATTTTGTATTATTACACTCAGTGAGACATGGTTGAAAAGTTCAATAAATTCTCGAGATATTGATTTAGAAAACTATGTATTAGTAAGAAAAGACAGATCCGATGACAGTGGGTATGGAGGTGTAGCAATTTATCTGAGAAATTTCATTAAATATTCAATTCTTCCAGTGAATGCAAATATCGAGGATTTGTGGTTGAGTATAAAATTTAAATCATCAAATATAGCGTTAGGTTGTATCTATAAGCAACCTAAACTAAACACAAATAATTTTCTAAATGAATTTGAAAATAGCCTTTTTTCAATCATATCTGAATTTGATAAAGTTATATGTTTGGGTGATTTCAATATTGACTTATACGATATCAACAGCTCTCATACCCAAAGCTTCTGTGAGCTTCTGTCAAGTACGGGGTTGAAGCAGATGGTTGATTTTCCTACCAGAGTCGCAAGTAATAGTTCCACTCTGATTGACCTTATCCTTGTTTCGGAAGAGTTTGATACTGCAGACTGCGGATCGTTACATGTTCCCCAAGTCTCCGATCATGAATTGATTCACATCACTCTTGACTTAACGGAAGACAAATTTAAACCTATCCCCACAACCTACAGATCTCTAAAAACTATCAACTTGATTCAACTCAGTGATGATCTAAGTTCGATACCCTGGAGAAATATTTTTCATCTAGAAACTATTGACGCTAAAGTTGACTTTTTACGGAAAACCTGAATATCTTACTGAATCTTCATGCTCCCTTATCACCACAGTTTTCAAGAAAAACGTAAACCATGGATAACGAATAATATCAAACTGATCTTCAAAGAAAGAGATAAAACTTTCAATAAATTCAAAAAAACGAAGAATCCCCAAGTTTATGAGGAATACAAAGCGATCAGAAACTTTGCCAATAGATCGGTAGAAAGAGAGAAAAAAGCATATTTGCAATATCATGTTGGTAGAAATAGTAAAGATACTTGGAGTACTATGAAAAAGTTGAATATTTATAAAAAAAACAACCTTCCAGCAATCCCTGCACACCTGTCTGACGTTGATGAAATAAATGATTATTTTTTATCTTCAATTCCTCAGATTGTACCAACAGAAAACATTAATGAATATTATGATGGGTACAGGGCAGGACTTTCAGGAAACTTACACTTCGCAAAAGTTGATGAATGGGAGATATATAGACAACTAGAATTTATCAAAACAAGAGCTACTGGGGCTGATGGTCTCAGTATTGATTTCATTTTGATGTGTTGTCCCTTCCTGGTTGATTATATATTACATATTGTGAATTTCTGTATAGAAAACTCGGTTTTTCCCACCAAATGGAAGGTCGCACATGTAATACCTTTACCAAAAGTGGACATAGTGAATGAACTGAAAGATTTGAGACCAATAAGTATCCTTCCGTCATCTCAAAATCCTGGAAAGAATAATAAAAAATCAGTTGGTTGAGTACCTGGAGAAAAACGCTGTCCTACCGGATACACAATCTGGTTTCAGGAAGGATCACAGTTGTGCCACAGCCTTACTTAACGTAACAGATAAAATCATTAAGGCCACAGATTCTGGATTACTTACAATAGTGGTACTATTAGATTACTCAAAAGCATTCGATACCCTCGATCACAATGTCTTAATATGCATTTTGAAGTACATAGGACTCTCTGAAAATTCGGTAATCTTTTTGTCTAATTACCTCAGTGGTAGACAACAGCGTGTTATATTGAAAAATGACATTTCAAGCCAGAGGGCATTGACCTGTGGTGTTCCACAGGGTTCAATACTTGGTCCCATTTTATATACCATTTATACTGCACACTTCTTTATTGATAACTGTCATCTACAAATGTATGCCGATGACACACAGGTCCTATATTCATTCCACCCATCAGATATGCTGAACAGCTGTCGAATAATCAATAGGGGAATGAACATCATTCACAAAATCTCACGTGATCATTACCTGGCTCTGAATCCTAACAAATCAACAGCTTTGCTCTTCGGTAATAACAAGGCCAGAGCGACATTGATTGCGAATATGCACATTTCCATCAATAATGTCCCAATAAACTTCGCCGACGTGGCAAAAAACTTGGGATTGTGGACCGATTCCACCTTGAGATTTCAAAAGCATGTTTCAGAATGCATAAAGAAATCAATCTGGAAACTTAAACTCCTATATAACTCACGTTCCTTGTTGAATATCCATCTTAGAAAAATGCTTTGTAAATCTTTAGTACTGTCTACCTTCAATCATTGTGACACTGTTTACAGACCCTGTCTAACAGCATTCGATGCAAAGAGGATACAAAAATTCAAAATCATTGTTTGCGATTCATCTATAGCGTGAGGAAGAGAACACCTATTAGACATAAGCTCATGGAAGATGGTTGGCTAGATATGAAATCTCTCCGTAAACTTCACTGTGCCACTTTATACCACAAAATTATCCTCTCAAAACAGCCTCTTATTTAACCGAAATTGTTTTCCGTTCGGATGTCCACAACATAAACATACGAACGAAGGGTATTATAACCCCACCTATACATAAAACTAGCATGTTTGAAAGAAGTTTCTCATATAATATATCTGCTGTTTACAACTCCATACCGAACTTTATCAAAGACAAATCTGTTTCTATTTTTCATGAAGCCTATAGAAAATTGCTATTGTCACTTCAATAGGATTTTATTTTCTGTGTCCACTTTCTTTTTAGTTTTTAGTCTTGATAATCATTTCCTACCAAATGCATATATGTTTATGAATATGTTTTTGTATAGTGGATGGAGGATTTTTGTATGGAGTGGGTAGTCTTCTTGGGTTTGCGAGGCGCTTTCGACCTTCGTCGTCTTCGGTGCTCCGTGTCGGGTGCGGGGGGTGGAGCAGTGGATGAGTGCATTGTTGATCGAATGATTGTGGATTGGCTTGGAGTCTGGCGTGTCGCATGTTGGAGTTCGGAGGCCGGGTGGATGTGTCAAGGTCTTAAGACATGTCCACCTGGCCTTTGGGTTCCGACATGTGATGCGTTGGATTCTGGGCCGGTTTGTAGTCGTTTGTTTAGCAATGAGCTCATCTGTTGTTTTGCTTCCTGCGCCTGGCGTGGGGATGGCGGGGGTCGGGGGCGTTTTGCGGGCTTGGGAGGGTTGTGCACTTTGTGCAGATGTCCTTCGATTATTCTACACAAGTGTATTAAGTTTCCCACACTTAATGTTGTTATATGTTTTTATGTGTTTTGTATATGTTTTTATATGTGTGCATTCATGTTTACATTTCTACATTTCTACTTCACCTTTATAACTCTCATTTTATTTTGTTATTTTTGTATTTTTGTCTTTCAATTATGCTAAGATTAGGTTAAGTTTGGTTGAGTGGAAGACCATCACCTTGCGCCCAGCAAGAGATGAACTTCGCCATTTCAGTATACCATTTTAACTGTACTGAATAAAGATTATTATTATTATTATTATTATTATTATTATTCATGAGTAATGGCGATGTCAATGGCAAGGCACTTGCTTTCTCCTCTCGGAAAATTATCGTATATTCGTCGCAAACCGATTTAGAACGAGCATTTGGGCTTTTTGCATATTGCCAGTAGTCCGAGGATATTAAACGCGCAGAGTACGCCTTAGCAGTGTTACCAGGACTTTTTTTGCAGTTGTACCACAGTTACCGAAGAAAATGTACCACTTTGTACCACACCTAATTGCGCATGCGCATTGCATTATTACTCGAACATGGCCACATAACCTTATCTTCTTTTTCTAGGTTATGGTCGTTGCTTCACATTGGCGCATTCGACCAACATTTTATATCTTATAATTATGATTCTGTGGACGTGAAATCTTAGAACAAAACGGGCGCATTTTGAACTCTCCACAGTATGGAATGAAATTGTATATTTTTATTAATGATAAAAAATAATAGATTTGAATAAAGAAATTAAAAACTCAAAAATAGATTCTGGCAAGACCAAAAAATAAAGGCTGAAAAAAATTATTGTTCAGTTGGTTCTCATCCACTACCTATTCTACTGCCTTTTCCCTTTTATCCAAAAACCTGTTAACGGGATTTTAGAGGTAACTATTTGCAATTATTTATGGCCAATATCTCATCTCTTACCTCTTCTTGTTTGAATTTGAGAATTGTGATTTGTGAAAATAAATAATGAAAGTGACAAGCAACTAACGAAAACACGAAAAAGTGACAAGAATGACAAATGACAAGACATATGCCGTGATCGCACTGGTGCCAATGTTTGATATTCTTTACTCACATGGAACTGCTCGATGTCCATGATTTCATTTTATACCACATTTTGGCTCATATTCGTAATGTAGTACCACTGTATTTTTATCACAGAAATGTACCACATGTGGTACAATGTACCACTTCTGGCAACACCGGCCTTAGGGTAGGCAACTCAACCTGTTCACGCCCGAATTATATTTATTTAATGTTTTCACAATTTATTTACTGTTTGCATTTCGCACCAAATTGGCCATGTAATTTGTTGTTTTCGTTTTCACCTTGGTAGCTAAGCAACCCTCTCAGAATGACACTGTGAAAAAACACTTCAATAAAAATTCGACATATCAGTCAAAAATTCATTTTTCATCTTGCGTTTTCATATTATTAATATTAGAGAAAAGTGCATAATAGCAACAAACGCACAAACATTGGTCCTTCGAGCCGGATAAAGTGTTAATTACCAGTAATCACTTATGGAATATCAGTGACAACATCGCTCCAGTTCGCCAGTAAAGAGAGGTCCGAAGCAGAAGAAAGGGGTCTATCGCCGAGATTCTGTGAGTCCATTCCAGTTTTACCTTTTCTTATTTGGTTTAAAATTGCACGCAAGTTCATTAGAATATTTCATTGCATTGTGGTCAGAATTCACCTTCAGAATTCGATCTCATTATTCGTACAGGTTTGCACACTACACATATTTGCAGTCATTCACGTTTATCTGTTCATTTAGTACCTTGCATTCTAAGTTCAGTTTTACAATGGCTTTCTGAGTTCTTCAAGCTTTTTGTACTCTTCAGCCATTGTAAAACTGAACTTAAATGCAAGGTACTGAATAAACAGATAATACTAATGATGAATATGTGTAAACTGACAATAATGAGATCGAATCTGAAGTAATTCCCAATCATAATATTCTAATAATCGCGTCAATTTAAAACAAATAAGAGGCGTCTAATTTCGCATGACCTTTGGTGGCACGGACCACAGTGGCTCTCAAAAGATTCTTCCGAATGGCCAATTTCAGAATTACCTTCAAATTCCAATTTGCCTGAATTCAAATCATGCACTCAAACAAGCATACTCACTACTCTTCACAATGATTTTCCAATCACTAATTTTTCGAGTTTAATACGCTTGAAAAGATATACAGCATATTGTTTGAGATTCAAACATAACCTTTCAAGTCCAAGGGAACTTAGAACGCTTGGATCTTTGCAATCAAGAGAAATACAAATTGCTCTTCAATTTCTGATACAAATTGTACAGTCAAGGCATTTCCCTTCAGAGCTGTTCTCATTCAAGCAAAATAAACCCATAGAGTCCAATAGCAAAATTCTCAACCTTAATCCATTTTTGGATGAAAAGAAAATAATAAGAGTAGGTGGTAGGCTTAGTCGTTCAAATTTTGATTATGATATTATGAAGATTTTCAACCGGTTTTATTACAGACTGAAGCAATTTTAAACTCTCGTCCTCTCTCCCCTCTCTCCTCTGACCCTTCTGACTTGAATCCCATCACTCCTTCTCACTTTTTGATCGGACGACCCCTGACAGCCATACCCGATCCTGATCTACGCGACCTCAAGGAGAATCGGTTAGATCGTTTTCATAGGTTGCAGCGATACCTACAAGATATTTGGGCTAGATGGTCCAAGGAGTACATCGGAGAGCTCCAACAACGCCAGAAATGGAAGAAAATGGGACCCCAAGTAACCAATGGCATTTTTGTCCTAATCAAGGACAACAACCTCCCACCATTTTCCTGGAAGTTAGGACGAGTCATCGATACGCATCCCGGCGAAGATGGCATAATAAGAGTGGTTTCTGTCCAGACTTCCCTAGGCATATTATTATCCAGACTTCCCTAGGCATATATTATCCATTTGTCCGTTACCAGTCAACACATCTTGAGTGAAGATTTTTTAAAGACTTTTAGCTTTCAAGGCTGGGGGCATGTTCACGCCCGAATTATATTTATTTAATGTTTTCACAATTTATTTACTGTTTGCATTTCGCACCAAATTGGCCATGTAATTTGTTGTTTTCGTTTTTACCTTGGTAGGTAAGCAACCCTCTCAGAATGACACTGTGAAAAAACACTTCAATAAAAACTTGACATATCATTCAAAAATTCATTCTTCATCTTGCGTTTTCATATTATTAATATCAGAGAAAAGTGCATAATAGCAGCAAACGCACAAACACAACCGATAGATCTCTAGTCAGGAGGTTGCCTAACCGGACGGTGGCACCGAATCGCAGAATGAATTTGGGCTGAAAGGTCGGCGGGCAAGGAACGTCGAATTGAGCGGGAATTGGAAATTCAAAATTATATGCCAGCGCCAGAGTGGCGAAAATGCAAACCAGACATAAGTACATTGTTTGTTTTCTTAGAGGTTATACACTTGTTTTGAGTTTTTCTTAAAATATTTCCATTTTGTATTCGTTTCCAGTTTTTTGTGTAGTGTGTATTCGTTTAAGGACTTTAGTGAAGTGGTGTATTTAAATCCTAAGACAATATAATTTGCTATGAAGGAGGAAAAGTATGTTCTAATTTGCTTGCAAAAAAATATATTCCAAAGTTTCTGGACAGCTTAGGGAAATCATAAGGAGTTATTATTATGAATTATTTTGAAAAAATGTGACACTATTTGTGAACGTTCGAATTGAAATAAAACCAACAAAAAACATGTTTTTTTAAATTTCATCTTAATGGTGTAATAATGTTGCCTTATCACCTAGATATACCTATATAGTCACACTTTTTCCATACTGTATGAATAATATTCGGTATGTTGGATAATATCTCATTTTTCTCTTCTTAACTCTCTTTGAAGGTTCTCTTTTTCACTTTTTTCTTGGCAACAGATGATACAGGAAGATTTTGGGAAGGAACTGTCTTCTTCTTCAAGATCCCAAGAAACCGTCGTCTGTCTATAGACTCACTCAATCCTAGATTGGTCTACACCAGAACGTTACATTCATTTTTGCACGGAAAATTATGAAAACTTATTCCAGTACAACGGGATAGTTTTGTCCAAGAGTCGCATTGATGTACACAACAAAAATGATTTAAACTTGAATCACTAATTTTTTCACTCGAGGACGTACAATAGTCAACAGAACATTTACCAGGTGGACCAGAATTTATTAAATGTCAACAATCACCAAGAGACTCGACAAGTTTTGAGTATCCAATGGCTAAATTCATATAAACAATAATGTTTCGAAAAGTAAACAATGTACTTATGTATAGTTTCGAAAATTGACACCAGAGGGAGTATCCGTTATTTTGAATTCCCAATAGTAACCCAGATAGCACAAAGACATCTTTAAGACGTCTTGAAGATGTCTATTTTAGACGTTCACGACGTCTTAAAGACGTCCATGTACGCCTTAGAGACGTCTGAAAGACGTCTTTTTCAGGCCGGATGTTAAAAATCACGACGTCTTTAGGACATCTCCTTAAGGTCCATTTTTGGTCTCATACAGACTTACAAAAGACATGAAAAAGACGTCATTTGTAGCTGGGTTTCCTATATACACAGTACTTATCTATGGGAATTGGTTGAAGTGATGTCTTTAAATAAATATGTACTTTTAGTTCTCATTTGTATATTTACTCCTAGAAAGTCCCACTTGAAATACATATCAAAAAATAGAAAAATAAATCAAGCACTAGTAATATGGAATCCAGAGAAATATAACAAACATCAGCCAAAGTGTTAAAGTATTCATCATTTCAGTTTTATTTATTTATAGCACTGTTTTTTCTATCACTGGCTCGCTTAAGCCACATTTGTATAGCTCTTTCAGTGGCTGTTCTGCTGTGGGATATGTCAGCTTTTTCTGCAGCATCTAAAAATATCATTATCAATTTAATATGAAGATAATAATAAGGCAATGTTGGATATGTTTATATTGTTGACAGGCCTGGCGGTTTCAAATTCAGAACCATGTTGAACAATTGAATATGAATGAATCTTTTGATCAGTTTGTAAAGAAGGCACATCTAGACTCGAATCAAGGCAGATTCTTTTAGCACGCATATAATATTTACGAATACTTTTGGATCTTTCCATATTTTATGTGAACATATTGAGTCATTATTAAGTGAATCTACCAACGAGGAAGAAATATAGATTCGATGACTTAACCGAGTCCAGAATGCTCATCCTTTGGTTTGAGAATTGGATCTTGCGGAAAACTATAGAAAAAGGTTAGCTACTGTAACCTTAAATTGCGAAATATATGCGTTCAGCAAATAGTCGAAAGCTGATGAAGCAACTAATTCACAAATTGAAATTATTCATCAATTCGACTAACGACTAGTTATACACATAAAAATTGGTGAAACAAAGCCGAAACCATCCAAAACTTCAGCTGACGCTGACTAACAAACAAACAATCTAGAAGACAGAAGTCACACATAGCTCAGCTCACAGCACAGCACACTAGCACAGAACAGCAACAGAAAGGTCGCTGAGAAATAACCATATATGAAATATATAATATGGAAATAACAGATATCCACGAAATAACAGATCACGGTGTTATCACCTTAGATTATATATAGTTAGATACGGCATCCTGTACACCTGTACAGTTTGTTTGGTGTGCGAAAGGCTACTCAAACTATAGCGCCACCATCGCAAAAATATCAACGTCGAATTTTCAGACCAATCATTCCATTGCGAATCTTAAATAGTGTGTTATGATTGGCTCGAAAATTTGACTTGACATTTCAAGACCGCATACCTGTCTGAAAGTACCCCGCAAGTTTGAGTTCTTTTGTTGTCTGGAAAGTGTGGTAGCGAGCTTCACTGAAAAGAGTTATATCTCTCTCTAAAATGTTGGACAAATAAATCTTCTACCTATATGATCTTAAGTCATCACCGACGTCACACAGTACATAAGCGCATGCGCACTGTCGAGTGCTTTCAGAATTTATTTGTTTCAACTTATATGATCATGAATGATGAATCTCTGATAACACCCAGTGAAATATTCTTGAAGATCATTACTACGTACTACCTTTTTTATTTCATATATTGACACAATTACGATGTCTTTAAGACGTTTTCAGGACGTGAGAATCAGATGTCTTTAAGACGTCTAAAGAAAGACATCTTTGAGACGTCTTATTCAGGGACTAAGACGTTCAGACTAAGATAAGATATAAAACGGACGTCTTGTGCTATTTGGGAAGGTGCCCTAATGCAACCTGGAATATAGTGCGTAAATAATAGTAATAGGAGCGCGGAAGGGGGTCGGGCGTTTCGTCACATATTCGCCCCCCTACAGTTGGTTTCCTGTAGGAGACGGAAAATCATCGCGGACAAGCAAGTTATACTTTTTTATGTGACTAGCTGGAACATCCCCCTTTCTCGCACTTGGCCTGGACCCCAGTGCAAGAGGACATTCGAGTCACCGCTTAACCTCTTTTCCACCCTGTAGGGGCCCTCAAATATTAACAACATCTTTTTCGTTTCGGCCCGCACGGACGACGAGGTGTTGTTGACTTTCGTAGGGGCACCCGGGGTGGGCCCAAGCCCGACGGTCGGCCTTGGACTGGAACGTGGCCTCAGTCAAAAGAGTTTCTCTTCATGGGACAACTGCTCCATTCCAAAACACAGTAACCAACATTTTTTCAGAAAATTATTTTTCTATATATTTGGATATACTGTGTTTGGACGCATCTTTCAACCTGGCCTGTTTGCTGATAGCTGCAATAGATTCAGAGATATGACATACCCACAACCTAGTATCTGCACAAATTTTCTCCTCTTCACATTTCAACACATAGTATATGCTTTCTCCAGACCAAAACGCAGTGTATACCAGATGCTCTGTTTTGGCAATTTGAAAGACATAAGATCACGTCGGTCAGCAAATAGTAAACACAGTATATGAACAAGTACTCTGTTTTAAGGATTCAAGGCTGAATAAAAAATTCAAACGTTTCAGTGTTTACCATTGTTAAGATGCAGTGTTGTGTCAGTTACCCTGCGAAGCGGTTTTATGCATGTTGTGTGCTGCGTAGTAGTTCTGTTTTTCCGTTTGTTCTGAAATTCGTAGTGGAACAAACGAATAATTATTAATTGTGGAAGATTGATGGTGGACATGTGCTTGAACAAGCAGTAAGTAGTAATACTAAATGACTTAAAATTCATTTATAATGTTTTAGAAACAATTTCATAACCTCAATTTTTGGTCACGTACGGTCAATTAAAATAAATTTAGATATGGTTCAATAATAATATTCAGATATATATTTCTATGAGCTGACTATGAACATAGTGTGAAGTAGTGCTACGTTAACAAAATAATAATAATAAACGTATTATCATATAAATCTCGTTTTTTTCAAATTCAATTGGAGTTCATTGTTTTCAGCAGCAAGACAGTATATTGGAAAATTATGACCTAGATGGAGAGATGAGTGTTACCAACTTTAGTGACGATAGTATTGCCGATCCCGATTTTGATCCTGAAACCAACAATAATCGCAATGATAGATTACGGAGTCTTGACAGTTCATTGTATTCTGTAGAAGAAACAATCAATGACTTACCTCAAATGGATAACCCAGTTAATGAAACAGCATCCACCTCAACCAACTTACAGCCTCCCATTGAAAGACGACAAAAAGAAAACCGAAAATATAAACGGTTAACGAAAAATGAAAAAGTTGCCCGCGACAAAGAAAAGCATGCCAGGAAACCTTCATGTTCAGAAAAATGTAATAAAAAATGTGGTTCCACATTCTCTGAAGAAGAACGATTTCGGATTTGGGAAGAATACTGGTTGTTGGATTACAGTTCACGCCGTAAATGGGGGGCTGAGAATGTCCAAATGGTGCCTGGAATGGGAAGAACTGTCCAAGCTCAACCTGGCAAAAGCTTCGCAAAAAGCGAAAGTCGAAAATTTTTCCTACCAAAAGAAGATAAAAGTAGATGCGTTTGTCGCAAATGTTTTCTAAATACCCTTGGATATTCCAACGATTCCGTTATTACAGAATTATGCGCCGCGATGGAAAAAAGTCCTTTGCTGGCAGCTGTAAGAGAAAATAGGGGTACCACAGGAAATTATAAGAGAAAACGGGAAAGAACTATCGTTATGAATCACATCAACAAATTCAAGCCTTGTATTACTCACTATCGACGTCACAATGCACCTAATATGAGATATTTATCAAAAGACTTACAGTACAATCCATGTTTGAGGATTTTGAACGTGAGCATCCCGGTTTCTGTAAAATTGAACTTTACAGGAAGATCATAAAATCAATGCATATTTCTTCATGCATGCCCAAATCTGACGTTTGTGTAGAATGCGAAACTTACAAGAATAAGTCACAGGTCAAAGATGTTGACGAACTGACTTTTCTGAATGACGAGAAATGGAAGACACAAAAATAAAGCTAAAAAAGCCTCTGACAAATACCACGAAGATGCTATGATACCTGACAATCAAAACGTCAGAATATATTCAATGGATTTGCAAAAGGTGATCTTAATACCTAACATGCCCTCCGTAAAAGATAGTCATTTTTTAAGCCGCCTCACAGCATTCAATTTGACATTTGCTTCGATAAAAAAGAAGTCTTCATTCAAAAATTATTGCTCTTGGTGGCATGAAGGTTTGGCAGGACGTGATGGTAACCATATTGTTGATGCCATTTTTAGAGTTTTCGAGAAAGAACATCGCTAGTTTGGCTGGTAAATCAAGAAAACGGACCTGATTGTGTGACTTTCCGTTATCTCACAAAGGGTCACACTCATATGAGCGCCGATGGCATTCACGGATATATCGAAACCAAAATTAACAAGATATATATATATATATATATATATATATATATATATATATATATATATATATATATATATATATATATGATTACAATGATCTCACAGCGGCGGTAATGTCTTCCAGAAAAGGTTTCAAGTTCTAGATGTCTAAGGAAAGGCAAGTCCGTAAAAATGCCAAAGTATCCGATTCCATGAGAGGTTTTTTGTTGAATCCTATAGTTGAAGTATGCTTCAAAAAAGGGAAAAGAAGCTTGGATTATAAAACTGATTTCGAAGAAGAGTTTATATCTCTAGATTTTTTGAAGAAGAAATTCAATTTTCAGAGCATTCCAGAAGTTCTACCAGTACGTGGAATACTGACATCAAAAAAACACGAAACCATAAAAGTATTGGGACCGTTAATGCCGATAAACAGGTTGAATTTCTGGAAAAATCTTCATGAAATCGATTCTGCTCCAGATTTGGTCGAGGAGTATGACAACAACGTAGTGGATAGTATGTGGTAGTTTCTTTGGTTCAAAATATTTGTTCATTACCTGTAAGAGATTGTAACCAACCATTGTATTTCTGAACTGATAAACGTTGGTCATGATTATACTGTTTTGTTATCTTGAATTCAGTGAAATATTACTACCTACATATACTAAACTGTTATTTATTTAATTTTTGATGTAGATACTCGGATTTGAAATACACAAGAATGTTTCATATTCAACGCCAAAACCAAGCATGTGCCAAATCTATAGCAACAACTAAAAATACGTACAATTTGAGTAAGTAGAAAAAATTATACGACGAACTGTAACACGTAACCTTAAAATAAAAAATATAGCATTAAAAACGTCTCAGGGTCAAACAAAAACACTGAATCTCGTTTCCCTCACAATTCCATTTTTTTCACATACTGTGTTTTGGAATGGAGCAGCCGAACTGGTCCTATATATATATCTATATATATATATATATATATATATATATATATATATATATATATATATATATATATATATATATATATATATATATATATATATATACAACGTGGGAAAATTGAGGGTCTATCCTTTCAAGGGTATAAGGCTGTGTGCCGATAAAAAAAAGCTATCTTCTGAGAGCAGATGGATTGCCGATCCTGCTACCTGAGAAGTGGCGCTGACTATCTAGACGATCACAACAAAAAAAAAAGAAGGTAAAAATAAAAAGAAGGTTGAAAAAAAAAATTAAAGTCGACCAGAAAATTTACCAATCATATAAGACCGGGGTGGGTTCGGTTACAAAGTGTTGGACGAGAGTGAATTAAGGAGGATCATTACGATCCAATGAACGAGCAGGGGTAACTTGGTGCTCAACCCCCTGGAGGCCTAACAGAGAAGATATTTCCAGGATTAGCGATTCTTACAGTTTTTATTTGATTCATTTCTGGTTATGCCAGCATGCGGACTTCCCACTTACACCTTCTTTTTAATTTTCCGTTAGTTCTTACAGCTAATTAAATGACAAGTGTTATTATGAGTTATGAATGATACATTGATGATGAATGATTTACAAAATTACATGAATAAATATATATAAGGTTGACCCTGCTTTCAAGACAGTGCTTAGTTATATGTACATAAGTTTGAGAGATGATTTAAATTTTTCCCTAGTATTATGATCAGCTCAGCAGCGGTATGGGGCCACCCATCCACCAAGGTGAGAATTTGCCTTCTGGGTTCCACAAAATTGAGACATCTCATTATCTCGGGCTGTCGGATTCCAAGTGAATTGCACATAGTGTGTTGGCTTGCTTGCCTATTCTAGAGCACACCTAGATTGGCGTGACTACTAAATAGTTGCGGAGTTTGTCTGGTGAGATAAATGTTATGCGAGTTGATCCATTCTTGTACATCAGGAATGATCTCTCTGACGTAGGCACCTTTGGTAGAATGTTCCCATTCCACCTGCCAGGTTTGCAAGATAATTAGATTGAGATGCGTCTCCAAGGCAACTCCGTATCTGTGGTCTGCGACAATCACTTCATTCCCAACCTGAATCCTGTCATAGACATTTCCCTGGTGCAAGTGCACCTGAGCAAATCTGCTTGTAATGTGCTACCCCTGGTATGGTTGGGATGGACTCATATGTTTCCAGCTGAAAATGTATTTATTAATGTATTTGCAAGTTTTGTTATCCTTCCGGGAAATTCCTTTGTGACGGATTTGGAATGTTGGGAAAAACAATTGAAGAAAAGGAGATTTGACAGAGGGGAACGGCAGTGGAAGTAGAAAATCAAGGGGTTATTCAGGATATATTCTTTGATTTTGATTTTGTATTTTTTTATATTGGAAATTTCTCTCAGTTGAAGTGGCAATGAATTAAAGAATTTTGGTCCGTAATAACAAACGTATCTTTGTGTGTGAGTTTTCTTGACAAGTGGTATATCGTGTCGGTCATTTTATAAGTCCATATGAGGCACTGATGAATGTATAAGCTACGAATATTAAAGGCTTTTGTGACTTTATAAATTTGTTGCGTGGAAAATAGACGATCTTTTTCCAATATCATTTTCAAAATGGTATTTTGGGAAGTTTGAAAACTTTTTATTACATTGTTGAAACTACCAACCCATACAACAATGCAATAACGAAGCAACGATTCTACTAATGCCTTGTATATTAGTAATATATTTTTTTCACATAAAATATCCCTCAGGATCATCATCATTTGTCTCAATCTTTTGGTTAGTATTGAAGCCTGTTCGCCCCATCTCATATCCAAGATGACTCCCAGATATTTCAAGGAATATGTTTTATCTAATTGAGGGCGTGTACAAATTTCATGGTCACAGGAAGTTTTATAAATTTTTAGCAACTTGTCTTTTGGTTGGTTTTCAGAAAGGAGGGAGGGGTCTTCAGAAAGTAATGTATTTGCTTTTGCTTACATTTAGGCTGAGTTTATTATGGTATAACCAAGTTTGAATGTTAGTGAGCCCTATTTCAGCCTTCCTGTAGACTTCTTCCCAATTTTTGTCTTTGAACATTCAAGCAGTTTCATCGGCATATGAGATAAGATGACCATTCAAGTTATTCATATGACCAATGTCGTTTATGTATTTAAGGAATAATATTGGACCCAATACTGTCCCTAGCGGTACTCCTGTGGTTATTTCAAGTGGTTCACTGAGGACATCATCAATTTTAACCTCTTGTGTTCTTTGTGATAAGAAATTTCGCAAAAGTTTTAATATAGTGTCACGGATGCCGTTATTGTATAATTTGTCTAGAAGTATGTTATGAGAGCCCGTATCAAAGGCTTTATCCAGGTCTAGAAAAACAGCCATGCATTTCTGCGATTCATCCATCGAACTTATAATGTTTTTGAAGTCTTAAACTGCATTTTCTGTGTTTGAGTTTTTTTTTAATCCATATACTGTCTGTCAATTAGTATCTTATGTTTGTTGAGAGCCTATTTCAAGTTGCTTAGGTAGCTCCGTACTAGGTTGAAAATTTCAGACGGAATTTGTTTGATGTTGAGTTCATGTAGAAGGAGTGGCCACCACATGTTATCAGATGCGCCCGATATATCTATGGAGATTGCTGCTTGTATCGTAGATTTACCGCTCCTAAAATCGTTATTGGGCACTATGTAGCAGAACCGCTTCCGGTACGGCACTATTGAAAGCATATATGATGATCCTCCCCAAGACTTTCCCGAGTTCTGATAGTAGTGTTATGGGTCGAAGTGACTTTAGATACTTGTCGGGAGCTCAAAAGATGGCTTGCCTTATTTCCAGGCTGTAGGGAAGTACCCTAAGTTGAAGCAAGCCTTATGCAGTCTGAGTAACCCTTTATCAATATGTGCTTTGTGCAGCTTGATATTCATGATTGCCTGTTCTAGCAAATGTACCTGAAATGTTACGTATGTCAGTGTGGAAGGCGTCATCTATTGCAGGTTTGTCATGAACGACCTCCCTCAGAGAGTCTTCGTGATAGCTAGTGGCGGTTCCATCATCCTAAGTGATATATCCATATGATTGAGTTTCAACGTACTTGCCGACATTTTGTATACTGTTCCCCATGGATTGACAGCAAGTGTATATCCTAAATAGCTTTCCCATGAACTTTGTTCAGCAGATTTTATATTTGCTTTGTATGCACGAAAAGCAGCCAAGTACATATTTCGAGAATGTATAGTTTGAATAACTTGATTTTCTACTCTGCGAATCCTCTGGTATCTGCGCCTAGCGAGACGCACCTTTTTTTTCACGATCGAGGTCTTCTGACCACCATGGAACATTCTTGTTTTTGGGCTTGATGATCTTACAGCTCCTTTCTGTTATATGGATGATTCCCATTTTTAGGTAGTTTATGAAGTGGTCTATGGAGGCTGCTTGTTCATGAATATCTATCGCTGCAAGACGATGATTTTGGACGTTTGCTTCGTGCTCCAATATATGTACTTCAACTTTCCTCGTGTTTTTTTTATTGGGCATTCACAGAATACTGCCAGGGCCGAAAAGTCCATTTGTATAATCCTGTGGTTGCTTTGTACTGTCTTTTCTTCTACCAAGTCGAGTGCCTTGCCAATTATTATTGACAAATCAATACTATTATCAACTGAAAACTTGAAAAAATCAAATTTCAATGTTTTCATTGAATTTTTATAATGTGAGGTTATTAAAGTATTTCTTTTGGAACCACCGATTTTTATTGAAAACCAAATAATTGTTACAGAATGACTCCATAATTTGTTTGCTCCTGGAGCACATTTTGTATGTGTATTCAATAATATCACTGTATAAAATTGTTCAAAAGTTGATTATTTTGTTAATAATAAATTTCTAAAGTTAACAAAATATGAGAACACGAAAATATTGTAAAAAAAATATTGTTATTTTATATAATCACCAGTTTTATGTCTGACAGAGGTATTTCACAGCGTTAAAAAAAATAAAATTACTCTATTCGTTTAAAAAATATTTATAAACAAATGGATAAATTGAATATTTTTCAATTTTTTTTTTGCATTTGGTTGCTGAGAGTTTATGATTTAAAAAAAAAATTCAATTTTTTTTTTAAATGTTTATAATTGTTTTTCTTATTTTTTTATTGTTTAAATTATTTATTGAGATTTTTTTCTTTAAAATTCATAATTGGTTATCTTTACCTAATAAGAATTTCTTTCAGATAACGATTAGTTATAAACAAACTTTCATTGGCATCATATTCGTTTTTGAATGGTACAAAAAATAACAATGGTTGATACGGCAAACTGTTGAATTTTTTTTTGTAATTTTTACAACATTTTCTAGAAAAAATACAAAAAAATAAACATACTATATAAAAATATTAAAATAAAAAATATAATCATTTTAAAATAATATTTTATTTAAATAATAAAAAAATACTATAAACAATTAAAAAAAAAGTATATATGTATGTATATATTTAACCATAATAAACTCTTAGCAACCTAATGCAAAAAAATACATTTTTGAAAATAATTCAACTTATCCATTTGTTTATAAATATTTTATAAACAAATGGCGTAATTTTTAAAACGTTGTGAAACGCCTTTGTCAGACATAAAACTGATAATCATATGAAATGTGAATAAAAACATTGTTGACAATATTTACTCGATTTTTCATATTTTGTTAACTTCAGAAATTTATAATCAATAGAATAATCAACTTTTGAACAATTTTATAGTGTGGTATTATTGAATACACATACAGAATGTGCTCCTGGAAGCAAAAAAATTATGGAGTCATTCTGTAAACAATTATTTGGTATTTATTGAAATCGGCGGTTCCAAAAAAACTATTTAATTAACAATATCCTCAATTCAATGAATAGTAATTTACGTAACAAGTCCGGAAAATAGGTTTTTTTTGGACGAATAGACAAAATTCTAGGACGAGCCGTAGGCGAGTCCTGGAAGTCTGTGAGTCCAAAAAAACTATTTTCGGGCGTGTTGCGTACAACATTTTTTCGGCAACCGTGTAGAATAACGAATCAATGAGACGACATATTTCTTTATTTTTTATTATACATTTTAATTCTTATTTGAATTAAACAGAACAGAACAGAAAATACTACATATTAACAGAAACATTCTAGTTCTTATTTATATTAATATTTATATTAAAATTCGAGCAATTACTAATATTGAAGGGATTCAATTTGTTTGAAATGCTTGGTATATTTAAATTCCTTTTGTTGAAGCCAGAACAAGAACAAGAGGAAAGTTTCCGTTTCACATTGATTGTTTTCATCTGATGATTTTTGAATGGTCTGAATTGAATTATCTATATATCCTTCAGCCACATTGGTAGACTTCCAGCCACCGTGTCTCTTCAAATTTGTGATGTGTCCACCATTAAATTCCTTTTGTTGAAGCCAGAACAAGAAAAGGGAAAGTTTCCGTTTCACATTGATTGTTTTCATCTGAGATTTTTAAGGCCTTTTCCTGTCTCTTCAAATTTGTGATGTGTCCACCATTATCAGCAAATAACGTCGCCGAAGTTCGACGAATGCTATGGCCTGTGTAATTTTCCGGATTGGGTAAATGTAAAAATTCTGCGATTTTTATTCCGAGACTCCCAAAACTGTGGATACCAACAGGCTGAATCGAACATTTTCCATTTTTGTAATTCATGAATAATCTGATATGTGGAGTATGGGATGGCCATAAAGATAAATATTGCCTATACAACAGCAGGTTTTCTTGCCCAATTACAACAAAAGTTCTCTCAATATGTGCTTTGGAATCCGGTATTTTCACAAGCAACATGTCTACCTTGTCGTTTATTAGATCAATTGACATTTTTGTTAGTTCTTCTCGTCTACACGCACCGGCTAACCCAATAATTGTTGCTACCTGAAAATTAAGTTGATACTTTTATATCCTACAATCGTAATATTTTGTTAAAATTACCTTCAGCATTAGATATGTTTCATTATCCGCTTCCCTAATGAATTTGTTGATCTGCTCACTGCTGAAGACTTCTGATTTCTTGGCTTTGTAACCAATATTCTTCCTTTTAAGAAATGCGATAACCTTTGGGAAAGTGGCTATGTTTACATTTTTCGTCACTAAAATGGTACTTTCCAACATAGAGTACATGCTCCACAGAGTAGAGGATTTGACAGTTTCAGATTTTTGCGCCAAATAAGCCAAAATTACATCTTCTGTGATAGTTTTGCATTGCTTCATATCCATCCATTTCGTGAACAAATCTTAAACGTTTTCGTACCCGACTTTTGCTTTTTCAGGCAATAATTGTGCTGTAGCAGCAGCTGCTATATTGGAAATTTCCCAAGGCACATATTTTCAAAGTCACTATCGCTGCTGCTTTCCATATTCTATTACGAATTGCGATAAAAAAAACATGCAAACTTTTGACAACTAATTTCATATTAACTGTCAGCCGTTATGTCGTTGCTATGGTAATGATCAACTGCATTTATCAAAACCATACCTACCAATATTTTCATATTTACAATGACAACAACGACGTGATTCTTCCCGGCCTAGTCCGGGAAGTACGTTCTTCCCGGACTAGGCCGGAAAATGCTACTTTCTCAACGAAAAAGCGTCCGGGAAGTGGGTACATCCCGGACGGTTGCCGAAAAAAATGATTTTCCAACTAAATTTCATTCTTTCAAGTGTTCACATGATACTATAAGTTTTTGGAATTTTCAAATTCTTATTTAGTAGTATAAAAATTATTGTATGTGCATTGCTCTCTCGAGAGGTGCTGTACTCCTGCTGTAACGCCCGCGCGGAGCCCTATTTTCAACGTTGAATTGAAATTATAAATAATTGAAATAGTGTTCCGGGAGTTGGGATTTTCCATTGGAAATTTCCTCCTCTTCAAGATTCTGTCTGATCAATTTCTCTATTATCAACAGTTTTCGAGCGATTGCCAAAAAACTAAGGCAATTTTATTTGTTTTTTTGTTAAAAAAATCAAATTTTCGTCGGCGCAGAAAATCGAAAAATACATTTTTCTCGAATGAGCCATCGCTCATATTTTCAGTAGACTTGGAACGAGCCTATAAACTACAGAAGTGTGTGTCCTATGCGGACAAAATTGTGATTCAATCAATCGTGAATAATTATGGAATGGAATAATGAATTGTGTGTTACACTACTTCCTCTCTTATTGTAACAAAATAAATCTTCCCAGTCTTAATGATAATTGAGCTCCTAAACTGATGTGAGTAAATAATTTTGAGTCCAAGCAAACTAGCAATCGAATTGGTAAAGCGTAAAATGATGGTAGCGAGATGCACATTGGCGTTATGATTACTTCTTCAAAGTAATATAATGATGAAAAGGGAAACATCTGATTTTATGAACATCCCGCTTATATTTTCAACAAATCAATATAATGATCTTCGTTAATTGTTTGTTTGGCGCCGTCTCAAAATTAGTTACTCACAGTAGTTTAGGAGGTCAATTATCATTAAGACTGAGAAGGTTCAATTTATTTTCTGCTTTTCAGTCGATTTTTTCGTCGGTTTAATTTTTTGTTGAAAAGTTTTTATTTTTCAATTTTTGTGGCTGAAATCTACTAATTACTACCTACTTTATTTTTTATTACTTCCAAAGTACCTACTCACCTAGCTTACTTCAACTATTCAATTGGTCTCATATGCTGATGATACAGTGCTAATAATTGATGGAACAACCTGGGAAGATGTAATATCTCATACAAGAAACGATATTGACACTATAGTTAATTGGCTTGATGATAGTTTCCTGACAATAAATATTGATAAAACATCTTACATTTCATTCTGTAGTAACACCCATGATTTTCCTAATGCACAAAACATCAATATTCATTTAACCAGCAGAAATAAGAACACAACTCTGAAAAAATCCAGTTCAGTTAAATATCTCGGAATATACATTGACCAAAATCTAAAATGGAAAATACATATAGACTATCTTTGTAAAAGACTCAGAGCCCTTTTGTATGTTTTTCGAACACTTAAAAATATACCTAGTATCAATGATTTGCGCAGTACATATTTTTCGTTAGTTCAGTCTCTCTTAATGTATGGAAATCTAGGATGGGGTGGGGTCTATAGTACAACTGCACAACCGCTTATGGTACTACAAAAACGATTTCTCAAAATTATCTATAATTTAAATTTTCGTTTTCCATCGGCACTAATATTCCAATATTGTGAACTGATGAATTTAAGATATCTTTACTTCAAACCATTATTAATATTTATATTTCACAACAGAAATAAGTTAAAAAATCATCAACATGGACATGAAACCCGACTAAAAGTGAGTAGCCCAGATATACCGAAAATGAACGAAGCTATTGGACAAAGATCAATTAGATATATTGGACCCAAATTATCCAATCTTGCTCCAGATCATATAAAAACGGAATATGTGTTTAAGTTATTCAAGATTTCAGTGAGCAAATGGCTCAAAAATGAAAATATAACATTACTATGAACAAATTTTACTGAATTAATCTCTCAATTTTCACATCATTTTTACATCCCCACCTAGCACATTGAATACTTTTAATTTAACACGAGTTTGTATTTTGTATTTTATATTGTAACATTTAATATTTTTATACGTTTACACATTCAAATTTTTATGTTTTACATTTTTGCATTATCTACACGTTTAGAGATTTTATACTTTTAGATTTTATATTTAATGTGTCTTTTTTTGTAGTATACTAAGAATATTATTCACTACTATTGATATTGTTAATACATTTAGAATATAAGCATTATAATGTTTGCCCGAGTATCTCAAAATATATTATATCTTGACAATCTTCAAAGGAAAGAATCTCGATATTGATGTTTCACAGACAAGTTTTCCAAAAACTTAAGTGAATCATCAATACCTATGTTTCCGCTGATAAGAATTCAGTAATAAGACTCGGTTTGACAAACCTTTCCTTCTACCTATATTAATCGCCCATTTTTTCTATTGTATACTTGTTAAAGGTTTATGTAATTTGGTGATTGATAAAATACTACTACCACTATTAACTGTTGAATAATATGATTATCTATTTTAACTATTTACTGTTATATAATATAAATTATTTTTGAAAGTTCTGGTTAGTTGATTTCTCCACTTTGTATATAATTCCATCCTTCCATATAATGTAATTATTGTGACGGATGTAGGAGGATCTGTTAATGTCAACTACATATGTGTGCCAATGTTCACAAGTGAACAATCAATCATCCCCCATTTTTCTACCCATAGGGGTGGATCATTTCATTCCAAATTGGAATATGATCAACTATGAGGAATACCCTATCTAATAAAAAAAGAATAATCTAAATCGGAAAACCCACTACAAAGTTATGCCTGATAGAATTGGTTAACGGACCTAAATTCAGAGGGTGAACGATCAATATCATTTTTCTACCCTTAGGGATAGATTTTTTTTGTTCAAATATAAATGGGACCAACTTCGAAGAACACCCTATCCAACGAAAGAAGAATCATCAGAATCGAACTGCTATGTGGAAAGTTATGCGTGATCATACATAAAAAAAAATAAAAAAAATATACGCGTCGACTAGACAACCTCCTTCTTTTTGATTTCGTCGGGTAATTTCTACGCATTTTTTAGTGGTTGGTCCAGTTTTTCTAGGAGGTGCAGCTGTAACTGATTTTTCCAGAATGGAGGTACTTGCTACTTCCGCCCTGCAGTCAACGAGGATCAATGGAAAATGGCTGCTCCTCCGACTCTGTATAGAATTTTTGGACCTACCAATGTGAAAGAAACTCTTCAAATTTCAGATGCTCAGAGCTTGCCTGTCAAAAGAATTCTCTCATATATTTCAATAAGAATTATTACCCCAAGTAAACATTTCTCAAGCCACATCGCACCCTAAAAAGACGTTTCTGATCCTCTTTTCATAAGACTCTACGTTCCTGAAATAACATCATATTTTGGAGAATATTGAATCATTCGTCAGATTCCACACCCAACAAATATTATAGGAAAATGCTTTAGCCCACCGGTATCTCCAAAGTAAGCGCCTGATGAATTCAGTTATCACATAATTAAAAAACTTTCTAACAAAAAATTAATCCGACGAAATACGGAACTGAAAAGTAAAAAATAAAATGAACCTTCTTAGTCTCAATAACTAAGCTCCTAAACTAATGTAAGTAACTAATTTTGAGTCGGCGCCAAACAAACAAGCAAATGAATTAGGTAAGGCGTAAAATGCGCGATGACATTCTGATAATTTTTTTGAAGTAATTTAATGATCTACGTTGATTGTTCGTTTGGCGCCGACTCAAAATTAGTTACTCACATTAGTTTAGGAGCTTAGTTATTGAGACTAAGAAGGTTTATTATATTTTTTACTTTTCCGTTCCGTATTTCGTCGGTTTAATTTTTTGTTAAAAAGTTTCTATTTTTCATTTTATTGTGGCTGAAATTCACTAATGACTACCTACTTGTTTTTTGATTACTTCCAAAATACTTACTTATTCACCTTACTTCAACTATTACCAGTTGAATAATATGATTATCTACTTCTACTATTTGTTGTGATATAAATTATTCTTGTTGTTCTGGTCAGTTTATTTCATCTTTTAAATTCAAATGTGACCAACTTCGAAGTACACCCTATCCACTGAAAAAAGAATTATCGGAATCGGTCGTCTCAGTAAGAAGTTATGGGTGATCATACATAAAATATAATAATAAAAAAAAAATACGCGTCGACTAGAGAACCTGCCCCTGTTTGGTTCCGTCGGTTAAAAATAACAAATCAAGGTTTTTATAGTTCGTGCACCAGGATCTCATAAATGATAAGGGATGGATTTGAATATTTCAATTTTGCAAGTGAATAAGTATGTTCTGGGGGTCACTAGTTTCGACTGCGAGTGTATACACACGCGAATTTAATATTAATACGTCTATGACATTGAAACTCCAATCAGTTGCAGCGGCGTCTTCTCTAGAGTTGAGCTCGACATGAATAGCAATGTTGGTAATTTACTACAAACGGATAACGAAAAAGTGATAGATACCTTCCAAAAATCCCAAAATGATGTTCTGGAGTATGTTGAGTCAATCAAAAACTGGTTTAAGATACAGTCTCATCTACCGGAATTACCAAGTAAGCGACATTTCATGTGTTCATTTCGAAAAATGAAAAAAAAAAGTGAACTACTGAAATTCTAATAATTAATTCTGAATATTTCTACATTTGAATCACCTTATATAAGGAATAACATTGAAATGGCAAATGAATAATCAGAAACGTCAATATAGATATACGACATATAGAGCCTAAAAAAACGTTGGAATGAAAAAAAAAAATTATATGTGCGTGACAAGTTCATAATTCATATAAGATGTTTTGAGCTACCTTTTCAGTTTATAAATTTCCAAAAGTTACTAAAGGGTTTAATGAAGATATTTTCAAACTTTGTAGTATTTTGTTTATTCCATCTTGCTGTATTATATAACGTCAGATAGATGGTTGGGCCGATCTCAATCAAAATTCCTATCAAGATGTTTTAAGGCGCCTTCTTTACGTTCAAAACTTCCAAGAGTTAGAATGAGATCGAATGAAGATATCTTTGAATTTTCTATTACTTTGTTGATTCGATCTCTCTTTTTATATAACATCAGAAAGATTTTTTTATTTTTTGTTTCGTTGATGTTTGAACAATACACTATTCATATTCGAATTTAGGGGACAATAAATTTGAAAAATTATTCATTTTGAAAAGTTTTTTCCTCTTATATTAATTTTGCAAAGTTCAAGTGTTGCACAAAAAATCTGGGAACATCCTCAACACTAAATTATTAATTATTTAGATACAAGGTCGTTTCGAAAAACGTATCATTATTGTAGTGATTAACTATAATAAGAATTCATTGTTGATTCCAGAATAGTCAAGTTTCAATTATATTGTATTATGCGTTCATGTTCGGCACATCGGTTTGGGGCGAATCAGTTTGACAATACCACTATTTGATGAATAAACTGAATTGTTCAGTCTGAGAAAAAAAGTCGATTCATTACTAGCTCAAGATCGGTAGAAGAATATTATTCAGTATTGTGTTAGGTTAATTCAATTTCAACTTCTTTCAATGAGTTGTCTGAGATGTTCGATATGTCGCTGAAGTTAGCTTCAGATTTAAATCTCATGCATGGATTTATATAGTCGACCATGTGAATAATGTTCATAAATTGATATTTTGTGAAAATGCGCACAGAAAAAAATATTTATTAGTAACTTCCAGTCATTAAGAATACTGGGGCAATTTGTGGTATATATACGGGTTTTGTATGGGGTATTTGTACCCCCCTCCCCCCACCACCTTAATAAAAAGTCGAGGGAATCTCTCGGTGATTATATTTTGAAAAGTAGATGGGATCGGATGAAAAATAATGTCTCGACCAATGAATATACCTAATTACTTTATTCGCCACCAAAATATCGATTCATAATAATTAACCCTCAGGGTGATGGTTCCACCCCTAACTTCTCCATATTTAGGAAACTAGACGAGATCAGGTAAAATATGGAGTGTCCCTAGATCAAACGTATTACCACTGTCACTACAAGCATAGCGACACCTGCGATTCAATCGTCGAGAGGGTGGTTTCACCCCCTACTCTTCACATACAATATTCTCAATATTTTGAAAAGTAGATGAGATCAGATGAAATACATTATCTCAGGCAACGAGTATCATCACCTTATGCATCATCAGAATAGAAATTCATGCAAATCAGCAGTCAGGGTGGTGGTTTCATCACCAAATATCCTATCACAATAATCTCACTGATTGGAAAACTAGAAGAAATCAAATAAAATATGAAGTGTCATGTGATCAGAAGTATTGATACTGTCACTGCAAGCTCAGTGACACATACAATGTTCTCAATATATCGAAAAGTAGATGAGGTCAGATAATATACAATATCTCAAGCAACGAATATCATCAATGTACGCAACATCAGAATAGCGATTCATGCAAACTAATATTCAGGGTGGTGGTTTCTTCCCCAACCCTCTTATCACAATACTCTCCATTAAAAGAAAACTAGACGAGATCAATTGAAATATGAAGTGTCATGTGAACAACAGTATTGATACTATTAGTGCAAGCATAGAGACACATTTTACATACAATATTCTCAATATTTCCAAAACTTGATGAGATTAGATAAAATACAATATCTCAGGCAACGAATATGATCAATCATCACATCAGAATAGCGATTCATGCAAAATGACAGTCAGGGTGGTGGTTTCATCCCCAACTCTGTTATTACAATATTCTCCATTATCAGAAATCCAGACGAGATCAAATTAAATTCGAAGTGTCATGTGATAAACAGTGATACGCTGCGCCAGATAGCTACAAATATATGATAATCACCATCTTATGCTTTCGACTTTGCCCACTGGATTTCGAGGAGGTCATGGTTTTTATACGTTTTTCGGTTCAATGATAGATGGCGCCCCAATTTCATTATTCCTTGATAGATGACGAATCGGTTGAAAAGCCAACTATTATGAGTTTTTTATTCATTCGTTTTTAAATACTGCTGAATATGACAAAATATGATTTGAAATTCACATTCTCCAAGATTGATTTTCTTATTACCGATACTCTTTGATATTTAACACTAGCTGTTGTAGATTTTACCACCTGGGATGCAAAATTCAGACATACATTTAATTTAATCTTAGGAAAAAAAATAATGGAATTGACGTATCCTGCCGATTAAAAAATATATACAAATAACTTTGGAAAAACGTCATTAACTACTTACCTACATCAGGAATGTAACCCTCGTGTAAGCGATACTCTTTGATATATAACATGTTTTATTATAGGGTAAGTTTTGCTGCCTGCGTACTAAATTCAGAAATGAAAAATGTCTCCTTGTGCACAAAAGAAAAATAATTTCTGCGGGTTGCTGTGAAATTACGTTTTTTTCCGTATTATCCGAAATCAACAGTTTCCGAGACAAAAATTCATCAAACATACAGGGGGTAGTTTTCACCCCTTAGATTCGAATTTTGAAGTTCCTTCTTAGTGTGTAGAACGAAACTGTGAAACTACTTACCAAATTTCACAGACGTTGCCTGTCCAAATTTCTATTTTCCCTAACTTTCGTCCGCGTAGATTGTTTTTTCCTTTGTTTTTCTTTGTGTTTTTTTCTTTCAGTTCTTGCCTGTGACTCTGTCCGCTTCCTGTTATCCCGTTAACCCGTTATCCCATAATCCCGTTATCCGGTTATTCCGTTATCCCGTTATTCATCAATCCCGCTACCCGTTACCAAATGATCCCGTTATCCCGCTATCCAGTTATTCCACTATCCCGTTATCCTGCTATCCCGTTACCCAGTTATCCCGTTAGCCCATTATCCCGTTATTCCGGTATCCCGTTATCCAGCTATCCCGTTATTCGGCTATCCCGTTATCCCGCTGGCCCGTTATCCCGCTAGCCCGTTATCCCGCTATGCCTCTATCTCATTATGCCGCTATCAAGTTTTCCGTTATCCCGTTATGGATAGCGCGAAAATATACTCCGTTTTCAAATATCTGTGTATACCAATCCTCATGGCAATCGGTTGAACGGTATATAAGTTGATGCGCTGCTGCTCCACCTGGTGGCGAGTTAACGTAAAATGGATAGCATTAAAACCTTCTCCATGGAAAAACACTCACTTAAAAAAAATCAACAAAATATGTCGTTCCTATCGTCAGTTATGATCGAGAGTGCTTACAAAAATTAAGATTTTTGCAGTTTGTCCGAATTTTCCGACTTTCCTTTGTAATTGTCTAGAAGTTTTTTTCTCGAAAACTTTTCCGGGACCATAACGAACAAAAAAAAATACGCATATCCATCGTTCGAATCGAGAGTTATGGTGTTGAGCTCATTCAAGAATCCCATAGAAAAAGGCACTTCCCCAAATTTTCCAAATTTCCAAGCACAACAACATTTCCAATTTTTCTTTTCAAAAAACCTTCCTATAAAGTGTGTCTCACTTCTCATGGAATCACCCCTGTATCATCCGTAATTATTGCAGTAGAATTCTGTAATTTTCACGATCGGTAGATATATTGGGGGTAAGTATAAATTTTCTCATGGGGTCGACTTGAGTGACATACACTGCGCGCCAGGAGCGATGGATATACCGAGTTTTGCGAAAAATGTTATTAGGGGGCAAGATAGGCTCAAAACTCAGTTCTGAAATATCCGAATTTGTCTCACTTCCCATGGAAACGCCTCCGTATCTTCCGCAATGATTGTAGTAGAATCCTGCAGTTTTCACGATCGTAAGATATACCGAGAATAAGTCTAAATCTTTTCTGGAGTTAATCTGAGTGACATACTCTGGGTGCCAGGGGCGATGGATATATTGATTTTTGCGAAAAATAATATAAGGGGGCAAGATATGCTAAAAATTCTTACGGATTCGTGATCAGGTCATCAATTATAGTACCATCCATATTTTCGCTGAAAAATGTCGAGTACTGAAAAATCCGAATTTGTCTCACTTCCAATGGAAATGCCCCGGCACTTTCTTTAGACAATCCTTATTTTTGTACCCTCCTCAGATATTATCAAGACTCATCCCCTAAATATCTACCTATCGTGGAAATTTCAGAGCTCTATTCCACTAATTACGATAGATGGTGTTCCCATGAGAAGTGGGAAAATTCGAATTTTTCTGATCTGAAATATTCTTCAGCAAAGATGCCTATCGGTTATAAATTTGATGTACTAATCACGAATCAGTAAAATCCCGCTTATCCTGCCTCCTAATATTATTTTTCGCAAAAATCAGTATTATATATCACTCAGGTCAACCCCAGAAAAGATTCAGCATCATCTCCGGTATCGTGATCTACTCCAATCATTACGGAAGATACGAGGGTGTTTCCATAAGAAGTGGGACAAACTCGGATTTTTGAGAACTGAAAAATTTTCAGCGAAAATATGGAATGGTACTGAAATTGATGTCTTGATCACGAATACTTAATAATTTTGAGCATATCTTGCCCCCTTAGATTTTTTTTTTCAAAAATCAATATATCTATCGCCCTTGGCGCGCAGTGTATGTCACTAAGATTAACCCCAGAAATGATTTAGACTTAACCTCGGTATATCTAACGATCGTGAAAATTACATAATTCTACTACAACAATTACGGGGGCGTTTCCATGGGAAGGGAGACAAATTCGAATTTTTCAGAACTGAAAATTTTCCATCGAAAATATTGATTGGTACTGAAGTTGATGTCCTGATCACGAATCCGTAAGAATTTTGAGCCTATCTTGCCCTCTAATGTTATTTTTCGCAAAACTCGGTAGATCCATCGCTCATGGCGCGTAGTGTATGTCACTCAGGTCAACTCCATGAGGACATTCAGACTAACCCCCACTATATCTACTGATTGTGAGAATTACAGAATTCTACTCCTATAATTACGGAAAATACGGGGGTGTTTCCATGAAAAGTGAGACACCCTGTATATATATATAAATATATATATATATATATATATATATATATAATATACATATATATATATATATATATATATATATAGTGAAAGTGTAGTCGTTGCTGACTAGGAATAAACTCCTAAGTGAAATTTATTCCTTCTTATTAGCACTGGAGAATACAGAATTTTCTTTGAACCAAATTGATCTCAATACTAGTTATCAATGAAACATCAAGTTGGCCCAACCTTCAGTTGGTACTAACAATAAAAATTAGTAAAACGCTCTGGCCAATTGTGGCATCCATTTCATACCAGTTGGTACTACCTTAAGTTGGTACCACCTGTTGTCAAAACATATGACAAGTAGAATAAATTTTCCCACACTTCATAAACTATTGTACTTTTTCAAGACACACATGTTCCTCTACTTTATATTTCAATTATTAACTTTCGTAATGAATTTTAATGTGTTTCAAGTAGTAGACAATTTAAAATGTATTTCCAACTTCAAGTTCAGAACTTAAATTTCATCCTACATTACATGAAGAATATTCATGAAACTAATCTCTACAAAGCTATGAGTTAATTATTACCTTAAGGTCCTAATGACACAATTATTGTAAATTTTCTTCATTGTAGTATCCTTGAAGATGGAAATAAAATATTCCGAAAGCTTGGACAAACTTCAAAGAGTACACTTTTTCTTTTGCTGCACACCCCAATATTTGAGCTAAATATATATATATATATATATATATATACAGAATTTGTGATTTTACTGTTAGATACAAAAATGGGGAAAGTGCAATTTTTTAAATGTATAAATGTAACAGCCTGTATATTATCGAATAATCCTCAAAGACAACTGATGTTTCTTTCAAATGATGTATCATGTTCCTATACCTAAATAGTAAGGTTTTCGAAATTAATGCAAGTTTTTCGGATTATTTTGCCATATTTTGTATTAGGTAGCTGTAATCAATAATACAACGTTTGCGCGTTCATTAACGAAAATTTGATCTGAAAAGAATGAAAATGGAAGGCAATTGAAATTGAAATAGAATTTATTCATCAACCAAAGATTATACAAGGCATCATACATACACAGACTAGACAAAGAAAAGGTAATCTACAGATAAATTGTTAAAATAGTGTATAGTCGCAAAAAAATATACATACAATAGTTAGTTTCACAATAGTAAAATATCATACATATAATAGTTGGTTTCACAATAGTAAAATGTCAACAGATATAAAATTCCTCAACATTATAAATGATTTTTTTCATGAAGGAAGTTTTTCAGTTCATTTTTGAATAGGATATCATTTAAATTCACATCTACTATATCTCTTATTTTATTGAAACATTTCATACCAATATGCTTTGGTGAATTTTCACAGACTGATAACCTTGAGTAGGGTTGTCAGAGTTTTTCTTTATTCCTAGTATTATTCATATGCGAGTCCTCATTCCTCATTAGTTCATTTCGATTTATTTTAATGTACATAATCAGCTCAAGAATATACAAACATGGTAGGGTTATTATTTGAAATTTCTTGAATAGAGGTTTACATGTTGTTTTTGGATGAGCATGACACATTGTTCTTATTATTCTTTTTTGAGATACAAATGCCCTTTCGAAGTGACAAGAGGACCCCCAAAAAATCAATCCGTACTGCAGAGTAGATTGAACCAGCCCAAAATATAGTAACTTCAGTATCTCGCAGATTTTTGATTATATAGCATGTAGTCCTCAGTTTTGAACATACAGTATTGATGTGTGCTTCCCATGTTGCTTACTATCCAAAGTAACACCTAAGAACTTGATGGTTTCCACAGATTGTATAGATTTACCAGATAAGTTTGAGTATAGGTCGTAATTTGGATTCATGTTTTTTGGAAAAAACCGGACATAATTGGTTTTATTTCTATCCAAGGTGAGGCCATTATTAAGGCTATATTTTTCTATTTCATTAGATGCGTTGTTGCTTAATTTTGTTAGTTGGTCAATGCTGTTGTGTGTCATTGGAATATTAGTATCATCGTTTGAATTGCGGCGGTACAGATGTCGCTCAGAAAGGCTATGAACAATAGTGGTCCCAAGATCGAACCCTGTGAAACCCCTGTATTTATTACTCTCGAATCTGATTTCACATAATTCAGTACTGTTGTCTGTGTTCTTTTTCGAGTTGTTAAGCCCCCAGCACCCTCTGTCGAGTAATTGTGATCTTTCTTCTCTCAAAAAGTAGGATCGGTAATACCATTCAAAATATTTGTTGTCCCATTGTTTTATATGAAACTTTTCAAAAGTTATCGAGATAATAATATCATTCAGCTCCGTACTTATGCTTGACATTTCAAATACACATTGTGAAAAAACAAATCAACGAAATGATGAAAACAATTAGATGGTTGGAAAGAGAATTGATTTATCTTTTCAACGATGTGCCACACGACTCCCGGTCCTATTTAAAATTTAAGTCGATTTGCGCCATCTGTCGTGAAATCACAATGTCTTTAATTTCAAAAAGTAGTATATATCATACAAAAACTTTTTTTAAATTGTTCTACGTCGAACGGTTCAAAATTTAGTGGGGGGGGGGTTAGTATAAAAAGCCTCACTATATATATATATATATATAAAATATATATATATATATACACAGAGTGGGCAATTGAAAACGAAACAGCGGCTCTGTAGGTCGGCAGAACCGAATTATATAAAAACGCTCGGACACGTCAACTACATTTTCGAGGGGGACATCGTTCGCGATGAAATTCACCGAAATATATTCCATCCCTCGGAGCTGTGACCGCTACCCCTAAATTTTCAGAAGACAACATATGGCAGTGATACCTCAATATCAAACAACGAAAATAAATCAATTCTATCGATTTGTTTTCGAGATATAGGAACTTGAAGTTGGGAAATCACTTTTTATTCAATCAATCAATAAAAACAATATCTGATAAGGCAACTGTCGCAATAATTATTATTGTCAATGAACTAAATGTTCAAACTGTCTACCACCCATTTCCATACAATAAGTTCTGTTCAAAACGAGACCTCACATTTCGTAGCATTTCCGGCGTTATTCGACGGCATTCTTCAATAATTCTTCTTGGTAAATCTTCCAGAGATTCTGGCTCGGTTACAAAGATTTCGTTTCTCAAGTGACCCCACAGGAAAAAGTCGAGTGGGGTTAAATCTGGAGATCTGGCTGGCCACTTTATAGAGCCTCTTCTTCCAATCCAATTTCCAATTTCCAATCCAAAAACGCCCTAACAGGCTGTGCATAATGTGGAGGTGCCCCGTCTTGTTGAAATATCAAGTGGTATTCATGGTAACGATCGTCATTTCCAATGATGTCCACTAATTGTGGATAAACAAATTCATTCAATAATTCCAAATAAGTTTCTCCTGTCGATAAATACTGGTCCAATCAAACGGTCCCCAAAAATACCGGCCCATACATTGAGTTTTTGGGAAGTTTGAGTATGGACTTCGTGGAAAACATGTGGATTGGCATCTGACCAATAACGACAATTATGATGATGCACAGTCGAATTCAAAAAGAATGTAGACTCATCAGAAAAGCAGATGGTGAAAAGAAAATTTTCATCAGCATCTATTCTCGTAGTCATGATTTCACGAAATTCCTGTCGCCTATCAAAATCATCTTCATTCAATTGGTGGACCAAATGTATTTTGTAGGGGTGGAATTTATGATGTTTCAGGATTCGGTGGATACTGGTTCTACTGATATTGGTAACACTAGCCAATTTCCTTGTGCTCAAGGTTGGGTCTGCATGAACTTGTCCTAAAAGTGCAACTTCAACAGCTCAACGGAAATTCACGTTCTGGGCCTCGTTTCTTGTTGGTTACTGATCCAGTTTGACAAAATTTTTGCACAAATTCTAGAACTTATTTTCTAGCAACAATTTTATCTGGATGCGTTTCATTGAACAGATTAGCTGTACGGTTACCGCACTCATCATTCTTGAAAGAAATTGTTATTATTTCCACTCTTTCCGCGATCGTATACACCATTATTGCGGAAAGATATTCAGCAGCTTTAGTCAAGTAATTCACTCTAATGTCGTTTAATCAAAGATCAGTTTGACACTGATAGACGTCCACAATTGTGATTTGGCGAAAATAATTATCTCATATATGTTTTTGTTGTACTCGCATTTGAGTCGAATTCGAGAAAACGTTTTTTTATCGATTCTTAAGAACCTTGAAATTTTTTCGTTCAATTAAATGAGGATGAAATAAACATTTGACACGGAATTGCATGTTACTAGTTGGTGAACAGTTAGATCATTAAATTCCTTGACAATGATAATTATCTTCAAACAGTTGCATTGTTAAATGTTATTTTTATTGATTGAGTGAATAAAAAGTGATTTCCCAACTTCAAGTTCCTTTATCTCGAAAACGAATCGATAGAATTAATTTATTTTTGTTGTTTGATATTGAGAAGGAAAATACCTTTCAAATGAGGTATCACTTGCCATATATTGCCATTAAAATTCAGGGATGGTGGTCACAGCTCCGAGGGATGGAATGAATTTCAGGTGAATTTAATCGCGAATGATGTTCTCCTCGAAAGTGTAGTTGAGGTGTCCGAGCGTTTCTATATAATTCGGTTCTGCCGACCTACAGAGCCGCTGTTTCGTTTTCAATGGCCCACTCTCTCTCTATATATATATATATATATATTAATATATATATAAATATATATATATATATATATAAATATATATATATATATATATATATATATATATATATATCTATACGAGGACTATCATTGCCATATATATACAGGGTGGACTTCCTCTTTTCCTTTCGGGAATGTATAGATGGGGTCAAAATATCACCAGTACTTCATATAACTTCTGTTCCTAAAAGCCTTCGTTACCAAGTTACGGGCCCTCAAAGTTACAAAATGACAAATGTTTTTCGTTGTAACTTTCAAAGTGAATCATCTAAATTTTGGTGATTGACCAAACAAATGAATTCCTTCGATGAGCTTTCATGCTACAAAGTCAGGAACGGACTACCCCCGATAGTCCACACCCCAAAACTTTGAAATGACTGGGATTTGTCAATATGTTTTACAAGGTTACCTGGACAATTTCCTGAATAAAAGTACTCGTGTGGAAAATCGATCGGAACAACGATTTTTGATAAAAATGCATTTTTGTTCGACGACATCCAACCTGAGATGTCTACCATTATTCGAAAAGATTAATTTGTAATGAAAATATAAATGATAGGTATAATGTTCATAACGAATTTTTATCATGCAAACACGTTTACCTTACAAAACTCATGGTATAAATAATTTTATTTTTTTCTACAAGGTATTTTTGTCAATATCTGTGGACAAAAATGAACATAAATGTATTCACCGGATATCTTTCACCTATTCATGTGCAGCCGTTTTTGTAGTTTATTCGTTTGGTTTTTATTAGTTATGCCTTCCGATGTGCGTTTTTTCAGCTAAATTTATCCTCGGGTTAAATATTTTCTCCCATGAAATTATAATTATCGGTGAAACTCCTCAATATTTAAGCTGTGAATACGAATTTGCAACATCCAAATGTTGAGTTTCATGAGATCCAGATAACACAACACGAAACGTGCTTATTCCACGCGTACATACAAAATATGGACTGAATTCGATATTTCATAGTGGAGTAGCTTGTTAGTTCAAAAACACCACGAATCTACATAACTTGATATTTCATTTGAAAAAATATCTACATTGTGAATGAAACTTTCAACTAGGTACTGTACTTTTTATTTACGACTTTATTTTAGCATATTTTGTATTATCCCTGTTATGAATGTTGTTGAATCAACGTTAGCATTAGTATTTCTACTGTGAAAATGTTTCATTTCAAATAATGGTGGACGATCGGGTTTGATGTCGTCGAGTAAAACTGCATTTTTATTAAGAATCGTTGCTTCGATCGACTTTCCACACGAGTACTTTTTTTCAGAAAATTGTCTACGTAACCTTATTTTGTTGGAAACTATTGAAAAATTATCTGTCATTTCAAAGTTTTGGGGTGTGGACCATCGGGGGTAGTCCGTTCCTGACTTTGTAGCAAAACAACTGACTGCTGCATGAAAGCTCATCGAACGAATTCATTTGTTTAGTCAATTACCAAAATTTAGATGATTTTGAATATTGACTTGGTAATTTGGTAACGAAGGCTCTCAGGAACAAAAGTTATATGAAGTACTGGTGATATTTTGACCCCATCTATACATTCCCGAGAGGAAAAGAGGAAGTCCAGGGACACCCTGTATATATATATATATATATATATATATTCATCAAAAATGAATTTTGGTAAAATATTTGGTGTAAAGTTAATTAGTAGTAATTTTCAAATAAAGCTCTATTTGATTTCAATGTTCCTTCGAATTAGGAAAAATATGCAAAATTTCTTATTTTCCTTCATTTAATTCAGTTCGATGCTTTTTATTCCATACACTACTTGAAGTATTTTTTCTCAATTCATATTTGCTAAGAATATTAAAATGCAAAATACACTGAAGAATGGATTTGAATCAAAAACGTATTATATTTTAACAAGGAGCATTGTTTATCAATGTAGTGCATTCAATAGTTTTCATGAAATTAACAAGCTCAAAGTTGAGTTTTGATGAAATTATGTTTACTTGTACACTCACATCGATATTAATTTATAAACGACCTATTGAAAGCCTTTCTCGTTAAAAAAAAACAATGGAACATGACTTACCTCATTTTACCAATGTTGTGTTGGGTTCAATTTATGTTTGCGCATATATGTGGGTATATATTTAATTGTGAATCTTATTTATGGAATTATTGGTATATATGCTCAACGTTAATGTTCAAAATGATAATACCCACCAACATTCGTGCTCTTCATGCATATATGATGATCACTATGAGTGTGTGGTCATACTTTTTTATATGCTTTTTTTAATCGATGCAAGATATTTGCTAAATACAATTCTGATAAATATGACGCCCCGCTAACATTTCTCGTACCTCAATGTAAGTAAATTGAAAATGAACCATATTAGTGCAGATGGAATTTTAGGAAAAATTTGCCCACAATTTTGTTATTCCTTATGAGTATCGTTTTTTTTTTAATACTGGTGAATTTGACAAAAATACGACATAAAATTCACCTTCGCCAAATAATTTAATTTTTCTATTAGCGATAATAGTAATAATAATGGTAGTAGGAGAAAATAATTGATAAAAAATATTTTCAAAGACAAGCTTTTATTCAAATAGGCTGAGAAGTAAAGAATAATTGCTTTGGATGTGCAACGTGGGTTACAGATTCAACAGCTTGTCGCGCAAAGTTTTCAGTTCGAATACAAAAGCGACAAGTTTTTGAATCTACGGAATAACCTACGTGACACATCCAAAGCAATACATTTAAATTTTTTAGCGCATTTGAATTGAAGCTTGTCTTTAAGAAGGTTTTTTATTTCTCATTTTATTTTGTGCTTTTTAGTAAGTACGCCTTGATCTATGCATTTTTGTTAAAGCATAGTTATTGAGAGGCCTGTCTCCTTAACTCGTTCGCCATCCTGGAGCTTCCATCTTCAATTTATGAATTTTGACAAAAATCAATAAACTGCGACTAAAATCATAATCTTCGACTAAAATCATAATCTCCGACCCCAAAAACCCCTACATTCCAATTTTGAATAGAAACTGTCAATAATAACAAAACTCGTCCATCATCTTGAAGCCGCCATCTTGAATTCATGTATTATTTCAATAAATTCATAATCTCCAACCCCAAAAACCCCCACATACCAATTTTGAATATAATCGGACCATAATCATAGAGATCGTCTGTCATCATGGAACCGCCATTTTGATTTTATGAATTATAATAAAAAAATCATAATCTTCGACCCCGAAAACCCCAACGAACCAATTTTAAATCGAATCTGACCCTTATTACAAAACTCTTTCGCCATTTTGGAGCCGCCATCTTCAATTTACTAATTTTGACATCAAACTCATAATCCCCCCCGTACCAATTTTGAATCGAATCTGAACCTTATTACAAAACTCGTCCGCCATTTTGGAGCCGCCATCTCCAATTTATCAATTTTGACAAAAAAATCATAATCCCCGACCCCGAAAACCCCCACATGCCAATTTTGAATAGAATCGGACCATAATCACAGTGATCGTCCGCCATCATGGAACCGCCATTTTGATTTTATTAATTTTGACAAAAAAAATAATAATCTTCGACCCCGAAAACCCACAAGTACTAATTTTGAATCGAATATGACCCTTATTACAAAACTCGTCCGTCATTTTGGAGCCGCCATCTTCAATTTATTATTTTAACAAAAAATTCATAATCATCGATCCCGAAAACCTCCACATACCAATTCTGAATAGAATTGGACCATAATCACAGATATTGTCCGCCATTTTGAGTTTATGAATTTTGACAAAAAAATCATAATGTTCGACCCCGAAAACCCCCTCGTAATAATTTTGAATCGAATCGGGCCCTAATTACAAAACTTGTCCGCCATCTTGGAGCCGCCATCTTCAATTTATAAATTTTGACAAAAAATTCATAATATCTGACCTCGAAAACCCCCACATACTAAGTTTGGTTAGAATCGGACCGTAATCACGGATATCGTCGGCCATCGTGGAGCCGCCATTTCAATTTTATTAATTTTGACAATTTTGAATCAAATCGGACCATAAGCACAAATATCGTCCGCCATCTTGAAGCCGCCATTTTGTTTTGTTCTCTACCAAAAATTCCATAAGGCATTGACACCGGAATTATGAACACCTGCCAAATTTCAAATAATCGGACGACTGGAAGTGATTAAATTGTAAGATTTGATTAGAAACCCACATACATCGGGACAGGTGAAACTGAATACCTAAAAGCTTGTAAAAATAGTACATACTAAGATCTAGTAAGTAAACTTGAGAAAATTCATTAAAGACTCTGTGTCGAGATATTTACATGAGAAAAACAGTATTGTGATAAAATGGAGAAAAAAAAACAGTATAATAATAAACATTAAGAAAATACGACATAAAATTCCAAATTTGAATTTTCTATTAGCGATAAAAAAAATAATGTTTATGGACGAGGATATATTTATAAAATAATTAATAAAAAACCTTTTGAATGCAAGCTTTTATACAACGGCGCTAAGAATTGAAAAAATGTTGCTTTGGATGTGCGATGTTTTCAGTTCGAATACAGAAGCGACAAGCTTTTGAATTTACGGACACATACGTAACACATACGTGACACATACAAAGCAATTCATTTTGATTTTTTGGCGCATTTGAATGAAAGCTTGTCTTTAAAAAGGTTTTTTATTAATAATTTCATTTTGTGCTTTTTAGTGAGTACGCCTTAATCTATGCATTTTCGTCAAAGCATAGTTATTATGAGGCCTTTTTCCTGTTTTCCTGTAAGTTCTGAGCTATCTAGTTCTCCAATGAGAAGACCACCTGAGGATTAACTCGTCCGCCATCCTGGAGCTGCCATCTTCAATTCATGAATTTTGACAAAAAATCAATAATTTTCGACTAAATTCATAATCTCCGACCCCAAAAACCCCGACATACCAATTTTTAATAGAAACGGTCCATAATCACAAAATTCGTCCATCATCTTGGAGCGGCCCTCTTGAATTCATGAATTTTTACAATAAATTCATAATCTCCAACCCCAAAAACACCCACATACCAATTTTGAATATAATCGAACCATAATCACAAAACTCGTCAGAAATCTTGAATTTATAAAATTCGACAAAAAATTCATAATCTCCGACCCCGAAAACTTCCACATACCAATTTTGAATAGAATCGGACCATAATCACAGAGATCGTCCGCCATCATGAAACCGCCATATTGATTTCATGAATTATGATAAAAAATCATAATCTTCGACCCCGAAAACCCCTAATTTTGAATCGAATCTGACCATTATTACAAAACTCGTCCGTCATTTTGGAGCCACCATCTTCAATTTATTATTTTAACAAAAAATTCATGATCCACGACAGTTACGTTCCTGAGTCCGGCCTAGCCACCCAGTTCCTGAGTCCGGCCCTGCCGCCTAGACTTCCTGGCGACTAGAGATATTGCCGATCAGGCTCCTACCGAGACTTATCTTTTTGCAGAATAAGCTCACACCGAAGCTTATCTTGTAAACCGAATATTGACGAAAGAACTATAATAGTTTTATTCTTTGTTTATGTTATAAATTATCTGAGACATGTATTTTGATCATTCCATTTTTGTCACTTGTAACCTGCATTTTCAATTTTCATTAAAAGCATCGAGTAAAGTAAATCTTTAATTGTGCAAAAAGGTTAACGTTGAAAAAGAGTTATTCAACACAAAATTTGTTTCAAACAACGAGTAGTGCTTTCCGAACGAAGGGCTGCGAAGGCACTATCGTAACTCGACCCCGAAAACCCGCGAATACCAATTTTGAATAGAATCGGACCATAATCACAGAGATCGTCCGCCATCATGGAACCGCCATTTTGATTTTATGAATTTTGACAAAAAAATCATAATCTTCGACCCCGGAAACCCCCACGTACCAATTTTGAATCAAATCTGACCCTTATTTTAAAACTCGTCCGCCATTTTGGAGCCGCCATCTTCAATTTATTAATTTTGATAAAACATTCATAATCCCCGACCCCGAAAACCCTCACATACCAATTTTGAATAGAATCGAAAGGCATCTAGATTGTTTCATTAGTTTTCATGTTACAACAAAAAAAATTTTTTTGCATTTAAATGTTTGTAACAAATTTTGCAATGACACTTGCGAGTAGGAAACAAAACTGGATATAACTACGGACCGTTTTTCGTAAGATGGCGCAGTCGGTTTCCTGGTATTATTTTTGTCACAAAAAAATCTCTATTGATTGTTCTAACATTGTTCATGAAATTATATTTAGTGATTTTCTAGACTTCAAAACTCTTTCCCGAGATCTGAGAATTTTACGTGTTCGTCAATCTGATGAAATGAAGCCTGATAATGATACGTTAAATTGGACAAAAATGTCTGCTATTATGGTAGATAAGGAGTCGAATAACAAAATCTATAACAAAAATAGTTACATGGAAGAAACATTTCAGGCGATCTCCTTACAAAGAAATGTGGATATATCGTAAATGAAGATTGAAAAACTCAATAATGCTCGGCTCAAGCTGCCATTGAACAAGTATTCATCTCTCATGTCACTTTGTGCAGGGTCAACTCCACTTCATTCGAATTGAAGAATACTATGCATTCTACCGAAATCTTCCACATTTACATAAATAATGATCTATTTGTATCTTTCTCCCAGAGCAGTTCATTTGCTATATACAGTGCTTCTCAAAAGTCCTCTCCCCCCCTCTAATTTTGGAACACTTATACATAAACAATTGAAATTTGGAAACTGAATATTAAAGGTTGTAAACTTCCCTACTAGTGATGATAGATGACGAAATCGTCAAAGATGACGTCACAAGGCCATTGTGACCAATAATTTTAGATGGAACCCTACGGCAAGCGACACCTCTTTTAAAAAGTATCGAAAAAACCTATTCAATGATACTAATTTTGTTTGTGTTTATGGCAGTTTTGGCAACTCGCTTTTAAAAAACGCAAAGCTGTGATGAATTAAATCAGTTTATACTAAAATTCCAAATTCAAGCTCCGCTTCTGGATAGTTGTCAAATAAGCTGACGTTTTTGTTAGTCTCCCTAATTCGACGTTTTTGTAATTGTCCAAGTTTTTGTACATTTAATAATTTGTGTATTGTTGATCGAACGTTTAACTGTTTTAGCAGCTTTTGGTACTTTTAATATTTTTGTATATTTTAATAATTTGTTAAACTGTTGTGAGCCGAACGTTTAAGTGCTTCAAGAAGCGAAATGGTACGTACTTTAGGTGATAAAGTAGCAGCGATCCTAATTCTTGGTGAAACTGGACAAAATATTCATGCAGCAGAACGCATTTTTAATGAGAGGTTTCCCGATCGCCCCGTTTCGAGGACTTATTTGAGGGAGCTTCTTCGTAAGTTTGAAACAACGGGTAGTATTAATGATGCGAAACGATCTGGCAGACCACAAATTTTCGATGAGAAAAAAATTGATATACTGGCAGAAGTAATAGTTAATCCTACTTCTTCAACAACTCACGTTGCATCTACCTGTGAAGTCAGTCGAAGTACAGTACACGGGATGTTGAAAAAAAAACAAATTTCATCCATACAAATTAAAAATGGTTCATCAACTCTCAGACGACGACGCAGACCGAAGACTAGAATTTTATGAAAATATGGAAACTAAAATTAACCAACAGCCAGACTATGTCAAAAGAATTTGTTTTAGTGACGAAAGTACTTTCTATCTAAATGGAAATGTAAATACACAGAATGTGAGGTATCCTCACCTGTTTCGTGAAACAAATACCCAATTTCCCCAGAAGGTGAATGTTTGGGCAGGTATCCTGGGAAACCACATCGTTGGGCCTCTTTTTTTAAATACTAATTTAACTGGTGAGGTTTATCTGGAGCTGTTGCAAAACGCAATAGAACCGTTAATCCTTGAAATTTTGGAAGATAATCCAGATGAATTCGGCAATTTGGAAATAACATTCCAACAGGATGGTGCTCCTCCACACTATTACGGTGCAGTAAGACGGTATTTGGATGAGGAGTATCGTGGTAGATGGATTGGACGACGAGGTTCAACGGAATGGCTAGCTCGATCACCACACCTCACACCTTTGGATTTTTTTCTGTGGGGGTACCTTAAATCGAAGGTTCACATGCCACTGAACCTGACAATATTGACGTTTTAAAACAACGTATTGTTGAAGAATGTGAGGCAGTTTCCGCAGACATATTTGCAAAAGTACGAGAAGAGTTCAAAAATAGGATATTTCACTGTCAAGAAGTAAATGGAGGTCGAGCAATTTCTTTAAGTAGACACTGATTCTTAAATCTGTAATTAATATCATACTGAATGGAATTTAAATTTTAATGTTTACTAATGAGCCATCAAAACTGCCATAAACACAAACAAAATTAGTATCATTGAATAGGTTTTTTCGATACTTTTCAAAAGAGGTGTCGCTTGTCGTAGGGTTCCATTCGAAATTATTGGTCACGATGGCCTTGTGACGTCATCTTTGACGATTTCGTCATCTATCATCACTAGTAGGGAAGTTTATAACCTTCAATATTCAGTTTCCGAATTTCACTCGTTTATGTATAATCGTTCCAAAAATAAGAGGGGGGGGGGAAGAGGACTTCTGAGAAACACTGTATGATTACTTTTGATTTTTGATGTTTGACTGAAACAGCATTACATTTTTGTTTGTATTTTACTTCATAATCACATTGGGCTAAAACGAACGTGCTTAATGAATCACATTCACTAAAAGGCGTATATCGTTTTTTTAGAAATAACCCTTCCCAGGATAAAAATTATTTTCTAACCTACATTGGATTATATAAACTATATTTCGGGTGTTCACAAAAATTCAATGAAATGGACCTATTATTCTTCCGATAGTGACAACATAAAAAACCAGTACACCTTAAATTGCATCTCCCCAGAAATTGTTCAAATCCATATTTTGTAAATTCACCGACGTGGATCATGTTTCATGGGCCTCTGATATACCACAGTTTGCTAGGGCTCGAGAAATTTGCATACCAAATGTGTTAGGCCACTGATAACATAATTTCTAGAATTCCGGAAATCGGATTTATTTCTAGGATATGTATGCATGCATGCCGTTTTGTGACAATGTTAATATGAATACATGCAATTTGAAGTTTTGAAATAGACAAATATGCGACTTAGTAAAAGTATATTTTTTTCAAACAACCACAAAAAAAAATTGGAAGACGTCAACTATGGAACTGCCTAACATCGTTTTCATGGAAAAATAAATTTTGGTATAATATTTGGTGAAAAGCAGATTAGTGCTTATTTCCAAATAAAGCTCTAGTCCAATATTAAAGCAAACAAAAGGCACTTCACTTAATGGGTTTACAAAACCACGACACGTGTTTCGCTATACAAAAGCTTTCATAGGTGGAAAATACTAACTCATCAATTACCATGTTTTATGCTAAATAATCAGGTAGGTAGAAGTAGTAGGTATATGAATCTAATCAAGGATAGGTTAATTATAGATCGGGGACTTAATAGAACGGATATTATATCCGTTACCTATTCTTTAGTAGGATGAATAACTTTTCTTTTCTATATGTAATATTTCAAAATAATTTAAGTACAATTCCTATGTTCTGATAAATGCTTTTAGAATGTTTTCCACCTGTTTGGCCTATGTTAAATCTTACATACAAGTTATCAATATTTTCTAGGACGATTTTGTCGATTCCAGGGATAAGATCAAATGGGAACATACTTCTGCATCAATGTTTCCGGGCAGTATTTGTCATTTTTATATTCAACAGTGTTGGTATCATCTTGGTCACTCATTGATGCTTCTATATCTTAAATCGATATCCTAGAAGTAAAATACATCTCTGTCATATTCTGTGAAAAAAAACAACTTCTATATCATTGGTAGCACTATATTTCTAACTTCAGCTCGATGTTCTACACTTACTTTTCTGGGATTTTTCGGCGGGGTTATCAACATAGACCAATAATAATTATAAGACTCCGGATTTTCGACATCTAATTTTTGCAGCTTTTCTTATGAAAGTAGATTTGTGTCAATTATCATTCATCTAACTGTAAACCTACTCACCAGTAAAAAATAATGTTTACTGCACACTCGTACTTGAGCTTGGTTGGTTTGGGTTAAATATTGATTGATTTGATCCATTTCTGTTACAGTTTCATAGATAATGCGTAGTATTTTTGTTTTCGTAACAATATATTACAAAATTTTCAGACAAACGGAAAGCTATACTTTTCAACAGAATCAAACGAAGGGACTAGGCACATATACAGGGTGATTCAAAAGTACTCTGACAAACTTCAGCATGTGTTTCCTCACAATATTCTAATATGAATTGTCCGAATAAATATATGTCCGGAAACCCTTCGTTTCCAAGATACAGGGTGTTGAAATTTTATTTTTATTTTCGTTTTTTTTTAAATAACTTTCGAAATACTGACCTTAATTAAACGAAAATTGGTATTGATAGGTATTTTGAGGTGTCGAATTCATGCTCTTACTCGTAGGGGGCGCCACCTACACGCCTTTTTATTTTTTGAAGATTCATAACTTTTTTGAGCGTACTTCTAGCACATTTTTCAGTAAAAAAACAATTTCTTTATCATATCTTCGTAAAAAGCTACCCTAGTTACAAGTCGCTATGAGCAACCGTTGTCTAGATATTTGGACTGGAAAATTTCAAGTCGATTATTTGATAATCGATGCGTGTTGAAGTTATTTCCATTATTTTGCATTTTTCGCAAGAATGCTCAGGAAATGGATTTGACGTTCAAGTAAGTAGTTTTGGTAATTACATATTATGTGACAGTTAAACGTTTTGTTGGCAGAAACAAGTAGCTTCAAGAGGGCAGCTGATATTATTGGAAGATCACGAGCAGTCCGAACCCCAGAATTGGAAAAAGCTGTTTTGAACGCTCTCGAGGAGAATCCAGAAACAAGTACAAGAATAATTGCTGAAGCTCTCAATTCTACTGAGTCCACAGTTTGGAGAATTATCCACGATCAACAATTTTATCCATACCATATTCAAAGGGTACAAGCTCTTTTGCCACGAGACTTTCCCCAACGCATTACTATTTGTCAGAGGTTTTTGAGAGAATTGGCTGGAAATCCTCAATTTTTAAGATATGTACTCTTCACGGACGAGGCAAACTTCTCCGGCAATAATTGATAATTACTTGATAGGTCCTTTCTTTCTTCCGTTCCGACTGAATGGCGCAACTTACAGAGACTTTTTAGAAAATGAATTGCCGGGACTACTTGAGAATGTACCATTAGAAATTCGTAACCGCATGTGGTTTATGCATGATGGGGCTCCGGCCCATTCAAGCGTTGTAGCCAGGGAATTCCTCAACACTGTCTATCCAAATCGATGGATCGGTAGGGGTGTAGAAGAACCTAATCAGGCGTGGGCACCAAGGTCCCCAGATCTAAACCCGCTAGATTTTTTTTTTGGGGACATTTGAAGTCACTAGTATATGAAACTCCAGTAGCGAATGAGGAAGATCTAAGAAACCGAATAGTAGACGCCTGTGAAACAATAAGAAACACACCAATAATTTTTGAGCGGTTACGAGATTCAATGACTAGAAGACTGAATGCCTGTATCTTCGCTGAAGGTGGACACTTTGAACAATTGATTTGAATACAATTTAGTTTCCTTCATTTTATTCTACATATTCAAAATATCTTGTAATAATATTTTTTGCAAATTTCATTAAAACAAATACAGATTTTTGCACCCTTGATACAAAAATAACTATTACAAGAGTAAAAATAAATAGAATAGGTGGCGCCCCCTACAAAAAACCAAAACTACTTACTTAAACGTCAAATTTATTTCCTAAGCATTCTTGTGAAAAATGAAAAATAATGGTAATAACTTCAACACGCATCGATTATCAAATAATCGACTTGAAATTTTCAAGTCCAAATATCTAGAAAACGGTTGCTTATAGCGACTTGTGACAGGGATAGCTTTTTTACTTAGATATGAAGGTGGAATTGATTTTTCTACTGAAAAATGTGCTAGAAGTACGCTCAAAAAAGTTATGAATCTTAAAAAAAAGGAAAGACGTGGAGGTGGCGCCCCCTACGAGTAACAGCAATAATAACATCAGGTTCGAATTCGACATCTCAAAAAACTCCTCAATGCCAATTTTCGTTCAATTAAGGTAAGTATTTCGAGTGTTATTTAAAAAAAAACGAAAATAAAAATGAAACTTTAACACCTTGTATCTTGAAAACGAAGGGTTACCGGACATATATTTATTTGGACAATTCATATTAGAATATTGTGAGGAATCACCTCCTCAAGTTTGTCGAAGTTCTTTTGAATCACCAGTATAAGGGGGTTTCTAGGCATCGATAGAATTTGCTGAAATTTCAGTAGAATAATTCTACGCGACCACAATAGCAATTGCATTAGTTGATACAGGGTGTAATCGAAACTTTCTATTTCTTGTCATGTAATAAGCAATTTTATATATAACTTTAATGCGATTACCAAGATCATAATGCAAAATTGGCATCTATGAAGGAATGTCTTCGTGCCACAATATTGAAAATTTCAATCTACCCCCATGTAGGGGTAGTTTGTACCTATGATTTTTCTAATAACTCTGCTGACCGGGTATTTCCAGATAAGATATTCCATTGAAACGCTGAAATGTAGATTGCGCAAAACATATTTTTTGTGTCACTCATAAGGGTAGTTTATAGCTGCGATTTGCCGAGAAACTTTGTTGATCGAGGGGTTACCAGTGAATATATTCCATTGAAACGGTAGAAAATGATTGCATACAACATATTATTGGTGCCACCATGGGTAGTTTATACTTGATATTTTTGGAAAAACTATTCTGACCGCGGGTATCCAATGAATATATTTCATTGAAACGCTAGAATATGATGGCACAAAACATATTATTTGTTCAACTATAGGGAAAATTCTCATCAGTACCTTGTAAGGGTAGTTCAAGCGTAAACCACCCCCATGCGGAGACTGATTTGATTTTTATCATGGTGGCACAAATAATATGTTTTATGCAATCATTTTCTACCGTTTCCATGAAATATATTTACCGGAAACCCTCGGTCAACCAAGTTTCTCGAAAAATCACAGGTATAAACTACCCTTATGAGGGGACTGATTTCAATTTTTTCATGGTGACACAAAAATATGTTTTGTGCAATGTACATTTCAGCGTTTGTAATGATAGTTCTGGTTATTTGTTGAAATAGAATGCCCAGACTATTCAGTGAAGAGCGGTGTGGAGTTCTTTGGACCACTTTGCTAGTTTCAAATTTTTTATGTTTCAAGCAAAGTTTTAGAAATTGTAAATTTGAATGGACGCCAGAATTTTTATTTAAACTTGGGCAAAAATCCAAAACCTTATTTAATAATGATTGCACATCAATTAACTTTCCTTCTGTAAATAACTACAACAATAAAACAAATACCAACTTATAATAATCTATTTACAAAAAATTTACATCTCTTTCAAATTCAGAACATTTGAATTCAAAAATTTATTTCCTTATTCCAATGTAAAAAACTAATATTGTTTTGTTTTGCTGAACTGTCGGTTTTTTCGATGACGATGTACCTTAATTGTATTTTTCCTTGTCTAGCACTTAGCTAAACTCCACGAAGTGAATTGGCTCGCAATCAGGGGGTACTTATAGCTGCTGCGCTACCGATCAGGTTAACACGAACATCAGCTTCTGATCCATCAAGTGTGTTCTCAGCGATTTAACATGAAAACAATATTGTTTGTGTCAGAGTTTGATATACAGAAATTATATTTCTTGAAACTTGGAATCTTTTCAATGCACTCCTCAACTCATTATTGTTACAGTTGAGTGTAATCTCATCAAGAGATTATTACTTGAAATATCCAATACTGAAATTGAAGAACTATTATTAATAATTCTTATGAATTAACAAAAATTGATCTTTGCTTTATATATTGAAGAGATGATTTTTTTCTCTGATCTTGAGCAGCCAAGATATTTCGTTATCAACAATTAAAAATCAGAATTTGAGACAATCAAGTTTGTTGAATTTGATTCACGAAAATGACTTCAATTTCAGCGATATTCAAGAAACGTATATGAGAATAAATGTTTGACCAGCCGTCAAATACTTCTTCAAAAAGGTTTCTGAAAATTCAAAGAAAATTCCAAATTCCAAGTACCAAATTTATACATGAAATATACATATTAGATCACTTCAACCACAACCAAACCACAGCTCGGTGATTATTGTTATCAAATATGGAACCATACCAAAGATATATAAAAACTCATAAAAAATATATACATGTGGGATTCGTAATCCTGACAGAATTTTTCAAAAATATATAGTGAACGACACTGCTATTTTTAGTCAGATTGACCTAAATAAACCTAATTACTGTTTTCATAACCAAAATGCGTAGATAACTTCAGATTCTTCCCTTGTGAAAACTATATAACGTTCTCTTGAAAATTATTTGAATGTGACATAATTAATATATCTATGGTCCAAACATAAGTTCTCACTCACCTTCCTTGATATCACTGTTCACTGATTTGAATTCGTATTCGCGGAGAAAGGAAAATGCTCTGATTCAATAAATTATTTGAACATGGCATATTCTACTCTTTAATGGACGACGAACTTCAGAAAACAATGTATCTTATTTGCCGAAAGATCAGAAAAGGGGCGAGAATGTCACATGCATCGTCTTAAGTATCCTCGTACTGTCAGATCATTTGCGACAGCTCTTCTTCTCTTAGCCGTAATGATTGTTCCATTACCGACGGTTAGATGTCGCTAAGATTTTCAATATGTAATGTAACATATTTTCAATAGAGAAGTGAATGAATCACGCATAGAGCATATAAATAAGAAATGTAACAGATATATCGTTACGTTCAATGAAATATCTCAGCTGAAAATCTTCGGTCAGCAGAGGGTTATTAGAAACAAACTACCCCTAAATGGGGCTGGATTTGAATTTTTGATAGGTGAAAGCATTCCTCCATAGATGTCAATTTTGCATTATGATCTTGAAAATCGCATTACAACTTATTATATTAAAATCGCTTATTATATGAAAAGAAATAGAAAGTTTTGATTACACCCTGTAACTAATGTAATCGCTATCGTGGTCGCGTAGAATTAATCTAATATACCTTAGGTGTAACATACTGAAATTTCTTCCAATTCTATCGATGCCTAGAAACCCCCTCATAACTGTGTATTTGCAAAAAATACATTGGGTCGGTACCTCGGCTAATTTCATATGGACCAATATTGGACAAAAAACACCGTCATAAAATCGCTGTGAATTAAGATTTATATTTTTCAATTAATTAATAATATTTGTTTGCCCTGTAGGCTCTTTCTATTTGTTTGATCCTTCGTGTCGATGATATGTGGAAAGAGTTTGACTCTTCCTTTGATGAAACTCCTTTGTGCGCATTTCAGAATCCAGCAAAGCCTGTAAGGAGAAATTTTCACATTTTCGAATGAGTTTCTGTACTCTAACATATTATAAGTTAACAAAATTCATACTTATCGTTAATATTTATATGTCTTCATTGTTTTTCAGGTGATGCGTTAATTCTGTCCTTCTTAGTGACCAATAAATTCATTATAGAGAAGACGAAAACTAAACTGGACATGTACTATACTATAAGATCTTTGTTGCCCGAATGCTTCAGGAATAAAAGTCCATCATTACCACACATGCAGAAAACATCAAATATCGTGTAAGTAGATGAATTCAGTTTTGTAAAATAACTGCATTGCTGTTGGGTACATCCATAATCAATTTTATAAAAAATTGACTGCCGAATATTTGTTATTGTGAGAATAATTCCACTTATCTCATTACCCTCAACCAACTCTTCGTAAAGTAGAAAAGTTGGTATATGTTACTTCAGTGCGTTAATAATTCATTTATAATATTTGTTTTCGATAAATTAAATCTCATACTTTTTGAGAATGGGTCAAACTAGTTCGCAATGATATCAGCTCCTATCATATAAAATTATATCAACATCATTAATATTAACTTTTATTCAAATTGATTTCCATTTAATTATCCCAATTTTAAGTAAACAAGCAGATATGTTTAAAAAAGTAACTCTAAATATATTGACGAGCAGATCTAACAACAATATTATATTAAATTTTGTATAAGGATAGAAAAAGCGAGTACTTTCTGATTGATGCTTATTTCATTGAATTGTCCCAAGTCGAGAAAGAAACATTGAGAATTGAAAACAACATATCCTCCTTGTTACGGACTTCTTGAGCTGCCTCCAAAAATATTGCAATAGGCATGTGAAATGATGAGCGTCCATAGATTATAAACGAATGCCCTTATGGTGCTGTACACGAGCGCTAACGCTAAAAATATCAAAATCATATTTATATAAATTATTTTGGATTTTTTGCAAGCGTATATTCAGGAGTACACTATTCATATAAGATTATCAAATCTACTATATCTGGTATAATTCGTCAAGTATGTGGAGTAATCCGGACTGAATTGAAAGACACCGTGATGCCAGTACCGGATATAGAAAAATGGATTGAAATATCACAAACATTTGAATCCAAAACACTCAGGTTCTTTGTACTTCAATTAGAATACTATATTGTTTTACGAGTGACGAAAGTAAATTTTTTTTGAAGCGAGAGAACAGTTTCTCGAGATTTAAAAAATGTTTTCGTCGAGTGAAACACTATACTTTTTCTACAACCCTGTTTATATCATGATAATATGCTAAAAAAGAACGATGAACAAATATTTTATTTTGAATAAAAAATAACAGAATTTCTTCAAACATTTCTTATGATTGGTTAATTGTTACATTCGAGCAATTATTCAAAATTATAGTAGTATTACAATCAAGATTTTTATGTATTGAGATAGACGATGCTACATATGTTATGTTGTTAACTAATGTCACTCCAGATGAAGATGCGCCGTAATCGCATAGCGTTGTATTTTGTATGGATTGTAAACTTTTAGTTTGTATTTGACTTCTGCTGCTAACTGATTGATCAACATATCCCTCCGCAACGTTACTAGATTTCCAGCCCCATGCTTTTTTAATTGAAGTTCTACGCAAACAATGCCCAGTATATTTTTGGGGATAGGCAAGTTTAAATATTGAGCTATTTGCATAGGAAATTTACGGAATTAATGTATTCCCTCAACCTGTCTAGTACACTTTCGTTCTGGTAATTAATAAAGAATGTTGAATTTATTTTGTCCATATCTAGTGGACGGTGGTTCATATATATTTTAGAAATCTCGTAGAAGAACCCAGAAATGTGGAAGGAACGCGGTACTTTTGTTTTTGTATTACGTATTGTAACTAAGAGTATACTGCTGGTATCTTTTACATCATTCAAGCTGTATGGGGTCGGCTTTAGAATAGCCCTATGGTAAATCCTGCCTGTCGTAAGAGGCGACTAAAAGGATAACCGTAGGTGGAAGATGGTCTCATCGCCCGGTGAAATACCACCATATCGACTTTGTGTGCTGTGAAATGGATCATTCCATGTTTCAGTGTTCGGTCGATACTTTCCGGTCTCCCTCTTTCCTTTTCCCCAATTCCTCCTTTACTTTCAGGTGCATCCTAATAGTAATAATGATGAAGTCTCCTAGAGCAAAAAACACTCCGGAAGCAAAATACCTCTCCATTCGGATTTCCGGGCGAGAGGTACTCGAGGGGACTCAACATTAAAGATTAATTTTTGCAACATCCGTGGACTCAACAAGAACATCAATGACGTCCACCATCACCTACAGACGAAAAAAGCGGATATTCTGGCTCTAACAGAAACACAAGTAAACTCGTCCACCAACAAGGTCCATATGCTTTGTCCTGGTTACGAACTCCATTCTCGATTCAGGTTCAAAGGTGGAGTCTGCCTTTACGCTAAGGCTAACCTTTCATGCCAGCGTGAAGAGAGTTTGGAACCGAAAGACTTTGATGTGATGTGGTTCAAGCTATCTGATACCAAACTGACTAAGTTCTCTGCTGCCTTTACCTATCACCTAATGAACCTTCATATAACGACCTCTTTGAGTTTTTATCACTCAAACTGGACTACATTCAGGAAAACCATCCAACAGCTGAAACCATAATCATGGGAGACTTTAATGTACATAACGCTGCCTGGCTCAAATTCTCTAACAAAACAGATGATGCGGGTCGTCAAGCCGAGGCCTTCGCCATCACTGATCCCGCATCCCTGATGTCAACAACCAGTCTGCCAATACACTAGATCTTTTCCTCACCACCAATCCTGACCCGTATAGAATAGAAGTTTGTGCCCCACTTGGAAACTCTGATCACACCCTCATCTCCACAACATGCTCTTTCCATTTACCATCGAGCTGCACAATACCACCCCGTCTCATGTGGCATTACAATTCGGCCGACTGGGAAGGTCTTCGTATGTTTTTCTCAGCGTTTCCATGGAAGAGAGTTTGTTTCTCTTCAGTAGATCCAACACGATGTGCTGAGACAATTTCTGAAATCATCATGTTGGGGATGCAAACTTACATACCGAATACCGAAAGAAGAACATCATCCGATAAGACCTGGTTTAACAGAAACTGCTCTAGAGCTGTGGCTTCCAAACAGGCAGCTTACCATCGATGGCTAAAAAATCCGGGCCCTGAGACCAGAGCAGCATATGTCGAGGCTAGAGGCATATGCAAAGAGACAATAGAATGCTCAAAAGATGCCCACAATGCCAAAATAAGATCAAAACTTGCTGAATGTCCTAACGGATCTCGTTCATTTTGGTCTTTCGCCAAAGCTGTGGGAAGAAACCTCACTTCCAGCTCATTTCCTCCTCTAACCAAAGAAGATGGAACACTAGCAACGACTGCCCAGGAAAAAGCCAATATCTTTGCGCACCTATTTGCTGGAAATTCCACTCTGGATTCATCGGGAAAACAACCCCCAAACATTACACCTATTGACAGTCACATGCCCGAGATCACCTTTTGCCAACGTACTATCAGAAAGATTTTGCTGGGTCTCAACACCAACAAAACCTGTGGATCTGACGGAATCCCGCCGATTGTTCTCTAGAAATGTGCCCCCGAACTAACACCTGTTCTTTGCAAGTTGTTCAACCACTCTTACAATTTGGGGGTATTTCCGTCCAATTGGAAAATTGCAAGAGTACAGCCAGTCCCTAAAGAAGGCGAAAAGGCCCTACCTAGCAACTACAGACCTATCGCACTGCTATCTATTATTTCAAAGGTCATGGAAAAAGCCATCAACATTGAGCTCATGAAATATCTGGAAGACTCAGGAATTGTCAACGATAGGCAATATGGCTTCCGCCATCAGAGATCAACTGGTGACCTGCTCGCTTACGTCTCACATCTATTGGAAAGTATGGAGAAACTTTAGCTGTGGCATTAGATATCTCCAAGGCGTTCGATCGAGTTTGGCACCAGGGACTCCTCGCCAAGCTTCCGTCTTATGGCTTGCCCCCTCAGCTGTGTTCTCTGCTTGCTAGTTTTCTCTCAAACAGGTCTCTCCATGTAGTGGTCGATGGAGTTTCATCTGACACTCTACTTATAAATGCTGGTGTTCCGCAAGGATCTATTCTCGCACCAACACTATTTCTACTTCACATCAACGACCTGTTGAAAGCAACTTCATGTCCAGTACACAGCTTTGCCGATGATAGTACCCTCCATACCGCTTTCTCTTCCAGGGCCCCTATATCAGCCCGTGAAACCAGAAATGAACGAGGAAGAAATGTTAATAATATAAATATGGACTTAGCAACAATTCTCGAGTGGGGATCTAATCACTTGGTAGAATTCAATACAAACAAAACACAAGCATGTCTTTTCTCTAGAAAAGTCGATCTCACTGTGCCTAACATAACTTTGTCAGGAGTAACCATACCACTGAAGTCACCCATATCGATGCTTGGTATTACTATCAGCAATAACCTTTCCTGGGAAAATCACGTGAGGTCCATTGCCAAAAGTGCATCCCAAAAACTTGGTTTTTTGTTTCGTGCCAAGAGCTATTTCACCCCCACTCAGCTGCTTATGATCTATAAGGCACAGATCCAACCTGTCCTGGAATACTGTTCCCATATTTGGAGCGCGGCACCTAAACATATCCTGAGGCTATTGGATTCTGTCCAAAAAAGGGCAATTCGTCTCGTCGGTGATGCCTCGCTTACAAACTCGCTCACTTGTCTGGAACACCGTAGAAAAGTTGGCGATTTGTCTCTATTTTATAGATATTTTCATGGGCGATGCTCTTCTGAAATATCAACAATCGTTCCTGCTTTGGCAGTCTCTTCGAGACTAACCCGTCAAGTTCAGTCATCACACCCCTTCGTGGTCACTTTGGAGACCTGCAGAACATCACTTTCCAAAGACTCGTTCATCCAACGAACAGCGAGGCTTTGGAACTCATTGCCTAGGGAGGTGTTCCCCGAGGCATACAACCTCCAGAAATTTAAGAAGAACACCAACTCCTACCTTCTTTCCCTTGGTTCCCACGATGTTCTCTGAACATTACAGGATATCCCTTTTCGTGGGAACCAGAACATAAAAAAAAAAAATTTACTGTCAAATCTTTCAATTCATGGCAACGACAAGCCCGCGATATTCCAAAAACTAAGGCTACCTACAAACGTCAATATTAATATCATTAAGAATTTGTCGCAATAGTCGCGAAATAGTCATTAACTATTTAGAGTCGGGTGCATTCTTTAAGAAACTGTGTATCTCATCGGAAGATTTTTTTTTAGACTTTTGACTTTTAAAACCCTCAGATTTTCGTTGTAAAAAAGAACGTAACTTGGGATATTTACTGATATCGATATTATTTTTAATCGATAAAGTGGTTCTCAACATCGAATACATAGACCATAGCGTCGGTGACTTAAATTTTTTTGACAACCATCCAAAATACGCACGCAACACAGTTTCCGAAAATGAATTTACGTGATTATCAACTCTCCAATCCATGAATATTGCATATATTTCTTCATATCTCTTTTTAGATTTTACCAAAGAGGTTTCCTCAGCTTGATTTGCTATTTCTGGTGGTGTATTTGGAAAATCTAAATCACTTCCGAATCAGAAATCATGGTAACTTGAAAAACTAACAATGCTTTCAGTTCAAACTGACAAGTCTAAACACTCAACGAGGAACGTCAAATTAATGAAACCAGGCAACTAGATATAAATTGTTTTTAAATCTCACGGTATTTTTACGATTGTATTTTGCTTTTTAATTAAAGGAAAGTAAAAAAATGTATTCTAATTATAGAAATGATTCCTGTCTTCGTTTATTAATAATTAAAAGTCATCAAAACATTATATACGAGGGCGGGAAATGATTGAAAATATAAATTTAACTTTCGTCACTAGGAACGAAAGTTAACGATATGAGAATTCCTCTCACTTGCTATTAGCATTATGTGACTCTGACTATCGTTTTATCTGGGTAGACATTGGCCATTACGGAAAAGACAGTGACTAAGGAATTTTCTGAAATTCCATTCTATACAGTGCCAATTGTTATACCCAAATATTGTAGTTTCTGACCAGGTAAAATCTAGTTGCCACTCAACTTCACGAACGGTTTTTTATCTCCATGACCTTTAAATTATTTATACCCTCTCATTCTGATTTTTATAGGCGAATTATTGTTTCTTGTTGAGTTTTGTTTGAGTTCTCGCATGGTATGGAAATATTGAACTGGCATTTAAAAAGGCCATCAAAATCCTTCGAAATATTATATTCGACAGGTGAGTTAGCTATCTAGGAATACATTAACAGAATTTCATGGCCTTGATTTATCAAGTTTTTTCTTCAATACCTTTTTAGTAATAATGATCGAAATAAAAAGAAGAGTCCTCTTCAACGTTCGTCACAGTGAGTCAAATATCCGTAAAAGATTAGAGTGTGTATGACAACATATTATGAACAGAAATGCTATAGAAGACAGTGATGAACTTATTAGTGCACAACTACATGGAAAATGTACAGGATTTCTGCAGAAAAATTAAAGAAAGATTGAAAAAATGTCATTACATTTTAGGTAATTTTTTGGATTGAAATTTCGATTGGTTGAATGGTCATAAAATTATTACAGACAACACCCAAAGGAGGAATTTTTCAGGTTGACCAAGAAAGTCATTCAAATAATAGCGGTAAATCACGAAAGAGGAAATTGAAGCCCTTGCTCGAAAGTAATAAGTACACTTGGTGAGATTGTTCTTGCAGCTGAAATAAATTCTTAATAAGTCAGCAAAAAAAATAATTACCTAACAAAACTGTTTTGGATGGATTTGACTTTTTTTTTCTCGAATTTTTGGCAAGTGTAATTCGTTATGAATGACATTATATACTCGTCATTCACGGGTGTCCGAGAGAGTACACTCTGTATATAAATATATATATATATATATATATATATATATATATATATGTCTAATATATAAAATTCTCGTGTAACGGTGTTTGTAATTAAACTCCTCCGAAATGGCTCGACCGATTCTCATGAAATTCTGTGTGCATATCGGTTAGGTCTGTGAATCGGACAACATCTATTTTTCATCCCCCTTAATGTCAAGGGTGGTCCACCCCTCAATTTTATTTTTTATTTTTTGGATATAAATATTTTATTTTATTTTTTTATGATACAGCATTCAAAAATACAAACAACCCCAAATTTCCACCCTTCTACGATCAACCCCTACTTCTCCATGGCGATTTTTATATTATTTTATTTTATTCACAGATCCGCAATAGGGTTGGTTGCAAGATGGCAATCGAATATAATAATTGTAGTACGATAAATTGAGAACGGGATAACGGGATGAAGAAAAAACGGGATAACAGGACAACGGGATAACGGGAATAACGGGATAACGAAAAAACGGGAAAATGGGATAACAGGATGACAGGATAAGGGAATAACGGGAAAACGGAATAACGGGATAAATAAAAAACGGGATAACAGGAAAACGGGATAACGGGAATAATGGGATAACGTAAAAACGGGAAAACGGGATGAAAGGATAAGGGGATAAGGGGAAAACGGGATAACGGGATTATGAAAAATTGGATAACAGGAAAACGGGAATAACGGGATTAAAAAAAAAACGGGAAAACGGGAAAACGGGATGACAGGATGAGGGGATACCGGGAAAACGGGATAACGGGATTAAGAAAAAACGGGATAACAGGAAAATGGGATAACGGGATAACGAGAATAACGGGAAAACAAAAAAATGGGATAATGGGATGACAGGAGAAGGGGATAACGGGAAAACGAGATAACAGGAAAACGAGATAAAGGGCAAAAGCATAGTCTAGATGGAACAAAATAAAGGAAAACATAGAAAAAAAGAAATTCTACGCGGACGAGAGTTTTCGGGAAAAACATTTTAGGGAACATAGAAATTTGGACAGGACAACGTCTGTCGGGTCAGCTAGTATATATATATATATAAATATATATATATATATATATATATATATATATATATATATATATATATATATATATATATATATATATAGAAGAAGGTAGTCTCTTGACTGGACTCGTTGAAAAAAACTGGGTCATCGATGACCCACTGCAGGGATCACCACGTGTTTTACTTAAATCAAACTCGATACAAATTTGTATATTCAACATGAGATTTTCAATTAGTCGAAGATGTTTTCCTGTTAGCAACCTCGAGATAATGTCTTGATAATGAAATAAAGTATTTCGAAAGCTCGACAATTTAACAAAGAGTCTTCTTTACATGGCCATTTCCTATTGACTGCAACCTCAGAGGAAAACATAAAATTGGTTTTTGTGTTTCCTAAACTCAGGTTTATATATATATATTTATATATATATATATATATATATATATATATATATATATATCTTAATATATATAAATCCAGTGTCCTGATGTTTGTTCCCAGTGAACTCTTCACCAAGTCAACCGATTTCCATGAAAATTGGCATGTACGTGTAATTTTTTCCAACTTGAGAGATAGGCTATTTTTCATCCCCCTAAATGTTAAGGGTGGTCCACCCCTTAATTTTTTATTTAATTTTTTTGGTAAAAATTTTTATTTTAATTTTTTTATGGTACAGCATTCAAAAATACATACAGTCCTAAATTTTCACCCTTCTACGATCAACACCTATTTTTTTATGTTTTTTTATTTTATCCACAGATCCGCAATAGGGTTGCAAGATGGCAATCGAATATAATAATTGTAGTACGATACATTGAGAACGGGATAAAGAAAAAACGGGAAAACGGGATGACAGAATAAGGGAATAACGTGAAAACGGAATAACGGGACATGGTTGCCTTTGCCCAGACACACATCACACCACTGTTCTACTAATAGATTCAACCTCAAACACGATAAAGTAATCCGTGGTGGATTACGGTAATTTATCGCAATGAGCAGCCAGTGGAGTTATCAACCGGTTTTTACGCGGCCAACAGGTTTCACTCAATTTGGTACACTATATTCTTTATACGGGGAATCATATTTATATATTTTTCCGTTTTCCTTCCTAATTCAACATTATGATATGTACGATTTTCAACGAACCGTATATTTTGGGTTGGAAATGAATTTATTCAACTGACAATGGTTATTCTATACAACTTTAGTGTAATTATAGACCAGGGCTAAATCCTTTAAAAATGGTAAACAGTGAAAAAAAATAATAGTAGGATGAAACCCATTGGAAAAGGAAAAGAATATAATAAAAATTAAAGGAAAAATAATTTACGGGCGATCTGAGGTCGGAAAGTGGAAGGGGGGTGAGTTTTTAAGGGTAAAAAACGGTTAATCTCGATTTCCGGCAAAACTACAAGTCCTATGGAAAAAAGTTGGATAGCAGAGTTGTAGGTAATAAAAAGATCTACAACTTTTGTATGCAATTTTTTTTCACATAACCCCAAAATTTATGTATAAAATTGAAATAACCGAGTTTTTGGTTTTTTATTTTTATCTTTTACAAAAAAAAAATTCCACGAAATTTGCTGAAAACTTCTTCTCATGTCACAAACACACTGTAATTTGAAAGATAAGTGCCATGTGAAGTGGAATGAATAGAAAAATCGAATTTAAACGGTTTTCTTCACATAAAGGATTCAATATAAAATTGAACCAGAGAATGGTAGATCTCAGGTGAAAAACAACTACTTTCCTGGCAAATACCACGCAGAACGTTGAATGATATTCACCTGAAAATCCATGCATACTTCCATATAATATTGTAACGAACCTAGGCCGGACCTGTCGCCTCACACGTTGCCATCGACAGCGATGAGATCATCCCCGGAGATATTCGAGAACCATCCAGTCGCTTTCCGCGGAAAACAACGGTCAATATTGGAAACAATTGGAACATGCCGTCGCCAACTGCCGGAATTCGAAAGATCGGGAATCCTGTGACGGAGATAAATAGGTAGCCCTCAAGATGGCAAGAACAGTCTGAACGAGCCCATACGATCGAGCTATACAGTGGAGTAGTAATATAAATTAAGTTGTATTTTTAAGTGTTAAATAAATTGGTAAAACCAAGTTAAGTTTATTTACGTTACAATATCAATGGACATTGAATGCAAATGTTTCTTTCTGATAAGCTCGATTATGTTCAATTTATGTCGTGTTCACCTAACAATCCGCATACCGGTTTCAGGCTTCTTGGCCCTCATCAGTACGGAGTAGTCAACCAGCCAAAGGTCAAAAGAACTCTGGCTGAAGTGAGACACAACGTTAACAGACCATCATCGAGTTTGTAACACCTATAGGTACGCCGGAAAAGATAAATTTAACTGGCGGTACCTAGTCACGAAAGAACACTCGAAAATCTCCACCTCGATAGGTTTCTAAATAAAGATTCCTTCTCAGTGGGTGGCAAGCCTCAGCATATAATGAAAGATAAGTGCCATGTGAAGTGGAATGAATGAAAATCGAATTTAAACGGTTTCTTCACATAAAGGATTCAATATAAAATTGAACCAGAGAATGGTAGATCTCAGGTGAAACAACTACTTTCCTGGCAAATACGCAGAACGTTGAATGATATTCACATGAAAATCCATGCATACTTCCATATAATATCAATGGACATTGAATGCAAATGTTTCTTTCTGATAAGCTCGATTATGTTCAATTTATGTCGTGTTCACCTAACAATCCGCATACCGGTTTCAGGCTTCTTGGCCCTCATCAGTACGGAGTAGTCAACCAGCCAAAGGTCAAAAGAACTCTGGCTGAAGTGAGACACAACGTAAACAGACCATCATCGAGTTTGTAACACCTATAGGTACGCCGGAAAAGATAAGATAGGTACCGCCAGTTAAAGGTTATCTTTTCCGGCGTACCTATAGGTGTTACAAACTCGATGATGGTCTGTTTACGTTGTGTCTCACTTCAGCCAGAGTTCTTATGACCTTTGGTTGGTCGACTACTCCGTACTGATGAGGGCCAAGAAGCCTGAAACCGGTATGGGATTGTGGAACGACATAAATTGAACATAATCGAGCTTATCGAAAGAAACATTTGCATTCAATGTCCATTGAATATATGGAAGTATGCATGATTTCAGGTGAATATCATTCAACGTTCTGCGTGGATTTGCCAGGAAGTAGTGTTTTCACCTGAGATCTATCTCTGGTTCAATTATATTGAACTTTAGTGAAGAAAACCGTTTAAATTCGATTTTATTCATTCCACTTCACATGGCACTTATCTTCATTATATGCTAGACGGCTTCACTACGAGAAGAATCTTATTTAGAAACTATCGAGGTGGAGATTTCGAGTGTTTCTTTGCACAGGTACCGCCAGTTAAAGTTTATCTTTCCGGCGTACCTAGGTGTTACAAACTCGATGATGGTCTGTTTACGTTGTGTCTCACTTCAGCCAGAGTTCTTTGACCTTTGGCTGGTTGACATCCGACTGATGAGGGCCAAGAAGCCTGAAACCGGTATCGGATGTTAGGTGAACACGACTTTGAACATAATCGAGCTTATCAGAAAGAAACATTTGCATTCAATGTCCATTGATATTATATGGAAGTATGCTGGATTTTCAGGTGAATATCATTCAACGTTCTGTGGTATTTGCCAGGAAAGTAGTTGTTTTCACCTGAGATCTAATTCTCTGGTTCAATTATATTGAATCCTTTAGTGAAGAAACCGTTTAAATTCGATTTCTATTCATTCCACTTCATGGCACTTATCTTCATTATATGCTAGACGGGCTTGCCACTCTACTGAGAAGGAATCTTTATTTAGAAACCTATCGAGGTGGGAGATTTTCGAGTGTTTCTTTCTGTCACTAGGTACCGCCAGTTAAAGTTTATCTTTTCCGGCGTACCTATAGGTGTTACAAACTCGATGATGGTCTGTTTACGTTTGTCTCACTTCAGCCAGAGTTCTTTGACCTTTGGCTGGTTGACTACTCCGTACTGATGAGAGAGCGAACGTCAATGAAAGTAAGAACATAACGAGCTATCAGAAAGAAACATTTGCATTCAATGTCCATTGATATTATATGGAAGTATGCATGGATTTTCAGGTGAATATCATTCAACGTTCTGCGTGGTATTTGCCAGGAAAGTAGTTGTTTTTCACCTGAGATCTACCATTCTCTGGTTCAATTTTTTATTGAATCCTTTATGTGAAGAAAACCGTTTAAATTCGATTTTTCTATTCATTCCACTTCCCATGGCACTTATCTTTCATTATATGCTAGACGGGCTTGCCATTCCTACTGAGAATGAATCTTTTATTTAGAAACCTATCGAGGTGGGAGATTTTCGGAGTGTTTCTTTCTGTCACTAGGTACCGCCAGTTAAAGTTTATCTTTTCCGGCGTACCTATAGGTGTTACAAACTCGATGATGGTCTGTTTACGTTGTGTCTCACTTCAGCCAGAGTTCTTTTGACCTTTGGCTGGTTGACTACTCCGTACTGATGAGGGCCAAGAAAGAAGAAGAAGAAAGAAACATTTGCATTCAATGTCCATTGATATTATATGGAAGTATGCATGGATTTTCAGGTGGATATCATTCAACGTTCTGCGTGGTATTTGCCAGGAAAGTAGTTGTTTTTCACCTGAGATCTACCATTCTCTGGTTCAATTTTATATTGAATCCTTTATGTGAAGAAAACCGTTTAAATTCGATTTTTCTACACTGTAATTTATTTGATTTGAAATATTTATATTTTCACATTATTTTGACTTAATATCGAAAAACCACCCTAATTTTTAATCGAAAATTCTCGCGTCAAAGTATCAGCTTTTTTCAAAAAGTCGGTGGGCTTTTTATTCGTTGAAATCTCTACTTTCTGATGATGGAAAAAAAAATACATTACTATGGTAAATGTTCTCAGAAAATGCAAAGAAACAAAAAAAACTCGAATCCGAAAATCTACAATATTTTTAGAAAGTTGTAGAATCTTCTTTAAATTATATGCGTAGGTGCCTATTCATTGCTATTCTGAGATAACTTATATACCTGAGTGACCTACGGAAAATTTTAGCCCATCGATGGGTATTTCATAGAGAAGTGGGGAAGCGGCTAGGAGGGTCTGGGCCTTACTACCTGTTATTTCTTTGTATTTTCTGAGAACATTAACCATAGTAATGTATATTTTTCTTTTCACCATCAGAAAGTAGAGATTTCAACGAATAAAAAGCCCACCGACTTTATAAAAAAAGCTGATATTTTGACGCGAGAATTTTTGATTGAAAATTAGGGTGGTTTTTCGATATTAAGTCAAAATAAGGTGAAAAAATAAATATTTCAGATCAAATAAATTACAGTGTGTTTGGGACATGAGAAGGTAAGTTTTCAACAAATTTCGTGAAAATTTTTTTTTTGTAAAAGATAAAAATGAAAAACTAAAAACTTGGTTTTTTCAATTTTTCACATACATTTTGAGGTTATGTGGAAAAAGTGTAAATGCAAAAGTTGTAGATCTTTTTATTACCTACAACTTTTCACACGCTTTATATTAGATTCACTTGTATGTTTGTTTGTTTGTTTGTTTGTTTGTTTGTTTGTTTGTTTGTTTGTAACCGACTCCTTTGGGCGCGATTTTGACCCACTTCCAGACGTCTGAATGACTTGAAATTTGGCAGGTGTACATAATTCCGGTAACAATGCATTAAGAAATTTTTGTGTGGAAAAAAAACAAAATGGCGGCTCCAATATGGCGTACGAGTTTTGTGATTATGATCCGATTGCTTGAAAATTGGTATCTGAGAGTTTTAGTGGTTAAAGATTATGATTCTTTTGTCAAAATTGGAAAATTCAAGATGGCGGCTCCAAAATGGTGGACGAGTTTTGTGATTATGGTCTGATTCTATTCAAAATTGGTATGTGGGGTTTTTGGGGTCGAATATTATGATTCTCTTGTAAAAATTGAAAAATTCGAAATGGCGGCTCCAAAATGGCGGCCGAGTTTTGTGATTATGGTTTGATTCCCTTCAAAATTGGTATATGGTGGTTTTGGGGTCGAATATTATGATTCTTTTGTAAAAATTGGAAAATTCAAGATGGCGGCTTCAAAATGACGGGCGAGTTTTGTGATTATGGTCTGATTCCTTTCAAAATTGGTATGTGGGAGTTTTTGGGTTCGGAGATTATGATTACCTAATTTGATAAAATCATTTATTTTTTCAATTTGCAAAAAAATAATAAAAATAATAGTTTAAAAAAAATAAAAAAAAACACACTTTGATAAATAAACCACACTAAAAAGTAGGAAATAAATAATAGTTTAAAAACTGAAAAACCCGCTTTTATAGAAAACCGGACTAAAAAAATAGAAAATAGGAAAAAAATTTATCTTATTTAAAAAAAAGCGTGGGGTGCATGGTATCAATAATTATATAGTACATTACACACCTAGGGCAGTAAAGTAATAAATGTCTCAGATCACAGGTAATTGTTGACCAAGGCGATACCGCTTTTTTCAAAATAAAACACATCTTTTTCTTATTTTCTATTTTTTAGTCCGGTTTTCTATAAAAGCATGTTTTTTAGTTTTTTAAACTATTATTTATTTTCATAGAACTTGAAGTTTTGCCGGAAATCGAGATTAACCATTTTTTACCCTTAAAAACTCACCCCCTTCCACTTCCCGACCTCAGATCGCCCGTAAATTATTTTTCCTTTCACTTTTGTTATATTCTCTTCCTTTTCCAAAACGTTTCATCCTACTATTTTTTTTTTGGTTTCAAAAATTATCGACCCTGGTCTATTATACAAATTTGCCCTCAGAAATAATGTGAAATGACCGGGTGCCAATTTCCATGAGAAAAGTGACATGTCCATTTGAAATTCCGATAATACACGGGAGTGCCGTATGAAAAAAACCACCTGCGGATCGATTTTGAGAAAATATAATATCGTCATGATTCTGATACGAATTCAAGGCGATATTGCCAAATATTTGCACAAATATCCAGAGAAATAATTTTGTCCCCACAGATTGACTATCCGAATCACTGTGCGACGGTAAAAACCGCCAAGTGTGTAACCGGCCTGATGAACTTTTTTTTTTTCAGATTCGAAATAATGTGTGGTATCACATTTCTGTCTTTTTCAGATATTACTGTCCCTTACCAAAGCTGACCAGAGATCTGCTCCGGGTGAATGTAATGAAATTGATGGGTGATACAGATCATTTCGATTCCTACAACTTATTCGCCTACATCATGAATATAAACGAAATAAAGCTACAAGAAGATCTCAGTTTAGGTGAAATATTGATTGCTGATCTTGAACATCTCCAGATCGCACACCTGCGGAAGTTTACTCCGATACATATGAAGAAAGCTGAAACGATTTTGAAGGTATTTTGATTTGATTAACATGAAAAGATTCATAATTTGTATTTCAGTAGAGCCCCTCTAGCAGATGTGATTTTATAATTCAACTTCTATGATCTTTGACTATCGGAATGTATTAATGGAGTTATACAGGATATTTTGGTCGAGTTCAAGGCATAAAGCTTATGTTTAGGTAAGGTTCTTCTCGAGTAGAGCTATAACCGTCCCTTGTATAGCGGGATCAATGTGACTGATGACATCGATAAAATCGAATGTAATTTTATCTTACTTTTATCAATCTTGCGACAACTTTCTCGCTATATTCTCTCTATATTGAATCATAGTCCAATTACTATTTCCTGTGTGACAAACAAAGTAATAGAAAGAGGCATCTTCAATAAATAATTTCCATTTTTCGTGGAACATAAAATAATAACTGACTACCAGAACGGCTTTTATCCAGATAGATCAAGAGCGCGGCGACGGCCTTCATGGAATATGTTTATGAACACTTGGACTCTGGAAAGTAGGTTGCAGTAGTTTTATTCGATCTGTGGAAAGCGTTTGACTCCATTAATTTCAATATTGTATACGACAAACATTATGCAATTGGCTTCAGAGGAAATATTCTTTCATGCATAATATCATATCACATCAACTCAGATATGTATGATGTCGACCTTGGAGTTCCACAGGGCTCGGTGTTGGGTCCACCGATATTCTTGATATTTTTGAATGAACCCAGTCCCGAATGAGTTTACAATACGGTGTGAACAAATTAAATTCATGGTAAATGCTGATACTGATTCCGTTTTTTATAGAAAGATTGTAAGCAGGTCGATATAAATTATTGGAAATAGTTAAAACTTTGAAAAAAACAGATTTTTATCTATATATACAGGGTGTAATCAAACCTCTTACACAACAAATGATAGTCCACCAAAAATTAAACATATTTTTCCTTCGACATGTTTACGATAAGTCCTTAATAAGATAGAAAAAAATATATAAGCTATCTGGTCCAGGTGATTTATATGGGTTGGAGGAATGTATTGCCCATACTACTTTTGGGTATGTTGCTTTCCATTTGGATTTTTCTCAGTCTGCTCTTCTCGCCCTGTGGAGCCTGGAAAGTGTATGAAGCATTACCTCTATATTTTTCTGTCAGTTTTGGTGTAGCCTCCAGAGGGTTTTTTGAGTGTCCCCACTGGATTATGCAGTCTCTTACTAAGGTCTGCTCGATGTCCTCATATAACCTTCTCCATGCTTTTATGTGCTTTCCCCTGATTGTTTTATTGTATTCTGATAGTGGTCTAGAGTATTATTTCCACTCTCCAGATTTTTTCGCTCTATTGAATGGCCTCTTGTAAAATTACCAAGCTCTTCTCTATGTCATGGGTATTCTGTGTATTGATTTTGAGTCATAGAGTAATGTTTTTCCTGAGTTTCGGCCAGTATGTTTTTTCTGGAATAACGACACTTTTTCTCCGGTGGATGATAGATGTATAAAAATTCTCGGATTCCTGTAGCCCTCACCACTACCTATCCTATGTATCCTTATAAAATCCTTATAAAATTGAACAGGAGGGCACACGCGTTATTGCATTCCAATAATTTGTCCGTTTTTCTATTGAATTGATATTTTTTCAACCTTATCTGTTTGTTTCAGAAAGTTTTCTCCAACCGAATCAAAGGAATTCACATTTTGAACTACCCTTCGTTTGCTGACACATTATTGGGGATTGTGAAATCGGTTCTCAACAATAAGATGATCAGTAGGGTAAGCATATGATCCAAAAGTATTGGCTATCATTCACAACCAAAGGTGTAATTCAATAATATTAAGGCAATTATGATGAGATAACTACATGGAGAAAAATCGTTGCTTGAAAAAAATAATTATAAAAATCATTTACTGATGTAGCCAAGGGTAATACAAGTGATTATTTCTTTGATTGAAGAAGTATTAAGTGATAGATCTCTCGAATTGAACATTGATTCATTTTACTTCATTTTATGTGAAAGAAATAGTTCAAAAATTGATAAACCTAATTTTTTTCTGTATTTCAAGTGTTTAACCCGCAGATTTCTCATTATGAACTTTCCAAAATTCATGGAAGAACCGTTTAGACAAGAAAGTCACTCAATGGCAAAGCCTTCCTTGAATGGCAATCAGAACACTATTCCATGATCCATTCTTGAATCACACTATAAAATCATTCTTCTTGGAAAAATGATAGTGAATGAAATAATATGGTTAACATGATTATTAGGGTGAGAAAGTCAATTGAAACTGATCAGACGGATGTATTTTATTTCGTCAAATGAATAAAGTTGTGATAAATACAAAGGAACAGGTGGATAGAGAACAGAGTTTGAAAATACACTCATTCATATTCAGAGTTGAGATGAGAGGTGCATCCATAGTGAAAATTAATGTGTGGTTATTTTTATTTGCTTTTCCTGATGATACATGGAGTTAGGCCACTATTCGCTCATTTCAAAACCTGTGAATAAAATCTTAAAACTTTTTCATTTCAGATTCATTTACACTCTTCTGTCGATTCTCTTCTCAAAGACATTCCAGCAGATATACTACCAAGTGACTATGGCGGTGATGAAAGATCTTTGAGCAAACTACACGGTGAGTTTGGCATTTGTTTGAAGGTTGTAGACGATGTGGTAACGTGATTACTATCGTTTCGGACGTCCATCGTCTTAATGGATTCAAAAGGTTTTCATGACGTTTCGAATGCTTGTATCTGCAATCGTCTTCAGGTGAATACTGACAAGTTTAGGTGCTACTTACCAATGTACATGACTGTCGGTGCAATGATGCGTGTAATTCCGCCATGTGCAGTGGTGCGTGTAATTTCGCGCGGTGTTGTGGTGCGTGAAGTTTCGCGCCTCTGCAGCCCGCCAGAAAGAGCAATCAGTGGTTTCCATACGTTCTTGATCTCAACGCTTGGTTGACTAAAGGCGTTATTGGCTTCGATGTAGGCAGCCTCTTTGAACTTTCGTTTGGACCAATGCTCCCCTCTATGAAGAACACTTGCATCGTCCCATAGAACTCGATGGTGCCCAGTCCAGGCGTGGTCAGCGATTCCCAATTTTGATGTTTCTCCACGTTGAGTCCATTTCTTGTGCTCATCCAATCGTACCAATAAGGACCGATTCTTCTCTCAAGTCGACGGACTCCCAATGGGATCTTCCCTTTCTCCAATCATCGCCAACATATACATGGAGTGGTTCGAGGAATTGGCTATACGGGAGGCAGAATACAAACCAAAGCTATGGTTGAGGTACGTGGATGACACCTTCATTATATGGAATCACGGAGACAAACATCTCCAGGATTTCTTCTCAGGAATCAACAGAATCAGGGATTCGATCAAATTCACGATGGAAATGGAAACCAACAGTGCCTTACCCTTCCTCGATGTGAACGTTGAGAGGAAAGGCAATAGAATCCGCACCTCCGTCTACAGAAAGAAGACACATACGGGGCAGTACCTCAGTTACAGCTCCAACCATCCGAGTTCGACGAAGAGAGGGATCGTGAGAACATTGGTTGAGAGAGCGACGCACATATGCAACGACGTGGAGTCACTAGATGCCGAATTAAACCACATCAGAGAGGACCTTCACCGGAATGGATATCCCAAGAAACTCCTAGAAGAAGTATTGAAACAACTCCGGAGAACGAAGACGTCTGAAGAGCAACAACAAAGCACAGTGATCTGCCTTCCGTACATCAGAGGTGTCTCCGAGAAGATCGGAAACAAGTTCAACATCAAGAGCTGCTTCCAATCCGGAGGTACTTTACGGAGTTTCCTGACCGAGACCAAACCTGACAACAAAAATGAAATCAGTAAGAATTGCATTTATGAAGTTCCATGTGAATGCGGAAATTCCTACATTGGAGAGACAAAGAGACCGTTATTAGTACGATTGGATGAGCACAAGAAATGGACTGAACGTGGAGAAACATCAAAATCGGGAATCGCTGACCACGCCTGGACTGAGCACCATCGAGTTCTATGGGACGATGCAAGTGTTTCTTCATAGAGAGGAGCATTGGTTCAAACGAAAGTTCAAAGAGGCTGCCTACATCGAAGCCAATAACGCCTCAAGTCAACCAAGCGTTGAGATCAAGAACGTATGGAAACCACTGATTGCTCTTTCTGGCGGGCTGCAGAGGCGCGAAACTTCACGCACCACAACACCGCGCGAAACTTCACGCACCACTGCACATGGCGGAATTACACGCATCATCGCACCGACAGTCATATAAATTGGTGACTAGCACCTAAACTTGTCAGTATTCACCTGAAGACGATTGCAGATACAAGCATTCGAAAAGTCGTGAAAACCTTTTAAATCCATTGAGACGATGGACGTCCGAAACGATAGTAATCGAGTTTGGCATGTTAAGTTACAACGTACAAAAACAATTTTTTGGTTAGGAAAACGAAAACCACTTTGTGCAGTTGCAAACAACCTCAGTCCAGGAGTGCCTGCTGGGTGTTTGCAAACTGATAGAATTTGACAGTGAGATGTGCGAGCTCCTAGTAGTTGGCAAATATGCCGAAGAAGGAGCCTACCCCAACGACACCCGCATCTAGGTTCCAACGTCAACGTCACCCGCCCTGACCGTTACCACGCTGTTCCAAGCCCTCGCAACGTGGTACCCAGCCGCCCGTGGTACCCACGATAACCGTGACGAGCATAGGGAGTACGATCATGAGCAATGTGCTCACATGGACCCTTTTGGGAGTACAGACCGTCCCGATGCCACCTACCACGAGCGTAGGGATGGCTCCACTGAAAGTGAAAGACTGGCGGATAGCTTTTGAAGTGACAACTGACTCCGCCGCCTTCTTCGAAAGATTAGAGGAGGTAAGAGAGTCCCAAGGCATTGCACCAAACCGTCTCTTGCGAACAATGCTGGAATTACTGGAGGAGATGCCTGCATTATGGTTCAGAAATAATTATGCATGCTGGAAAAAATGGGAAGACTTCTGCACCGCTTTCCAGGACTTATTCTTCCCGGTCAACTACCGCATTGACCTAGAAGCGGCCATCATCAGAAGGACACATAGCCTGCGAGAGAATACTGAAGCATATATGACCGATCTGAAGACCCTGATTCGGCGCCATGGTGGAATGTTGCAGGACCAGGAATTAAACTGGCGATACCGCAACCTCAACCCAGAGTTTTGCCGTAAGATAAGGAGAACCGACTTCGATAACGTACAGGGGTTCGCGAAAGCTGCCCGACAGTATGGGCTTTTATGTGCAGAGATCGAACAAGCTTGGAGGCCAGCACAACCCCCGTTTGTGACACCATACCGAACACCGTCGAGACCCCCATTAGTTCCCGGACCCACCACTCAGGTGGCCGCACCGCTTCCACGTACGGATATTCTGATTATTTAGGCGGCCAAAAATATATTCAGTTTGAATCTGAACAATTAATGTTTTTATTAAATTTTATTACATTACACATGCATAATACTATCAATGATAATTATGATGATAATAATAAAAATATTATGTTTCTTTAAAGTAATGTACAATGTAGTGATAATGAAACGGGTAGCATCGATATGTATTTACTCATGTAAATATAGGTAACTCAATGAAAAACTCCAAGTAGCAAATAAAATTGAAAACGGAAATTTGTATCTGTGATATATAATGTAAAGATAGTTGGCGGCGTGCAGACAAGAATGTTTAAATCCTTGCAAAATATATCCTCGGGCGGGGATCGAACCCACGACCTCATGATTATGATAAATTCTTGTCTGCACGCCACCAACTCCCTTTACATTATACAGGGTGTTAGTGAATGAGTGCGACAAACTTCAGGAGTGATTGTGCTTGAAAAAATAATGACAGTTTTCTATATAACTTTTGTCCGCAAATGCTTCGTTTTCCGAGATACGGTGTGTTTAAAGTTTTTCTTGAAATCTGACTATATATTTATTGCTCTGAAACCAGTCGAGTATTGCAAATGAAATTTGATGAGTTTCAAGAGGTAGTTATTGCGCATTTTTTGACCTGCAATTAAGGATTTCATGTTCATCATTGGCGCGCATACGGGTGATGATCTCAATATTTCTGAAAAAAAAATGGTACGCAATTGAGATATTCCAAATAAAAAATCATTTTTGAATTTCCCGTTCAATTTGTGACAAAAAATCTCTTTTGCTTTTTTTTTCGTATGGGGCGCCGTTTTTATGCAAAAAAATTAAACATCTTAACGCGTATTTTTCATTTCTTTAATACATTATCAAGAACTATCTAATACAATAACGTTAAACCAGGACAATAACAGAAAATAACACTTATAAATAAATAGGTGGAAAGCTATAACAAATGTTCAAAATGACCTTCCCCAGACGTGATACAAGATTCAACTCATCGCCTCATTGATTGGCGTATTCGCGCAAATATTCCTGGTGTATTTCTTATTATCTCACAGCCGGCTATAATTCGATTCCTCAGGTCTTCAACATTTTCGACGGGAGTGGAATAAACTAATGACTCAAAAAAAAACAAATTAAAAAATTAAGAGGATTTAAATCCGGAGATCGAGCAGGCCAATGTTCCGTACCTCCCCTACCTATCCAACGATTTGGATATACTGTATGTAAGTGATTACGTACACCTAATGCTAAAATGGACTGGTGCACCATCATGTATGAACCAGAAGTGTTGTCTCAGCTGTAAAGGAATTTCTTCAAGAAGAACAGGTAACTCTTCCTGTAGGAAATTAAGGTAAGAGTCGCCTGTTAGTCGTTGTAAGAGAAAATATGGACCGATTAAGTGATCATCAAGTACCCGAAGCCATACATTTACTGAAAATTGATGCTTAAAATGAGCTTCAAAGATTCCATGTGGATTTTGCTCAGCCCAGAGGTGATTGTTATGGAAATTCCGTTAGACACTGTCGTCCAAAATTAGCCCCGTCAGTAAAGAAAACGCCATTTAAAAAATTAGAAATTTGAGCAATTTGATAAAGAATCCAATGGCAAAAAAGGCGCGAAAAAAGGCTCCAGGTAGTAGAGCTTGCACACGTTGAATATGAAACGAATACAATTGCTGTTCTTTAAAAATTTTAAATACGGTGAAGTTGGCAGTATGTTGGCAATTTTTCGAGTACCGCAGTTAACTCGAGAAGTGCTTCTTCTAGTTGCACAGTTCGTACTTTTCGAGTGCGCCCACAGTCAGCCGTTTGTTTCTTAAATGTAACATTTTCGCGCAAACGTTGGTGAAGACGAGCAAATATTGTGTGATGGGATACCCTACGTCCTGGATACAACTCAGCATACAATCGTCGAGCTTGCCAACCATTTCCATTACCTCGACCATAGACAAAATGCATGTCTGACAAATTTCGCATTTGTATAATTTTTCATTCTTTTCGATAAAAGAAAAATGAATTACTCATTATCATCGATATTATACCAAACTAAAAGCTTCAAAATGAAAAAACGCTGATTTGACATTTCGTTGAAATATTTGTATTCAACAGAATGTTGACAGCCTACTAACATCGCTACTAGATTATGTATCAAAGTAATGACAAATACGCGTTAAGATGTTTTATAATTTTTTGCATGAACACGGCGCCCCATACGGAAAAAAAGCAATCAGGATTTTTTGTCACAAATTGAACGAGGAATTCAAAAATGATTTTTTAATCTACATATCTGAGTGGCGTACCATTTTTTCTTTGAAAAAATTGAGATCATTACCCGTATGCGCGCCAATGATGAACATAAAATCGTTAATTTCTTGTCAAAAAATGCGCAATATTTACTTTTTCACACTCACCGAATTTCATTTGCATATCTGGACCGGTTTCAGAGCAATAAATAAATAGTCAGTTTCTAAAAAAAACTTCAACACCCCGTATATCGGAAAACGAAGCATTTGCGTACAAAAGTTATATGGCAAACTGTCATTATTTTTCCATGCAGAATCACCCCCTGAAGTTTATCGCACTTATTCACCAACACCCTGTGTATCGCAAACACAAATTGCCCTTCTTAATTTTCAAATTCGCCTTAATTGTTCAAAGGTCGGAGATCCACACCTGACCCTTGCTGAAAATCGCAAATTGTCGACGAGCCTAGGTGAAAGGTAAATTGGATCTTGATGATCATTTTATTGCGAATGAGTTCCCTTCCACCTCATAACTTTCTTTAAACACGCTAACATCCAATTCTGGAAAGCGATATCCCGATCGCAGTTGCGTACCTACGTCCTCGGTAGCTCAGATGGAAGAGCACTTGACTGGTAATCATGAGGTCGTGGGTTCGATCCCCGCCCAAGGATATATTTTTAACGAATTTGAAAATTCTTGTCTGCACGCTGCCAACTCTCTTTAAAACAAATAACATTTCTATCTCTCTCTCCCTCTCTACCATGAGGACGACGAAAACCACGGTTTCATTAGAAGATATTTCCACTTCTGAAGATTCTGCTTCTTCAGATTGATCGTTGAGTGGATTAGGATCAGCTGGCACTAACAGTTCCAGGGTTCCTTTTGAAAATAAGATCTTTGTTGCGTTGAATTTTTAACAAATTTTTCATTTATATATTTGAAAGGTCTATTAATTTCCAAGAGTATGCTAGTAAATATTAAAGAGAAAAGAATGATGGTCGAACGTGAAAGCCAAAAGATAAAGGAAAAAAGAATCAAGATACAACAAACCAAACAAACAAATGGATTGGATAAAGAGAGACAGAAAAATAATCTACAATGTTGATTGATGGCACCTGATCTTATTTGGTGTCCTGTGGATGAAAAAATCTTACCTGTTTGCTTTTGTCAAAAAAGTACTAGATTTTACTTGATGTTCCCATAAACGTACGAAGGTACTAGATCGTATCAGAAAGTACTGGATCTGGTACGGAGATACTGACTCATCTCGCGGTGCCTTTCAAACGTTTCGATTGCTATTGGGAATTCAAAATTAGATGCCAGCGCCAGAGTGGTGAAGATGCAAAACAGACATAAGTACATTGTTTGCCTGTTTTCTTAGAGGTTATACACTTGTTTTGAGTTTTTTTTTTTAATATTTCCATTTTGTATTCGTTTCCATTTTTCTTTGTGTAGTGTTATTAATTCCAAGACTTCAGTAATGTAGTGTATTTAAATCTTAAGATAATATCATTTGCAAAAACTCACTTCAAAGTATGTTCTAATTTGCTTCAAAAAAATATTTTCTGAATTTTTTTGATAGCTTAATGATGTCATTTGGTCTTATTATTATGAATTATTTTGAAAAAATGTTACACATTATTCGTGAATGTTGGAATTGATATGAAATTAACGAAAACAGTTTTTTTTATTTCATCTAAAACAAACAAGATGATCTGAAAATGTGTCCTTATTGTTGTGAATGTTTAAAGTTTCAGCATAGAATGTCACTTGTAAGTATTATAAGTTGGCATTGCCCCATCACTAGTTGGTAAGACAATTAGTCGTGTCATTTTTTTAGTAATTACATAACACTTATCACCCAGATATACGTATATATAAACACTCTTTTTCCACACTGTATGAATAATCTTCGGTACGTTGGATAATAACTCTCTTTTCTCCTAACTCTTTTCTCTCTTTTTTGGCCACAGAGGATAGGTACAGGAAGATTTTGGGAATGAACTGTATTTTTCTTCAAGATTCCAAGAGCCCGTCGTCTCTCTATAGACTCATTCAATCGTAGATTAGTCTAAACCAGAAAGTTATGTTAATTTTGTCACGAAAAATTATGGAAACTTACAACGGAATCGTTTTGCCCAAGAGTCACATTGAGATACACAACATTATTGATTTGAACTTGAATCACTCAGTTTTTTCACTCGAGGACATTTAATAGTCAACAGAACATTCACCAGATAAACCAGAATTTCATTAAATCTCACAAGATATTCGACAAGTTTAAGTACACAATGGCTAAAATCATATAAACATCAATGTTTCAAAATGTAAACAATGTACTCATGTATAGTTTCAAAAATCGACACCAGAGGGAGCATCCGTTATTTTGAATTCCCAATAGTATATCCATTCTTAGTTGGATGATCCACCCCTTATGAATGGATAGGATTTGCGGTTTGATCGAAAATGCCGACCATAGGCGGATATTTATTCTTTTACTGCCTATTATTGTTTAAAAACCAATTTCTGTAAAATATCTGGAAAAGGGGATTATTAGAGTATTTGGAAGGGATTTTCATTAACAACATTTTTTGGTAGGTTTATTGGGTGATGAAAAGAAACGGTCTGAAAGTTGATAATAATTATATTTTTTTTTTATTCAAGCAAAAATATTGTAATCATTATTTGATGTCACCCTGAGCTTGGAAGGTGTATTCAGGATAATCGGATAATTTCTTGGTGATTGAGTCCAAGGTGGGGCACTACCCTACCGGCCCCATCATTTTTTTTACATTTTCGATCTTTTCGTTTTCTTTCCAGAGAATGACCTACGACATATCGTCGGTCCCACGCCAAAATCGCGAACGCAAATTTCAGGTTCTTGTGTGATAATACCAATTTAGTACCAAATTTTTCAATGCCAAATGTATGAATGTATGTTGGGTTATCTACTTCTGAGTAGACAACCCAACATACATAGCACATTCATACAATTGGCATTGAAAAATTTTGTACTAAATTAGTATGTCAAGAACCTGATTTTGGCGTGGGACCGACGATATCCTTGTTTCCTTAAAATTCCTTTTGTGTTGATGAACATTTAGATTTCGTCTGCCTAAATCTGTTGGAACATTCGTATAATTGTTTTTTAAGGAGACTGTTGGATTTGAAGGAAAATTTAGTATTTCCGCTTCTCCATTTTGTATGAAAAATCAAATTTGGAATTTGAGGAAACTCTTACAGATGTGGAATTAATTTATTGTGTTTCTTATTGAAATTTACTATCGGAGCAAATGTCTTCCATTGGGAATTTTCCACAATTCCAATTTAAATTTCTTTCAAATCCCTTTTCTATGATTTGTGTAAACTTCCCAATGTAAGTAAAACATTTGCTTGAGTTGAAAAACAAAATGTCGTTCTTTTGAAATTCAATGCACTTGTGATTTCCACCTCTGAGAAACCTTTTTCTGAACAAAAATTTTATTTGTCACAGAATATCGAATTATAGAAAGACTTTTTCTCAAATCAATGGGAATTGATTGGACTTCTTTTTCTTAGTTTCAAATATGATAATATTATATTTTTTTTATGCCCTAATTGTTATTCATCTTCATGTGAATCACTGATTTGGAATAAGTTCGGTTTTATCAAAAAATGGCTTCGATTAACATTCCGCAGCCACTTTTTCGCGTAAAGAAAACTGGGTTTTTCCACTTCGTCAATGTACCATTTTTTCTTCTTCGTCAACAATTGTCATTTATTAACATTAAAAAAGAGTTTTCCGAACTTTTGTTACATCTTCGGAAATTTACGAGCTATCATTCGAAAATCACATCAAAATAGCAAGCAAAAGACATTAACTTCTACTGTTCAATCTTCGGTGAAACAAATTCAACAAATCCTAATTATTTGAATTGATCTAAGCAAGTATTCTGACTTTTTGTTTGATCTTGATATCCAAACTCTTTAGGAGGTCGAGTTTACAAGCTTTATTTTTTATATATAATATTTCAATTTCGTTAACAAAATCTACCTTCTATTGTGAACCTATGTGGCCCTTAAAAAATATAATTTTTTGATGTCTAAACAGGAATAAATCCCAATAACAAGACATAAATCGTTATCACTAGGAGAGTTTACAGTTTTATATACCAATACATATTAAAATAACCAATATATACCTGTATAGGTACACATACAGACATATATACCCACATAGGTTCATGCATTCTACTTTAAGTGTTCGGAAACACCTGAAGAGAAAAACATAAATAAGGAAGAAAATACATAATTCAACCTGATCACGATCAATTGAATGAGCCGTATAGTAAGGAGTATCCTCAAATATTTTGGCTTGTTTGTAAAAGTTTCTCAATATTGAAAGATAAGTGCCATGTGAAGTGGAATGAATAGAAAAAATCGAATTAAACGGTTTTCTTCACATAAAGGATTCAATATAGAATTGAACCAGAAAATGGTAGATCTCAGGTGAAAAACAACTACTTTCCTGGCAAATACCACGCAGAACGTTGAATGATATTCACCTGAAAATCCATGCATACTTCCATATAATATCAATGGACATTGAATGCAAATGTTTCTTTCTGATAAGCTCGATTATGTTTAATTTATGTCGTGTTCACCTAACAATCCGCATACCGGTTTCAGGCTTCTTGGCCCTCATCAGTACGGAGTAGTCAACCAGCCAAAGGTCCAAAGAACTCTGGCTGAAGTGAGACACAACGTAAACAAACCATCATCGGGCTTGTAACACCTATAGGTACGCCGGAAAAGATAAACTTTAACTGGCGGTACCTAGTGTTTCTTTCTGTCACTAGGTACCGCCAGTTAAAGTTTATCTTTTCCGGCGTACCTATAGGTGTTACAAGCTCGATGGGATATAGGTGTTACAAAAACGAATCGTTCCCATCATTTTCAGGCTCATTTCGTATTTTTGAAGAAGTTTTGGAAAATAGTGGCGGGTCGGGTGACGCCGAACAGGATATCTCTCTGCGTAGAGACGTGCAGCATAGGTTGAATTTTGCTTACACTCTCCAAAAACTAATAACATATCAACTTTTACAGTTCTTGTATAAATATTATCATTTTTCATGATTTTCAAACAATGAGGTACACAATAACTACCTAATTGACTTTGTAGAAGAGATGTAAAATAATATGACGACACGTCAATTTTTACCGCAACAGTTTAATGATTTTGTTTCAGTTGTGTTGGTCACAGGCTACTCGATGATTTTAAATCTTATTTTATTCTATTTTAATCTCGAAAGTTTTCTTACAACCTAATAGAGTGCAGTATCAAATTAATCGTGATAAAATGCTCTTTTTCTCTAACCCGAAGAGCCACCATGTTGCCATTTGAAAAAAAAAATAGTAATAACAATTTTAAAATCAAACGTCACATAGCTGAAACATTTTGACCGAAAACAGTAAACTTGTATTTCACAAACATTCTGGGACTGAAATTGGTCATTTGAACGTATCCATAGCCCTCTAAAATAAAAATTTATTTCGAAAAAAACATGGAAAAATAGTTACAAACAGTAACAAATGACACATGGTTGTATTTTAAATGCTATATGGAGACAAAAAAACTGAAAATATATCAGGTGTTCCATTTGAAAACCGAAAGTTTATGTCACTTCCGGTGAATACGGAGTTTGCATGAAGTTGAGTTACTTGTCAAAAAATGCAGTTTTATGCATTAAACAGATCCTCCAAATTTCATCCCATTATCTCCGAAAACAAAAAAGTTATAGGGGCGAGCCACCTTCCGTGGACACCCGGTATACCCCAAACCCAACATAGTATAATCTCTAGTGGCAAAAAATAGAAGATAACATACGAGAAAAAATGAAGAAAGAGGAGAAATTAAATAAGCAAAAGCAAAAGGACATAATAAACAAGGGGGCAGCGCAAACGCCGCCGAAAAACGCGGCTGCAAAGGCACCCTCGGAGAAAAGCCCGTATCAAATAGCATACGAAGAAGATCAAAAAGAATTTAAAGTGAAAGAGGCCGAACATAAACGGCAATTAGAAATTTATAGACGAACGAAGGAACTCCATAGCCCTCAAAAAGCAAAAAGTAAAGAAAGCGCAGTCGAGGAATATTTTGAACATCTATCGGAAAGCGCAATGGAAGAACGGAACGAACAACAGGAGCCAAAAGAAAAGAGAAATACTCTCCCACAGGAAGATAGTAGCCTGGAAGACGAGTACTACAACTACCTAGCATCATCTGACGATGAAGTAACATCAGAAGATTACATTTTTAGTGATGGGGGCACGTACATGGGTCAAACCATTACGCCCCGCTTTACGAGAGAAGAAATAAGGTCGCTAAAAGACCAAAAAAAGAAAAACATCGAAATCAAAAACCAAAAAACGTTGAGGAAGAAATACCACATATCTTCCCAAATGTTATTGTCCCAAATGAGCCAATGGATACACAAGATAATGTAAATTCACCTGTATCCGAGGATATTAATGATAAAATCCCGACAACGAAAAAGGGAAAGAAAAACAAGAAAAAGGAGGAATTACCTAAGATAACAGAACCCCCGCCTATAATACTAGATGGGAAGCCTCTACTGAAAGAAAAGGCAATCTCAGAACTTAATAAACTTTGTAAAAGAAATGTGAATGCAAAGTATACACAGCAGAATACACACATACATACAGAGTGTGATGAGGATTTCATGGTAGTCAAGGAGTTCATAAAAGAGAAAGGCATAGGGTTTTTCACCTTCACCAACAAGGCTGAAAAACAGCACGCCTTTGTCTTGAAAGGACTTGACAATGAACCAGCTGTAGAAGACATCAGCAAGTGGCTATTAAAAGAGCACGACCTGAAAACCATCAATATATACCAGATGAAGAAAACTAAAAGACCACTCTACTTAGTAATAACCTCAGGAGACATCACTTTAACGTACCTGAAAAAGCAAATAAAAACTCTACACAAAACAGTAGTAGATTGGGAAACCAGGAAAACAGATGGCGACGCGACACAATGTAGGAGATGCCAAAGGTGGGGGCATGCCGCAAGAAATTGCAACCTCCCACCTAGGTGCCTAAAGTGCGCAGAAAAACACCTGACAAATGAATGCCAAAAAAGCCCAGATACACCGGCACGATGTGCCAACTGCATGAAAGAGCACCCGGCAAACTACCGGAAATGCGAGGCTTATATCCGGAGAATGGCAGAGAAAGAAAATCAAGCCACAATACACCCCACAAGGAACACAGGACAAACGAGGGAACCTAGAACACTCAACACAAGAGAGCCAACTCGCCCCTCAGCAGGCCCACGAGGGCGAGAACCAGGGCGTTATTCAAATACTTCAAAACAGCCAAATGACGCGGGACCCCAAACCAGAGTGGAAGAGGGGGGAGGCCTGACCCAGTAGATTTTGGCGTTGACTCAAACACAACTGCAAAGCCAAGAAGCTATGACTCAAATTTTACTGACTTCACAAGACATACAAAGAATGCTAGTAATTCAGACTCAAATACTACAACAGCTTGTCGCAACGCGGGCGGCAGAGGTGCCGAGGGACGTGTGGGGACTGCGGCATATGCCACAAATTCCCCCACACTGTCCCGAGGCACAACAGTCGTGAGCGAAAACGACAAGCTGAATACAGGAAACAATAAAACATAAAAACACAAACACATACAACACAAAACCGAACTCAAACATAGACACAAACAGAAAAATAATTCAAAAACAAACTCAAATGCAGACATAAACTAACACCCACAAACAATACAAATAAGTCCAAACACACACAAACCACATGACAAACCCCTAACCAGGTTTTTATATTAACTTTTCCTGGGAATAAACCGCAAAAACAAACACTAATAAAGTCAAAAATCCTAAAGCAAAAACTACAAACTCTAGCATAAACGTTAAGTAGGAGGCCAGAAAAAATACACAAAAAGACATGTACTGACTTGAAAGCTCAAGAGAACAGCGTTAAGATCTGCTGGGAGGGGCTCACTCCTCGTTCATTCGTAGGTAATAGCCCGTCTTGGGACCGAGACGTGTCCCGGAGGCTTGCAAAGGCACCCGGAGGGACGCGTCGGCCCTCTCCGGGCTGGGGGTTGCGCACAACCGTCAGCTTGTATCATGGTACAAATATTGTAAATATCTGTATATATGTACATAGTTAGTTTTTAAGTTGAACATGAAATGTAAACACTGAAAGTTATAAATAAATGATATTGGATTGGATTGGATTGGTCAGCAAAGTTATCGACTGGTTTTTACGCAGGAATAGATTTCACTGAATTTGGTCCACTATATATTTCATACGGGGAATGATATTGATTTATTTTTCCGGTTTTCTTCATAATTCAACATTATATATATATATATATATATATATATATATATATATACGATTTTGAACGAACTCTATATTTATTCAACTGAGAATGGATATCCTATACCCTGCTAGCGAAACAATTTGTCGTGATGCAGAATGGCGTTGGCACATTTCTTTATGATCACGGTGCGGAGTCGGCACGGCGTTGTTTAAAATGAATACATCGGTCTACTTGAGTTTTATTTTCGAATTCAAACCTAACATACATTAATTAATGATGTTTCAACGGTTATTGATAACGGAGAAATGATTTTAAATAGTAACTTTGTTACGAGTTGCAAACAAGAATCGGTTATAGGGAAGCCTTTTTACAAGCAACACCCCACCCTCGAGTCTGACTGAACAGAAAGTTCAAATGGACATCATCTTCATATTTTTCAAAGTTCAAGTATTAATTATCAACATTGGGTAACACATAACATATATTGTTTTCAGAACAATGGAAACTGAAGCTGGACGAACACAAGGATAGATTTGACACATTAGAAGCAATACATGTGAAAGAAGATTTACGCCCATCTGAACTGAAAAACGATAATATTTTAGGTTACTATGGCCACTTCAAGAAACTTGATATTGATTGAAAATATTATTTCAGCTTGAATATTGTTTTTTGAGTTTAATAATTTTTGCAACGCCTGCCTCAAAAGTTCGATTTTGGATTACTGTGTATCGTTTCGAAGGTGCCTAATATTTTCAGCTTCGGCAATACGTTCACTTTACGCACTAGTACGCAAAGTATGCTATTACTGTATAGTTTTAACTATACTAACGCGGTAATAAGATGTCACAGAAAAAACACGATTTAATTTTGCTCTCCAGAAGTAAGTACGTGACTGTATTTTCATATTTCTCTCAAATTTAATTTTCAAAGCAGGTATTGCGAAAAACAATGTATGCTACTCGTGGAATAAGGAGTGAATATAACAATCGTGATCACAATATTCGCGTTGAGATTTTTGATGCATTTACATGAGGACCCGCATGGTTATCAAATTATTCTGCCCTTAGTTCACTTGTTGCATAAACTACTATTATCATACACATAAACCTTTCTTGTAATCGATGAAACTTCCATTTGCACTTCTCGAGATCTTGTTGATATGTTTTTAAATATATAGGATGATGTTAAAACTACTTTGATTTCTTTGTGTGAGTGAATTGTGCCAAACTGACACCAAATGTGTTGAGAGTCTTCCTGATGATCGTGGAAGCGTGAAATTGATTTTCCTCGCAAACATGTATAGAAGACCTAGTGAAATGCGATGCCAGTCTTGCATCAATGTTACAAATGATTTCCAGCGAGTGCTCCTTTTTTGAAAACATTTATCTATATAAGTTCTTGGAATAGAAAATCAAACGTAAATCAAAATGTAAATGACTACCCAACAAACATTTCAAGTAAAATTTACGTCATTTCGACCTTCAAATATGTCAGCGCCCAAATTGGCGAAGGTAATTCTTACGTTATGATTACCTTAAATTCACCAACATGGGTAAAAAGTAAAAAGTAATTCAGAAGACGGAAATTGGGCAATCAAGACATTTTGCCTAGTAAGTCGAAGGCATAAATAGGTGAAATTGCCTTCAGAGTAGTCGACTGATTGTAAAAATTTATTCATTTCCACCTATTTTGGGTTATAAACACTATATTAAAACAAACAATAGAATGTTAGAAGATAATACATGTTTACTGCATAATGTGTATCTTAACCTACATGTTAATTCGTAAAAGCTTTGAAGATGAATATGGCGTATGAAAAAAGAACTGTCAAGAAACGTACAGTAGAGAATGATGTATGCAAATGATGGTTTCTCATTCACATCTAGTTCGGATTTTATTTGCGATACAAACTTTTCTGTAATAATGTTGAATTTTATTTATGTTAAACAAGTGGGCCCTTCAAAACATCAAATTTATATGCAAAAAATTCATAAAATCAGGTGTACTTCCTCAACTTTTTTCATCAAACACTGCAGAAAATAATTTCATAGATGAAGTATGTATATATATATATATATATATATATATATATATATATATATATCATATAAACCAATTTTTTGACTATCTATCATTAAAATATAGTCGATTCAAGAAAATTATGGATCATTTTTGCAATGGCGGAAACGCTTCAAGCCAAAAAATATGGCGTCTATCCCATATGGGACCTTTAAGTCGCATTTTCCTAAAATTTCAACTTTGAGAACACATAGGCTTTATGCAAAGTCGAAAATAACTTTTATTCCTGAAGTTAAAGTCCATTTTCCTTAAATTGAAATTTCAGACCCATTCACATTGTGGTCACGTGATGAGATACAAATTTGTTATGGGATGTTTTTCCATGCTATATGTCTACATATACTCTCCGTTCTCTGGTTGGATTGGAATCGTGGATGAAAAATATATTGTTGTTTTCAATATTCTGAGCAGAAACACTAAAATGATCATTTTAATTCCTGATACGGAGAAAACATAAACATACTTTTCTACTGTTGATTGTAAAACCAAGTATTTCTGTCTAGCCTATACCTAGTTACTCAAAGAAAACGATATACATATACTACAAAACCCCGTAATAAGAATGTATTCTGAAATTGAAGTGTTTTTTCTGGAATTGAACATCAAATATCAGTGGTATTTAAAAGAGTACGCGATAATTGTATTCAGTGCACATTTTCCATTATAATATCCATGATAATGTTATCTGAGTGTAAGGAGAGAATCTCTATCCGAAGAGAAATAGCCAATCATAACATTTTAAATATCAAATGTTGGTAGTGATTGGCTCAAAAATTGAAGTATGTCATGGCCGCGTTCCGCATAGTCTGAAAGTACTCTTAGAAAGCTAACTTTGCAGAATACCAAGCTCGGAAATATCCAATTCAATTTGTTTACCAATTATGATTCCCTTTAAAAAAATCGAGATATTATGATTTGCTTGAAAATTTTGATTCGACGTTTTCGGACGCCGAAATGATTAGTGTTGATGTCATCGTTTCAACACATCGATCTTTTATTGTTTTGCTATTTCCTTTCGTTTTGTTGCATTTTATTCAATACATTTTTTACCCATTTGCTTCAGCTCGACCAACTTTATTGAATTTCATTGAAAACGTCACGGAAGTAGTTTACCGCTGGCGACAGACGAAGCTTGTTGAACGCAGCTTATCTAGGCATTCATTCTGTTCATTCTGTCAATCCATTCATTACCGGCATAACCTAACATAAGCATGTTTTCTATTGCCTCCGTCGATGGTTAACACTTATTTGCTTTAATATTTTATTCAAAAAAATGGATGGTGAATGTTTTGAAATAGTTGAAGTCATTAAAAGACGTGGAGCACATAGTAGGTTATTCCTATGTACCACATAAGTAACATGATGGCTCTGATCTTTGGACTTGTAGGTTCGGATTATATTCCCATTCTGGCAGCTAATCGATAATAGTTGGTGGTATACTTGTATGGTTTATTAATTCTATTCGAATTTCTATTTGGCATTTTATAGATTTCTAAAATACAGATCCAAAATAAATTATTTGAGGAGAGTAAATTGTATCATGTCATGCTCATCCGAATCGATTAGGGCTTCAATATCTGATAATAAACCAAGTTACTTTGAGGAATTCTTTTTTGGTAATTTTGACTTCGTTGTATACATTTAGTCTTATTGGACAAATATTGTATTAATCTCGCCCTCATTGTGGAACAGTAGGTAGAAACTAGGACAAAAAATGCCCCGGCAACTTAATTGGTGACAAAATAGGTAATGTAGAGTGTATAGTAGACCTGTTCACCGACTTGTTTATTTCCTGACTATGTGAACATACATGAGGTAATAATTAGGTTAATATTTACTAGAAAGTATTCCCTGAAAGTTCAATTATTTTGAACACATTTTGCTGGTCACCTTTGGGTGACATTTAACCTAATAAATAACTCTATTGACTCATGAGGCTGTGAAGGTATATTTGAAGTTCATAATGAGTAATTTCATACTATGCACTACGCCTATTAACTTTATGATTTTTGAAGGAGATCCGGTGGTCTCAGTTACGGTTTTTATAACTCGAATTATAACTTTGGAGTTAGTTAGTAGTTGAAGGTAGAATATTTGGTCAGAAATAGGTGAATTCGGATTTTTTCAAGCCTTTTTACCCCTCTGCTTGGTATAATTTTCCTATAATGTTAGTTGGGTTACTGACTCACTGATTGACTGATATACGATCAACGCCCAGATAAAGCCGCTGGACCTGAGAGCTAAAATTTTGACAGCATATTTTTTTTATATTCCATCCTTAAAGGGGTGAAAAGGTGGGTGAGAAGGGAGGTGAAAGTACAGTTGGTTTTGAAATTAGAGTCATGAAAATCAGTTTTTGGGCTCTTCTTCGCAAATAAAGATAAATGTGTTTCGGGGTTTTTGAAAATTTATCCCTAAAGGGGTAGAATGGGGGCTGAAAGTCGGTATAGTTAGATTCATGGAAATTGGTATTTGGGGGTCTTTGTTACAAATAAAAAATGCGTGTTCCGGTGTTTTTGTATATTGAACCCCTACAGGGGTGAAATGGGGATTAAATTGGGAAGTTTGTATAGGAATTCTGTTAGTTTCCAAGTTAGGGTCATAAACATTGATATTCAGAGTCTTTGTTACAAATAGAAAAAATGTGTATTCCAGTGTTTCTAAAAATTCAACCCCTAAAGGGGTGAAAGTTTGTATGGGGGTTCCTCAAGTTAAATACTACCAGGAAACCGGCTGTGCCATCATACGAAAGACGGTTCGTAGTTATATCCTTTAAGGTGATTCTGCTCAGTGGCCATAATGTTTCAGACACCTCAATTGACACTAACAAGTTATGGAACTGTGGATATTGATAATGAAACGCAATTAATAAATATAAAAAAGACGATTTCGCGTGAAATTAGAAGAAATTTGGGGAAAACATTAAATATTTCACAAGACAGAAGAGCAGATTTAATGCCTTGGCTGGTTTCCTAGCCTCGGCTATGAAACACGAGCCGCGGCAATAAGTGTCATAAAATTGAATAGCCATATATAAAAAACGAAAGAAAAGCAACTCGAGAACGCAGCTCCAGTATTGTGTTGTTGTATTTCTTATTAAAAAAATAATTATGTGATTCGGGCCATTTGAAAGATATTTACATGTTTCCGTACTTTACGGGCGCACTGTATATATTTATGGTGATTCTTGATTCATCCAGTAACACAGTAACAACCGATTGTCGATTCAAACTTATTTTTTATTTTACATTTCATCTTACGTCCAGGCCAAATGAAAAATCAATTCACGTACGTTGAGAAAGTTCAGTGATACTTTTTGGAACATATTACCTCATCGGAATTCTACTATAAGCACGATCAATTGTCAACTGGTCATCTATATTCCAAATAGGAATTAGAAATGGTGAAACAATACTCTACAAATGACATTGTGGAGCAAACAAACAGAAGTAAAATAACCTTGAAGCGGGCTCCTGAAATGTCACTTCATCATTTTATTTTGACAAATGGTGATCATACAAGGTATATTATGAGAATGTCTAATGGGCTAATAGTCAGGTGGCTTAGAGCTGCATTTTAAGATTACCGTTACCTGGCGGATAAAAGCACCGAATTTGGTATGAAGGTATACTTACTAATTTTAGCCTAGGAGCCCTCTGAAATTTCGAAAAATTTTAGAAAAATTATGTTTTTTGATTTTTTTTATACTTGCTTCATGTGCCAATTAACAAGGCTGGGATACTGCAATGTCTTGACCAGCTAGGTCAATCAGAACCCCCTTCAACTTATGACTCCAAATTTCTAGACGGTTCAGTCATCATCCATTGCCTGCCCACTACAAGTGTGGATACCTTTAATCAATATGCTGATAAGATATTTCTACCTCACCTTTATAAGCAGCTGGAAAATTCTCAAAGGTTAGATGTTGTTTGGGACACCTACATTCCAGACAGTTTAAAGGAGTCTACCCGGGAATAAAAACTTTTTAACAGAAAATTAAACCGACGAAAAAATCAACTGAAAAGCAAAAAATAAAATAAACCTTCTTAGTCTAAATGATAATTGAGCTCCTAAACTAATGTAAGTAACTGATTTTGAGTCGGCGCCGAGCTAACAATTATCGAAGATCATTATCTATGAAAGAAGTAATCAAAACGCAGCCGTGCATCTCGCTGCCATCATTTCACGCTTTACCTAATTCAATTGCTAGTTTGTTTGGCGCCGACTCAAAATCAGTTACTTACATTAGTTTAGGAGCTCAACACCAAACTGCCACGAAATTGGATGGACTTTCTCCGTGACTCAATGAACAAGACGGAACTATTCAACTTTTTGACTTTCAAGATTCTGGAGTTCGAATGGCCGCCAGGCAAAGATATATATGTCACATCAGGGAAAGCAGTCGCACAAATTGGTTCAAACATACCAATGGAAAACTGCAATCATGAAGAGGCAGATACAAGGATTGTGGTTCATGTACTACATTCACTACAACTAGGGGCAAAGAGTATTCTTGTGCGTACTGTAGACACAGATGTGATTGTCATCCTTATTGGCACATTCTATAAACTAATGGTGACTCAACCTTTGGCCGATATATGGGTGGCCTTTGGCATGGGCAAGCATTACAGGTTTTTCCACATCAACGCGATCTGTATTAGCCTGCGGGAGTCAAAATCACGAGCACTACCTGTGTTTCACTCATTCTCTGGTTGTGACACAACCTCCGCCTTCAAAGGTAAGAGTAAGAAGTCTATTTGGGAAGCATGGCAAGCATTTCAAGACATCACTGATACATTTGTGTATTTAGCTACTCATCCATTCCAACTGCTGAAAGCTGACTCCGAACACTTTAAGAAGCTGGAGCGAGTGACTGCTGTTCTGTATGATAAAACCACTCCTTTCAGCAGTATCAACCAGATAAGAAACGAGCTCTTCTGTCAGAAGAATCGAGCAATGGACAAACTTCCACCGACTGAGGATGCTCTTCTACAACATATCCGTAGGGTAGTTTATCAAGCCGGTATTTGGACGACTAGCACACAAACACAGCAAGTGATTCCTTCCTGCAAAGGAGACTGCAGCAACTGCAAATATGGGAAAGCCAATCTGGACTGCTCACCACTATACAAGTGCAAGTGTAATTTACAATGACTGTTGCATACTAAATTCCATGGAATGAATAGCTATAACTTTTTTTTTTGAACTCTTATTAGCGTTACATTTATACTTATAAATCACTGTAATTAATGATAGGGATATATTTTATTGTATATTATTTAATATGTAGACTACCCTAAGTTGAGTTTGTACTATACTTAGCTGGCTTGACGCTGTTATTAAAAATTTATATCAAAATAGCTCGTGTTGAACGTGATATTTTGACGTATTTATCGGCCATTTTAGATTTTAGAGCCGTACATGAATTTTTTTAGAAATTCCAGAGGGCTCCTAGGGTAACATTTAATAGTATACCCTAAGGTACCTTCATACCAAATTTTGTGCTTTTATCCGCCAGGTAACGGTAATTTCGTTAAGCCACCTCACTATAAGTTGAGACCGATGTTATTCAAATGTTGATACACCATAGAAACCTCTGGCCCCTTTCTTCAGGCTCCTCCATGCTATGCCATTTTTCATAAAAATCAATCAGGGGATTGCGATTTACATTTGAATGAGATTAACGGTGACGTTTGCCCATCCACTTTTGAAATAAATCGAAGAGTTTTTCATCCGATAAGTATAACTTTTTCTTGTAAACTCTGCTTTTCGTACTTTTCCTCCCGCAAAATGATCCCAGAGAGCCATTACTAAAACTCGGTGATAATACAATGATTATAAAGCCTTGTGCAGACTAAAACATCAAAGCGCCCTGGGGATGATAATGAATGTTATTGCCATACATAGTCTAGTCAAGATCTTGAAATCGAAAAAATTCGGGTTAAGGGTAGTGTATTTTTATTTCAAGTTGCATCGAGAAACGGTTACCCTTTGAGAACTCAAATTTAGTAGGTGAACTCAGAAAGGATAAGAGTACTAATTGAAAATATTGAGTTTTAAATCTTTTCGACAATTGAGATTTTTTGTCGAAAATTCGCCAATACATGCTTTTTTTTTATTTCAAATGAAAGACCCATGAAAATAGTTCAATTTCCGATTAAAATCGAATCTCCAGACAATTTCATGGGACATTACCTTGAAATACGAAATGGGCGGCGTATATCCAAATTCAATCACATAGCGAGAAATAGTTCCTTCTTCACCAACCATTCTTAGTGCGAATTTACACGATCCAATAAAATTGATCAATAAATTGAACAATAAAATTGACCAATATGGGTCATATTTACACCTGCCAATTTATTGGTCAATTTTGGAAACAGTTTTTACTCAGGAATACCAACATACTGACAAGAAATTTTTCAACTATAGGAAAAGTTCCGAATATTTTTCAATAGCTTATTGATTTGACTTTAATCCATTCTTAAATATCGTTTGAACTGATTAGGATCTGCCCTCGGGAATTCTTCGTGGACTAATGTCAAGTTTCCTTTCCTTCTTTTTCCAATCCAAGGTATAATCCACCATCTTCTATATATCTTTCTTTTATATTATTCAATGCACATTGTTGCGAATGTAACGCAACGTAAATTATGTTTTTTTTTCGCAGAATATTTTTTCTCGCGTTTAGGGTAGGGTATGTGAAATCACGTAAATAATGACATAACCTGAAAATCTCTGTTCTATCAGGCATCCAATTCATAGCCGAAAGTTACTGCAAATTGCCACTGAAAATTGATGAAAAATTAGAACCGATTCTAAACTCATAAATTTATTGGTCAAGTTCAAAATGACGACCATTTTCTGTCAATAAAATTCAAGGTCACAAAATTGACCAATTTATTGGATCGTGTAAATTCGCACTTAGTCCAGCCGTTTTCGGATAGAGAGCGCCATTGTAAATTTCATTAAGAATGAATTGGGTCATTCTTCATAATCGTATTATGGGGAATAATTTGGGGAAGGATAAATAAAATCAACAATTCGTGGTGGGGTCCGGAGGTTCAATGTGTATAATATAACCAAGTTTTTCCTGACTGATAAAATAGGCACACGAGAAATAATTGTTCTAAACTTCCTTCTGAGGGTAGTGCACCTCTTTGGCAGTTGATTTATTCAATATTTCAAAAATTGTGTATTTTCGCAAAACGCTGATATTATTACAAGCTTTTATCCACTTCGTCTTTTTTGTTTCTCTGTGATAATTATTTATTTCTCGATTTGTACGTTCGGGTGAAATTTTGCAATCCATCATGAAATTTTTGTTACAGAAAAAAACAGGTGGCAGACGAGTTTCGTGATTATGGGAGGCTTCTAATCGGAATTTGTATGTGGGTATTGTTTGATTCGAAGATAATTAATTTTTGTCAAAATTCATTGATCTAAGATGGCGGCTCCAAGATGGAGAACGAGTTTTGCGACTATGGTCCAATTCTATTTGAAATTGTTGTGTCGGAGTTTTTTTTTTTTTTGTATGATCACGCATAACTTTTTACAGAACAGTTCGATTCCGATGATTATATTTTCATTGGATAGAATGTACTTCGAAGTTGGTCCCATTCCAATTTGAACGGAAAAATCCATCCCTATGGGTAGCAAAATGGAGGATATTAATCGTTCACCCTCTGAATTTTGGTCCGTTAATCGATTCTATCATGCATAACTTTGTAGGTAGTGGGTTTTCATTTGGATGACTCTTTTTTTATTAGATAGGGTATATCTCATAGATGATCATATTCCAATTTGGAATGAGATAATCCACCCCTATGGGAAGAAAAATAGGGGATGATTGGTTTTTCACTTGTGAACATTGGCACACATATGTAGTTGACATTGACAGATCCTCCTACATCCGTCACAATAATTACACTCTATGAAAGGATGGGATTATATACAAAGTGATGAAATCAACTAACCAGAACTTTCAAAAATAATTTAAATTATATAACAATAAATAGTTAGTCATATTATTCAACAGTTAATAGTTGAAGTAAGCTAGCTAAGTAAGTATTTTGGAAGTAATCAAAAATTAAGTAGGTAGTGATTAGTAGATTTCAGCCACAAAAAATTGAAAAATAAAAACGTATTAACAAAAAATCAAACCGGCGAAAAAATCAACTGAAAAGCAAAAAAATTAAATAAATTTTCTTAGTCTCAATGATAATTGAGCTCCTAAACTAATGTGAGTAACTAATTTTGAGTCGGCGCCAACCAAACTAGCAATCGAATTAGGTAAAGCGTAAAATGATGGCAACGAGAAGCACAACGGCGTTTTAATTACTTCTTCAAAGTAATATCTTCGATAATTGTTTGTGTGGCGCCGACTCAAAATTAGTTACTCACATTAGTTTAGGAGCTCAATTATCAGTAAGACTAAGAAGATTTATTTCATTTTTTGCTTTTCAGTTGATTTTTTCGTCGGTTTAATTTTTTGTAAATTTTTTTTTTGTCAAAATTTATGAATTTGAGATGACGAGTTTTGTGATTATGGCTCGATTGTATTTAAAATTGGTATGAGTGGATTTTTGGGGTCGAAGATTATCAATTTTCTGTCAGAAATTAATAAGATGACGGATTCCATGAATAACTAGAAATAATTATAGTTCATCCATAATCAATTGCAGAAGCATAAAAAACAAGTTTTCCAGTCTTGAGGCGGAATCCGACGAGCAGCAGAGGCGGAGATAACTAATTTTATTAGGATATTTCAATATTTTAAAAATACGTTAGAATAAAAAAAATATGCCATAAACCAGGAAGCATGTTTTAATAGGCAATCGGATCATCATAATTTCATTTTTCCATGCTCGAAAAAAAAAAACATATTTTCCACCAAAACACATCACAACTATATAATATTTTAAAACCTATTTCGATCCCAGACCAGAGACGCTACTGGCTTTCATTTACTCAGACCTCCTGAAACTGGTGATTTATCAGTCTCAACGTATAGACACACCTACAAGCATTATCATTGGCTTGCGGTCACTCAAACAGCTGTCACTCAAACCCACGTTGACTATCGGCTCTTTTGATCTACCGTTCGCCGACGGAGAATGTTTACGAGTAGTACACATTATTTTTCGTTCCGTTTCTTCGCATATACGCTCCTGTTAGCGAAGTGAGTATTTGATTTGCTCCCTATAGAAACAGCTTCTGCCATTGAAAATAATTAAACTATAACTAAAAATATAAAAAAAAGTTGAAGACAAACTTTTACACAAACGCATCAAAGAGGAAAAATAAATAAAAAACTATTGTTGAAGACAAGTTTTCATACAAATGCACTAAAAGGGAGAAACACTTTTCTTTAATTGTTTGACCTAGTTTATTCTATGAATAACAAATTCATAAGCTTGCCGCGAATACAAAATAGGTATTCTTGCACCTTGATATTTAGGAGAATGGGATTTGTGATTTATAGTACGTATTTTTGGAGTCGCAGGGTATGATTTTGTTGTCAAAATCAAAAACATTCAGAATGGCAGCTCCAATAAACAATTCGCTTTTGAAGTATTTGAACGAAATATGGTTTCTTGGGGGGGTATGAAGGCGCGTAGTGCACATTTTTCTATGGAAGTATTTTTTTCTTCAGATATGTGACGTAGGTGACTCATTCTGATTATATACCTCGAAATGAATTCAGCTAATCAAATGCATTCAACTAACCAACCAAATCCCAATATAGGCCAACCAATAGAGAAAAAATAGGGGTTATTTTCACACTTGAATACAGATGCAAATAACCTGTACTACATTCTGGAAGATAGTTCGTAGATGAAAACCCTGGTGTCGGCCCAAACAAAATCGCTTTATGGAATTTTTTTAAAAAGAAATACTGTCAAAAAGGACCATTTTTTTTACAAATATTTTTAAAAGAATTGAAGGAATCGTTTCACACTCAGTAGAACTTTTGTAGAGAGTTAAAAAAAACCTACAAAATGTTTTTTTGTGCGACCGGATCGGTTCATTCTTCACTGAGAATATCTGGAAAAAATAGACCATTTGTAAAAACTCATAATTTTCAAAAATTCAAAGCTGGACAAACAATCTTGAGAGAAATGATAGATAATAATATGTAGTTCAACTGTGCGCAAGATAGTTTCTGTCCGATATGTAGTTTTTGCACAATGGCGTTATAAACAATTTAAGGGCTTACCTTGCAAAATGCCCCGATTCAAGGGAAATCATCGTATTTGAATTCTGTGAACGGCATCTGGAAGTAGAGATCAGTATCTACAATTTGTTTATTTTGGATTTTCACCTGAGAAGTGGGAAATGAGTTGAAAATGTCACTGACAGTTGTTTCGAACGCTTGAAGGTGCGCTCGAGGCAGAGTCGAATAGTGGGGGTAGTGGGGGAACCAACCAGTGGAGGATTCAACTGATGAAAGTTTAACATAATACAAAAATGTTGCAAGTGTTGATAAAAACAAAAATATGCATTAATATCCTTTAAATTTGAATTTTGTGTATTTTCATGGCATTAAATTAATCGAATAGATGCAAAATTCAATGAATGAAAATAGGAGCTTGTGAATTGAGAGCTCATTAGTCATAATAAATAATAATATACTTCAATCAACAATAAGTTATCAAAACCATTACAATGATGTCCATAACAAATTGCCGAGAGCGTCAGTAAATGAAAGTATACACAGTAAACATACAAGACGAGAAATATAACATAAATTATGAATTAAACACGAATATCGACGAACCACAGATATACACTGTGTCCGTAAAGTATGGAACAAATTCATTTTTAGCTAAACAGGTCATTTTAAGAAATAATCCTGAAACACGTCGATTTTTGATGTTAATTTACCGTATTTTAAAATAATAATCTAATATACAGGGTGAATTACGTTCGAGTAATGACGTCACCGTCATTTTTTTCAAATGGAACACCCCCATTTTGTCTCAATTTTCGGATTACTCTAGCTGAGCTGATTCCAATAATGTATCACATGTTGATTCCAATTGGTACAGGGTGGACAAAAATATAATAGTTTTGTGTGTGCTCATAAAGTAACGCGTAACATTCTTTATTAGGTAAATTAACAATATAATCAAAAATACTTATTGTCTAGCGGACAGAATATGCTGGAATACATGACTTTATGAATGTTCGAACTGCAGCCCTTGCTGTATTTGACAGTAACCCAAACGGTGTACAAATTCTTGTTGAACCTTGTGTATGGTTTCTTGCGTAATATTGTTTATTTCTGTTCGAATTTTCTCTTGTACATCTGCAATATTTGCTGGTTTAGTTTTATAAATAACATTCTTCAGATGGCCCCACAGAAAATAATCCAAAGGATTCAAATCTGGTGACCTCGCTGGCCATTCAGTGGGTCCACGTCTACCAATCCACCTGTTCGGAAAAATTTCATCTAGGTACCTTCTAACATCTACAGCATAATGTGGAGGTGCACCATCCTGTTGAAACCATAAACTTTCATCAAAACCTTCAGGATTACGTCTGCTGGGAAACAAATTACGTAAAGTAGGTACGAGATACCCCCTTAAAAACTCAAGGTACGTTGCCCCGTTTAAATTACCTTCGAAAAAGTATGGTCCGATGATTCGATTTCCTACAATTCCAGCCCATACATTTACCTTTTGAGGGTATTGTGTATGATGCTCACGCATCCAGTGGGGGTTTTCTTCTGCCCAGTATCTACAATTCTGACGGTTAACCTCACCATTTAACATGAAAGTGGACTCATCAGAAAAAAATATGTTTTGTATCAAGAGAGGGTCTCGGTGACATTTATCCATCATTTCTTCGCAAAATTGGAGTCTTCTATCGGGATCATCTTCGTTTAATTCTTGCACAAGTTTGATTTTATAAGGATGCCATTTTTCAAGCTTCAATAGTTTGTGTACCGTTGTTTTGCTAACACCGATATAGCGACTAACTTTACGAACAGAAGTGTGCGCATCTTCTTCAAAACTCAGTAAAACATCTAATGCTGTATCAGCATTTGCAGGGGGACGACCTGATTTGCGTACATTTTCAACATTACCAATTTCTCGAAATTTCGTTTCAATCTTACTGACTGTTGAACGTTATAGGTCTTTCTGATATTTATCATTAAACAAATTGCACACTTCCATCTGAGTTCGCGATCTGTCTCCATACCCAATCATCATAAGTATTTCAATTCTTTGTTTTACACTTAACTCCATTTCTACTTCCAATTAAATCTAAGCAATCATTCGAATATTCACGAATACCAAAAATATTGTAGTACTAAACTGTCACTGAACATCAATAAATTACTAAACAAATAATGACATTTCCCAAAAAAGTAGACGACTATGTTTTATATAAATAGATAAGAAATATTTTTTGTCATATTCTGTCTGCTAGACCACAAGTACCAAACATGTTTGGAAACAGCTCATTTTTATTACTCTAAACATGTAGCAAACTACGGGGTGTTACATTTAAACCAATTGCCGCTAGACAATAAGTATTTTTGATAATATTAATAATTTACCTAATAAAGAATGTTACGCGTTACTTTATGAGCACACACAAAACTATTGTATTTTTGTCCACCCTGTACCAATTGGAATCAACATGTGATACATTTTTGGAATCAGCTCAGCTAGAGTAATCCGAAAATTGAGACAAAATGGGGTGTTCCATTTAAAAAAAATGACGGTGACGTCATTACTCGAATGTAATTCACCCTGTATATTAGATTATTATTTTAAAATACGGTAAATTAACATCAAAAATCGATGTGTTTCAGGATTATTTCTTAAAATGACCTGTTTAGCTAAAAATGAATTTGTTCCATACTTTACGGACACAGTGTATACATGTATACAACTAGACATACAGTGGTCCCAACAACCTCTCAAGAAAAGAATTCGTCAAGTGTGTGAAAGTTCTTTTGGGTCAAGGAGTCTTTGAGCCTATTTTTGAAAATGAGAATATTTGGCACACTTTGCACTTCTTCAGGTAAATTATTAAAGATTCTTCAGCCATTGTAGTACAAGTTTCTTTGGTAAAACTTGGTTGAGTGCCTTGCCGGAAGTAAATTGTTCTTAAATCTGGTAGAGTAATTATGCTTCGATCGGTAGCAGCTAAACAATGAAAGATTCTTATGAACATAGCACGATATTTCGTATATGTAAGTATCAACTACGGTTAAAATTTTTCAATTCGGGATGACGCTCAGTGATCTGGCTTCGCCGAAAAACGGCCAAAAGTCGTGTTTTCATTAATTCGTTAACGTTTGAAAGAAACTGTTTTTGGGTTTCGATAGATATTGCTTGAGCCTAACTTCCAACATATAACTTCTCTTCATATTCATAACGCGCAAGCGCGAATAACTCGAGGATTTCATATCTTGTGAGAATAAATAGATTATTTTTTTAATTGCTTATATTTTCGGAACCAGTAATCGGATTTTAATAATTGTTTTGTGCATGGAAAGCTAATTAACTACAAATTGAAAATCTGTACAGATTTATGACATTTTTGAAACACAATTAGGGCGGACAAATTAAAAAAAATTATCATTATCGGTGTACTTTTTTTTCAATATCTTGAATCAATTTATGAGCGATGCGCTATGAACAAAAGTAATGCTTATATATTTAGAATTTTATTTTCATGACGAATAGCGGTATATCACTTCTCAGTTGAAGAATACGATACCTACTTGTTAAATTCTGAAAATGCAAGTAATTACAATTTTTTCAAACCAATTTTAGGTACATTTAGAAATACTACCTATTGGTAAATATTGAAGATATTAGCTTATGACAAATACTTCGTCATTTGAGACATTCACAAATGAAGTTCAATGTCCAGAGTGGCTTAAGGCGGGCAAGTAGTTGTTTTCTGTTAGATATTCAGAAAAAATAACTTCATTTTTATCGTGGATTTTTCAATTCACAGAAAAATCTGTCTTTTCAATATTAAATTGAGAATGTTTTCCATTTCAACATGAATACCCCTCTAGAGGTGGGATATCCATGTCTATTTATCTTGAACAATCGAAGCTAGTGACTAAAGTTGATCTTTCAGTCGCAGATGATTCCATATCTAATTTTATGAACATCAAACAAACAAATGACACGGTTACAATCAACTAGGTTTATTGAAAACAAGAAAATGACAGTATTATTTAACAAATCATACTCGAATAAAACCTATTCATTAAAAACAAAACAACGTTACTCTCAGTATAGTAAGGTGTTCAAGCAATCAATGTAGAAATTATTTTTTTATTTTATTTTTTCATTATAAAAAAAGTTACAAAAGCAACAATATGCATCGATATGTCAAAAAGTATAATTTTTTATAGCGTAAAAAACAGTATTATTCACATTTAATCTTCGAGAGTCTTCAAGATATACATGCAAAAAATCTATAAAAAAGATTTTCTGAAAATTGTTAAAAAAAAACACAAACAGACAAATAGTTTAATTTTTTTTCTATATTATTAGTTAGGTAAAATGATGATTTCAAAAATCAATTGTTTGAAAACAATTTTTTTCATGTACTTCAATAATATATTTCGTTAAAAATTATTATCAGCTATTTCTAGTAACGTAATGAAAAGAAGTGTCTACATTCGAATTGTTTGTTATATAAATAGTTGATGAATGATTCATCGTCCTAAGAATTGAATATAGTTGGATTTAACGGGTATTAGGACCAGGGAGTAAAACAAATTTTTTATCGCTGACGTTTCCGGATCAATTTATTCCTTTTTCAAAGATGAAATGACAATATTCACCTATAGGTTGAAACAAAGAACATATCTATGACCCACCTTTGAAACTAAGTTTTTCCTGCTCATGGATCCAACTGAAAAACTGTTGAGTAGTCGATACAAACTCTGGTCGATAAAAACACATTGGCACAAATAACACATTAAAAACTTTAAAATTATATATAAACAAATACATACAAGTTAAAATGGAACAACACACAACCGTGTATGGTCAATGTTCAACTGATCATCCCACCTGAAATATTCCAGCGCTACATATATAAAAAACAAAAAAACAAAACAAATCTTTTGTGTATCATTATTCAGAAATCTTTTTTTCTTCTGAACCTTTCTAGAATACGGGTGTATATTTTAGTCAGGTTTTGTGTATCACTTTTTTGGTTTACGCAATTATCATGGAGATTGATTTGAATCATTTCTCCCAATAATCTCTTTGAATAAGTCATCTCTTTTTCCAAAATTTTCGCTGAATCGAAATCAAAATTGCACGACGATTCAAAATGATGTGCAGCAAGTGCTGTTTTTTATTTCTATTCTTTTCATAGCAGTCATATTTGTGTTGATATATTCTGGTTTTCAGGTATCTTTTAGTTTGCCCTATATAACATTTCCCACAGTCACAGGAAATACTATATATTACAGATAAATCTGATTTAGCTGGTATCTCATCTTTTAACTGCGTGAATAATTTCCCTGTAGTTTTCAAATTGTAGAAAGCAAACTTGTGAGAATCAGTTAATAATTTTTTCTAAATTTTATATGAGGGTCCATCTAGATATGGAAATTTAAAATAGTAACACATTTCTTTCGGGAAAATATCCTGCCCATCTGTTCTTTGACGTTTATCAATTAATTTCATGGGGTAGTTGTTGTTTTTCAACAAGTTCTTCGCCTCAAATAAATTTTCCGAATGGAAACATTTATCTCCAAGACTAAGTGCTCTTGAAATTAGGTTGGAGGCTGTGTTAACCTTTTGGCTGAAAGAGTGTTCTGATAAATAATTCCAAATTCTCCCCGAATTGGTAGGTTTCATGAACCAATTGCTGAGTAATTTCCCATCGTTATCTCTTATAATTTTGAGATCCAGAAACGGCAGTTTGTTTTTTTTCTATTTCTAACGTGAACTGAATATTTGCGTTGAAACTATTGAAAATATTTAATACTTCATCAGATTTGTCAGCTGAAATATCAAGAATGCAATCATCAACATAATATTTAATGAAAGTTATATCAAAAGGTAATCTCGATGTTATATTCGCCAACACAGGACTGGCTGTTCCTTCTTTTTCTTTGTAAAATGTTCCTTCGATTATAAAATAACTTGAGTCAAAAATAAAGTCGATTAATTTGAGAAAAATATACATTGGAATATCTGTATAAACAGAAATTATTTCCCATTCTGATATCAAAATCTCTCTAATCAAATTCTTAGGAATATTTGTAAATAGAGAGACGATATCTAAAGAGATTAGAACATCATTATGGGGTAAAACAATATTCCGAAACGTCAGCGATAAAAAATGAGTTGAACTCCCTAGATTCCCATGAAATCCAACTATATATAAATAGTGTTATAAATAAAAATTCAACATTTATTATATTTCAGATACAAAAAAATCACAGAACAACCATATGCATCAATATATAAAAAAAAATCATACCGTTTTAAACATTTTTTTCTCTGCTACCGCTATAACTATTATAGTATACACGAAAGTTCTGCTTAAAACGATTTTATAGCTTCATGATGAATCATACTGATCAATTTAGAGCCAAATTCGCAGCTTTTATTAATTACATAAGTCATTATTTGCTCTATAACTGTTCTGTATATTGCCAATTTCCTCTTTATTATAATCTGACTTGACTAAATCAAGAAATTTAGAATTCTGAACATGTTGGATTCTGTCTCTTATGACTTCTTCACACTTTCAAGACATCTTAATGAGTAATCCGAAAAGAGTTAGTTCACTTGTGAATACGAATTTAATTACACAATATTGGATAATACTCGTGTCGGAAGCTCCATCCCTCGCAACCATTGGGGGGGGGGGGATGTCTGGGGGGAAACTAGAATATACGCCGTAAGTTCTTATTAAAGGATATTTCAAGATCTAGTAGATGACATCAAACTTGAAATCGTTTCAGTGCGTACGACATTATTATCTTCAGCTTGGCATTGCTTTATTTGGCGTGTGCTTTGCACAATCGAATCTCGCATTTGTGTCATTGAAAAGGAATATATCAAAGTGTGGAAATGTGAGTATTATTCAATTTTTTTATTTTTGCAGTTGCTATATCATACTGACAATTTTGTATAAGTATCAATGAATGAAGGGGAAAAATCATTAAAACATATAAACCTACCAAAACAGCACCGAATTTATGATTCCTTTTTTAAACGTTTGTAATATTCAAATATTCAAAATCAGAAATATAAGTAATGGGACAGATAATTTTTTTAATGTCAAATTAATATTTTTGAACAATTTATATATTAAGTACGGTTTAAAAATGAGTGAATACGAATACATTGTCAAAATAAAAGATGTATTCTTGAAATTTTCCAAAAATTTTGTGAATTTTGAAGGGTTCTGAATATTATTAGTATATTTATCGCTATAATATATTCTATATTAAACCTCTATTGCATGAATTTAAAAAAAAAAAATCGTTGAAAAAATATACAGGGTGTTACCAAATAAGTGCGAAAGTTTTCAGGGGGTGAGTCCTTGTTGAAAATTGAAGGGGTTCTTTTATGTAAACAAAAGCTCTTAGGACTTCCCTTGAAAAGTTATACGCTTCCAAAAATGAGAAAAAAATTTTTTTTTTCTTGAAATTTCTGAAGAGTTGAAGAAATGGCATTTTGTGAGCATGTTCTACCAATAGAAAGGCAATTGTTTTTATTTTGTTGTAATCTTTCAAAGGGGTGAAACATGCAACCCCTATTCCATTTTTCAACCTACGAAACCAAAAAGGAGGAGGTTCTCTAGTCGACGCGTATATTTTTTTTTTCTTATGTATGACCATGCATAACTTTTTACTGAGACGTCCGATTCCGATAATTCTTGCTTCAGTGGATAGGGTGTACTTCGAAGTTGGTCCCACTCGAATTTAAAAGATGAAATCTACCCCTAAGAGTGGCAAAATTAAGGATATTGATCGCCGCTCACCCTCTGAATTCTGGAACGTTAACCGATTCTATCAGGCATAACTTTGTACTGGGTTCTTCGATTTGGATGATTCTTTTTTTATTAGATAGGGTATACCTCATAGTTGATCAAATTTGGATTTGAGATGGAATTATCCACCCCTTACGGGTAGAAAATAGGGGATTATTGATTTTTCACTTGTGAACATTGGCACACATATGTAGTTGACAATGACAGATCACTATTGTCATTATTTTTGTTCTCCTACATCCGTCACAATCATTATATTCTATGGGAGGACCGAATGATATTCAAAGTAATGGAATAAACTAACCAGAACAACAAAAATAATTTATATTACAACAAATAGTAAAAGTAGATAATCATATTATTTAACTGGTAATAGTTGAAGTAAGGTGGGTAAGTAAGTATTTTGGAAGTAATCAAAAAACAATTACAGATTTCAGTCACAAAAAATTGGAAAATAGAAATTTTCAACAAAAAATTAAACCGACGAAATACGGAACTGAAAAGTAAAAAATAAAATAAACCTTCTTAGTCTCAATAACTAAGCTCCTAAACTAATGTAAGTAACTAATTTTGAGTCAGCGCCAAACAAACAATCAACGAAGATCATAAAATTACTTCAAAAAAATTATCAGAATGTCATCGCGCAACTCGATGCCATTATTTTACGCCTTACCTAATTCATTTGCTTGTTTGTTTGGCGTCGACTCAAAATTAGTTACTTACATTAGTTTAGGAGCTTAGTTATTGAGACTAAGAAGGTTTATTTTATTTTTTACTTTTCAGTTCCGTATTTCGTCGGTTTAACTTTTTGTTAAAAAGTTTTTTTACCAAAACTTTTTCTCAATAAAAAACTTTTTTTTAACTCCTGTGTTGTGTCCGTAAAAGCGATAGTTCCATACTAAAAAACTAAAATAAAACATTGTGCATGAACGGATCTTCTGTAAATGGAATCGAAAAAATCTAGTAGTTGGCTGTCACGTTTTGTTTGCACAACTTGTGACTTCAATCGTAGTTTTTTTAAATCGAAAAAAATCTAGTAGGTGGCTGTCAAGTCGCTTTGATTTCTATGTGGTAGTTGAAAGTTCAATTGTATATATAAATCGTTTATGTAGTCAAATAACTAATATCAAGTACAATGAGTAACACAAAAAACATATGATAATATAAAAATATGAAACTCGTAAAAAATATGTATATAGGTACTCACAAAGGAACATATGTAGCAAAATGAACAAACATGCAGAACATACACAACAAAAAAAAAATAAAAAAATGATGTCACAATATGTTTGTACAGAGGTGCTTCTTCAGCCTAATGTTAAAAATATCAAGACTTCCAGATTTTTTCACATCAATTGAAATTCTGTTGTACATCGTTACACCTTTGACAAAAATAGAATTCTGGCTATATATTCTGCTAACCAGGGGAACACGAAGGTTGCCTCTATGTCTAGTGTGGTGCTCATGAACTTCCTGATTGAGGATTAAAATATTCTGCAAATACTCAGGCGTCATACAAGTTTTGTGTCTTTTGAATCTTCAACATGAATAATTACACTAACGCTGAAATGGCCGATATTTATCTGGTCGTACCAATGGAAATTCTTTGGAAGCCAGACGGCTCTATGCAGAGATGTATCCTCAGCGCGTGATACCTCATCATACAATTTTTGCACATATTCACCAACGCCTCTGTGAAAGAGGGTCTCTTAAAAAACAAACAACTGATTGTTGTAATACGCGTAATTTTGTTTTGTTTGTATTTTGAATTTGATATTCTAGTAAAACAAAACATGGTACTGGTACATGCCTACATTAAAAGTTAAAACAAGCGGAATAATTTTGAAATACTACGATTGAAGTCACAAGTTGTGCAAACAAAACGTGACAGCCACCTTCTAGATTTTTTCGATTCCATTTACAGAACATGCACAATGTTGTATTTAATTTTTTTATTAGGAAACTATTGCTACTTTATAACGAAATTATAACTACAAAATAATTCAAATAAAAAGTAAGTTCAAACCCGACTTCTGAAAAATCACGCTCTAAAAAGAATGAAAAAAAATAAGTTCAAAAACTAAAACCCGACTACTGAAAAATCACGCTCTTGAAAGTATGAAACCAGAAAATATTCTCATCTGAAATTGTTATGCACAACAACAAAATGGTAAAAAATTGTTTATTAAACTTATAACTTATAAAAAATTTTGTAAACAAATGTCCTGTTTTTTTTTCTTATGTAATTAATCCTGTTTATGCAAAAACAGCAATAGCAAAACAATTTTTTTAACATTTTTTAATATTTTTTATTTTAAATTTTTTTTAATTAAAAAAAAAAAAAAAATTTTATAAACTTTCATAATGCGATCTTGTTAAGTATATATTTAAGAAGGCTCCAAGGAGCGAAACGTTTTTAGAGCTATTATTTAAACATTTACGTTGTTTTTTATGAAAACCGAGGTCCGAAAAATAAGGACTAATTAACAAATCCCTAACTTTTTGAAAAATAAAATTATTTTTTTTTCCAACGTGACTGTTCTTTCAAGTTGAAAGTTGAAAACACACCATAATTCATTCAAATTTTTAAATTGATATTTAATAGTTTAAAAAAATATTTTGTGTGGTGTACTCTCTTTAGAGACCGCGCGCGGAGCCCTATTTTCAGCATTGAATTAAAATTATAAATAATGGAGATCCGAGAGTCAGTATTTTTTCATTGGTAATTTCCTCTTCTTTAAGAATCGTTCTTTCTATTTTTGCTATCGCTTATAGTTTTTGAGTTATTCCCATAAAACACTGAACCCCTTTTTTTGTTATTGTTTTTTGTTAATAACAATTACAATTTTCGTCAGCAGAAAAAAACAAAAATATCCATCTCAGAATTGCATTTTTGGAGACTTGGAACTATTTTTCGCAGGAAACTCACTTCTCCACTAGTCTACATATGACTGATGATTACAATACTATATTATGAATGAAGGTGTTGAAAATAAATTTAAAATGAGATTAAAATGTGGGCATAGAAGAATAAGAGAAGATATTAATATCGATGATTACAGACGGAAAGCTAAGCCATAAAGTAATCTAATCTAATCTAATTGAAGAAAGTAGATGATTTCAGAAGAACAATTATATTACATTGAGTTTGTAGGATATTAGCGTTCCAGTTCAAAGATATGGAACTGCAGTGATTTTTTAAATTTGTATAAACATATCTACAAATACAGAAATATATCATATCTACAAATATAGAAAACCCTAAAACTAACAACAACTAACCCTAAACAGAAAAAATTGCTGCTTGGATCGGAAGCTGATTTGAAAGGCAATTATACAGTGCTCGTCTAAAGTCCGTTTCCCCCCTACTAATTTTTGAACCACTTGGTATATCGCAACGAAACTCAGATGGCTCACATAGGAGATAAAAATCTACCTTTTCATGAAAAAATCACAGCTAAAAGTTTCAAAATGGCGGCTGAGCGCCATCTTCAATAATACTTTCAAATAGAACACCCCATATATCATTCCATTTTTGAAATCTGCTCATAATTCTCAACAGCTTTCTTCAATACACTTTACTCCTGAATTCAATTGTTTTCGAAATATTAACGTTTGAAAAGTGACATTTTGGTCATTTCAAACCCAACCAAAAACACTAATGTTGCTTTCAATCAAGTTTGCATTGGAAAAAATCGTTGTCGCGGTAACATCTTGTTTACTGTCAAACTGAACTGCTAACTGTCAAATATTGCGTTGGGTGCCTAAATCCTTTTATGAAAAGTGTGATCATGGCTCGTAGTTCAGACGATAAATTTGAAGCAGTTTTGATATTTGGAGAAGCTGGAAGAAATTATTATCTAGCAGTTCGTATGTTTAATGATAGATTTCCCAAGAATCCTATTTCGAGGACATATTTGCGCAAACTTTTAAATAAGGTCCAAGAAGCTGGTACGCTGAAAGACGCTCCAAGATCAGGAAGACCGCCTCTTTCAGAAGGAAAAAAGGTAGAAATTGTTGCTGAAATGGTAATCAATCCGACTCAGTCGACGTCTGCAGTTACTGAGTCCTAAAAAAAGAAACGTTTCATCCCTATAAAATGAAAATCCTGCATGCTCTCACGGAGGATGATCCAGACCGGAGGGCTGAATTTTGTGAGTGGTTAACAAGAACAATTGAAGGAGAACGGGGCTTCCTAAAACGTTTTTTCTTAATGGAAAAAGTCAACAAACGGAATGTACAATACTGGAGCGATACTAATCCGCATATTTTTAGAGAGGGACATACCCAGTTTCCTAAAAAGGTGGATGTTTGGGCGGGGATTGTGGGCAATCGCGTTGTTGGACCGATTTCCATCAGAGGCAATCTTACAGGAGTTCTCAGAAATCTTTTAGAAACTGAAATTGAACCTCGAATAATACAAATTGTATTAAACAATCAGGAAGAGTTTGAAAATCGTGAAATCATATTTCAGCAGGATGGGGCACCCTCCCATTTCGATCGCATGGCTAGAGAGTTCCTCGATACAAACTTTCCTGGGCGATGGATAGCTCGCAGGGGAAGTACAGAATGGCCACCAAGCTCTCCGGATCTCAAACCTCTAGATTTTTTCCTTTGGGGGTATCTGAAGTCAAACAATAGAAGAGTTGGAACTCATAATAATAGATACATGTGAAGAAATAGATGAACAGACTTTCATCAACGTGAAAGAACCTATTTATAATAGGGCCCTTTATTGTCAAGATTTAGGAGGGGGCCACAATGAACACCTGACGAAATAATTGTTGTGGTTAAATAAAAGTGTTATTCAAAAATAAATTATAATTTTTCAGCTAACTAATTTGTTTTTACAGAACACATTCGTAGGTTGATTTGTTGAAAATATAAACAGGATGTTCATAAAATCAGATGTGGAATCATCTTTCTATAAATATTCAATTGAGAATGTTTCCCTTTTCAACATTCGTAGGCTTCGAGATTTTCCGGTAAGCGATAGTGTTTATCCTTAATAAACTCCTTTACGCCTCTTATTAGTCGAATTCATTGAGAGATTTAACTACAAATCAATAACAACGTTTGGTTAGCAAAATGTTTTACCGGAAGTGACCAAAATCCATACTTCATTTTAAACCGGAATGTCACTTTTCAAACGTTAATATTTCGAAAACAATTGAATTTAGGAGTGAAGTGTAATAGATAAAACTGTTGAGAATTATGAGCAGATTTCAAAAATAATATATATATATATATATATATATATATATAATATATATATGATTTGAAAAATATATTAAAGATGGCGCTCAGTTGCCATTTTGAAACTTTTAGCTGTGATTTTTGCATGAAAAAGTAGGTTTTCATCTACTATTCAAGCACTTTAGCGAGCACTGTATGTAGAAAGGATTATAATTGTAAAAATTCGTTAATTATCACGATAAAAATGGGAGAATAAAATAAATAACGTGAATAAAATCGCATGATTGTTAATGAAAACGCCTAGGTATATTTTCAAGCTATTAAAGATATTGATTTGGTCACAAAAAAAAATAATTGCTATTTTATACTCAATAAAGGTTTTTTATTTTTTAAAATAAAACCGATAAAAAAAAATCAATAAACAAATACATGTAGCTAATGATTAGTGCTCATTTAAAAGATCAATTAATCTATACTAATATTATAAAGAGTTAAATTATGTTTGTTTTTTGTAGGTATGGAACTACTGAACCGAAGTTAAACATTTTTCCATTTATAAAAAACCAAACTATCCTTGAGTAATTTATTTGATAAAAAAAAATTAGTTCGAAATCTCAATATATGTAAATTAAGTCTGAAGAAAAAGCGCTGCCTAGCTGCTTTATCTGCGGGTGCTAACCAAATGGTTGGATATTCTTGAAAATAACGGCAACGGTGCAAGATTTCCAGTTTTAATTTCAAATAAAGCAACACGTATTTCAGTATGACCAAATTGTAATATGGCGGGAATTTAAAGTTGAGAAGAGGAAGTAGGGTATTAAGGTGACTTGAACGGTGGTTTCTAATGAAATACTGGTTTTATTTTGCGCTTATTTACGTTCAATAATTCGATTTCTCCATTGACTGAATGATTTTTGTTTCCAATGATATAAAAAGGGAAAATCCAGATTTATACGTGAATCTATAGGCACCGGAAGTTGAAGGAATTTTTTATAAACATTTTTTTGAGTTGTAATTTCGTCGGATGATAACGCGAGTTCATAAACGATACGATTCTTGTGAAAAAAATATCGGTTTACTCGAGTTCATGAGCACCGAGGGTTTCGGCAATATGAAAGTCGGCACCTACAATTTTTGTTGAGTTTTTTTTTGTCTGGGACGAAAATGTATTTTCCGCTGTGCCGAGGGTCGCGGCATAGTGAATTTTCCTAGTTGTCCTCATTGAAATGCACAATCTAGTGATTTTTTCACGTGTTTGGAAAAATAAGATAGATAACGCGTCTGTTTAATAATTAATAAAAAAGACTTCCGGCAGGATTTACCCCGGCACAGTTGTCGTTTCATGGAAATGTTTTCATGAGAAACCCTGTAGAATACTTCAAAACTAACCGGTACTACAAGGGCTCTTGGACTGAAGAATATACAGTGCGGTCCGTATGTATGGAGTAAATACATTTTTGACGTTATGTATTTGTTAGAGAAAACCTGAAACACGTCCATTTCTATTGTCAATTCGACAATTTACTGTATAAAAATATTACCCCCTTCTTGCACCCCCTCTGAATTATGAGCATCCCCTTAAAAAATTTAAATGAGAAGAGGGGTCGTGTGGCATCATTTTCAAAAAGGGTTTTCATTTTCTGTTCAGCAATATAAAGTTTTTCAAATTTGGTGCGATCGTAACTGAGAAAATCTATTTTGAAAATGTAAAATTTCGATACTTCACGTAGAATAAAGAAAATAATGTCACATTATGTTTAGGAAGTATTTTTCAATTTATTTTACAATTAAATTGAATGTTCAAAATGACCACCATTCACTCCTTGACAATAAGCAAGTCGATCTTGGAATTTTCCTACAACATTTTGTAGGACCTCAGGGGTTATGATGTTAATTTCTTCCGTTATCCTAACTTTTAAATCTGCAATATTGTCTGGTCTATTCAAATATACTTTTGATTTCAAATAACCCCATAAGAACTATTCGAGAGGTGTCAAATCGGGGGATCTAGGCGGCCATTCAATCTTTGCACGCCTACCAATCCACCTATTGGGAAAAACTTCTTTCAAATAATCTCTAAAAGTGCGTTGGAGCTCCGTCTTGTTGGTACCAAATTGATCTATCTATTGCATTTGGATCATTAACATCAGGAAAAAGTATTTTTAATATAGGCTGTAAAAAGTTCATGAAAGAAATCCAGATATACCTCACCATTAACTGTGCCTTCAAAAAAATAAGGGCCAATAATTTTGTTGTTAATGATACCAGCCCAAACGTTAGCTTTTGAGGATATTGTGAGTGAGCCTCACACATCAAATGAGAATTTTCTCTGCTCCAATATCTACAGTTTTGTCTATTAACCGTTCCATTTGAATGAGAAGAAGCTTGATCAGAATAAAACAATTTTGTTTATGAAATGCAAATCTGCTTCCATTCTGTCCATCATCAGTTCACAGAATTGTTGCCTTGTATCAGGATCATCCTCATTTAACTCTTGAACCAACTGAACTTCATAAGGATGGTATTTTTCTTTATGTAAATCTCTCAATATCGATGATTCACCTACATCAGTGTCGGCGGCGAGTTGTCTACTTGTCATATGCGGATTTTCCTCATTCGCTAACATTACATCTAACTTTTTTTTCTCATCCAATTTAACATTTCGACCTGCTTTTTGAAAAGTTTTTACATGTCCAGTTTCACGAAATTCTGTTTCTGTTTTGCTAACTGTAGACTGTGAGACGTGTTGACCAGGGTATTTATTATTAATTATTTCACAAACTTCCTTTTGAGTTCTTGTTTTATTACCGCATCCAATCATAATTAAAATGTATATTCTTTGAGTTTCGGATGAATGAGCCATAGTTAAATCAAATACGCACACAAATATTTTTCAATACACTGACGTGTGTCAGCATCTTATAAATATCAAAATAACCGTAGTCTACTAGATTGACATAACATTATTTATGTGGGTTTTGTGAATAATTTTTTCCTGACGTTTAGCAAAACAGATAAGAAAATACCTGATTATTTCTTAGGGGGTTATTTGAAATCAAAAGTATATTTCAATAGACCAGACAATATTGTAGATTTGAAAGTTAGGATAACGGAAGAAATTAACAACATAACCCCTGAGATCCTACAAAATGTTGAACGAGAATTACAAGACCGACTTCCTTATGGTCAAGAAGTGAATGGTGGTCATTTCGAACATTTAATTTAATTGTTAAATTAAATGAAAAATACTTCCTAAACATAATGTGACATTATTTTCTTTATTCTACGTGAAGGATCAAAATTTTACATTTTCAAAATGAATTTTCTCAGTTATGATTGCACCAAATTTGAAAAACTTTATATTGCTGAACACAGAATGAAAATCTTTTTCGTACTCCCCTTCTCATTTAAAATTTTTGAGGAAGTGCTCATAATTCGGAGGGGGTGCAAGAAGGGGTTAATATTTTCATACTGTGAATTGTCAAATTGACAATAGAAATCGACCTGTTTCAGGTTTTTTTCGCTGTCGGATCATCAGTTTTGGCATAATTGCAATCTGCATTTTTTATTGCAGCAGACCGGATGCGTCATAGGTGGTCCGATTCCAATTTTTGAAGATTTTGACAGTAGAAGTATAGTGCTACAAAACGTATTTTCTCATTTTGCGTTAAAATAGCTGAAAAATACTTGCAAACGTGACCGAAAATGGGCGAGTGCGTGAAAGCGGCTGAGTAGTGGGGGTAGAGCAGCAGACACGGGGAAGCGTATGGATAGTAATACCCCTCAGCCGCTTTCATGCACTCGCCCTTTTTTCGGTCATGTTTGCAAGTATTTCTCACCTATTTCGCAGCATTCAACGCAACATGACGTTTTGTAGTACTAGACTTCAACTCTCAAAATATTTTAGAAAAATTGGAATTGCTGCAATAAAGTGCATTGAAAAAATCAAACTGCAATTATGCCAAAACTAATAATCCAATAGTGCCTGAGTTTTTCGCACATAGATTACATATCAATCCCTACTATGTCGTGGAGAAACTACTTCAAAACTTAAAAAATGGCGGTGTTGTGAATTTGAAAAAAACGCCGTTTTTTCCGGTTTTTCTCCGTTACTAACAATCCGATCGAGTCATGTGATTCTCTACAATATGTCCATTGGAAACATCTAGACTGCTCAATCAGTTTTCATGTTAAAAACACAAAACAAAACAAAAACAGATTTTTTGCCTTCAAATGTTTATAACAAATTGAGCAATGATAGTTGCGAGTAGGAAACATAACAGGATATAACTTCTTTCGTATGATGGCACAGTCGGTTTCCTGGTGGTATTTTTGTCACGAAAAAATCTCTATTGATTGGTTTAGTTGAAATAGTTTAAATGTATATGAAAATTGTTGGAATTTAGAAATATTGGGAAAAAGTTTGGTGTAAGGGTATGACTTACTTGCATAAATATCTGAGATTTTTAGAAGGACGAAGTATTCATAATAGAAGATGACCCAGTCGTCAGAATCAATGAATATTCATATGGAAGTCAAAATCCATTAGAAAATTCAATACACCTATATCTACCTATATGGAATCCCTGAACTTTTTTTGCCTTCGGCTCTCAGATCAAGGTTCGCAATTTTATGGCATATCATGTAGTGATAATTCATCAGGAAGTGTGTTATGAAATGATTTCGGATTTTGACCATAATGTGTGTCTGAACCTCTACAATATTATTATTTCAGAAAAGTTCATCGAAACATGGATGAAAAATTTGCCAGTTTTGAGAGGTTACTAACAGCTAAACAACACAGCTGTACCGATTTGGAGCTGATATTGGTCGCTATAGTTTGCACTTTGCTGACTTGGTACATTCAGTTACTATGGAGCAGAAGAAAATTATACGAATCCGCCAGTAAACTTTCTGGACCGTTCGCTCTCCCTATAATAGGATGTGCCCTCTCTTTCATCGGAAACCCATATAGTAAGGAATATTTATGAAGTAAACACTTCCACGAATCAGAGTAATAAATAATTATACAGGATGTAATCTAACCTCTTGCACACCCTTGAATGTGTATAATGCCATTTTATTACGAATTACAGTGGTTGAAAATCTGAAAAATGAATTTTTCAAAATTGGCAGACACCCGCCTAATTTCAGGTGACCTACTCAGAGGAAAACTTTGGCAATTGCCGAATGCAATGAACATTCAACTCGACATTTGAATAATGTAGAATGTTGAGCTGATTATGTGGTAAATGTTCAAATTGCAGGCTGCCTGAGATTGATATTAAATTCCAAAGTGAAGAAAACAACTTGTTATATCCAAACTGGTGATAGACTCAGTACTGGTTGACTTCATACTCTGCTTTGAGGCACTTATCATAATTATCAGTCACTTGAAAGAAACAAACGACACAAACAGTATTGAAAAGGGAAAAACATTCGCAATTGAATATTGTTTTAAAAATCATTCTGCGACCATTGTAGTGCTTCAGAACACGTGAACTGAACACTGTTGCCAAGCAAAATTTTCGCATGCACGGTTTACAAAGCTGTCTACGAACGAACATTTTAAAGATTCTACTCGTGTTTTCTGATTGGCTAGTGAATGAAAGATCTTAATAAACTAAGCAGAAAACAGTACGCGATGGGCACGAGAATCAATTTAAATATATTCGCCTTTCCAAAAATTTTCCATTTTATCAAAAAATAATTTATTTTATATTAATATTTCTAGTACGAGAACTCCCGCACAGTGATTGGCGACTCCAGAATCAAACCAGAATTGAAAATCACTACTTCATTCATTAATGAGACGAGTGATGCACATTGTCTCCTACTCTTCAAAATACGCACGGAACAGCTCGGTGTTTAGTTTTGAGAGCTGGCAAAAGACAAAGTAAATAATATTATAAGATCAAACGAACTTACCTTAAGTGAAGTTCGATCTTAATTATATGAAACGCCTTGTTCGAAGATGATCAAATGTAGTACCTCTGTTTCCCGCGATTTCACACGCAAATTTTTGAAGTTGTAACTGAACCCTAACCTAATTGTCTCGCACCCACCTCTACACCAACTCCAGTGTCCCATCTCTATCCAGTAAGTAACCTCATTCTTCAAAGCTAGTCTCAACTGATGATCGGGCAAGAATAACATCATAGAGAAACTAAAAATATTTATTCTTAATTTGTCTATGAATAACATGGACAAGTGATCTATACTCAGAAAGAATAATAAATCATACGATTCACCTGGCTTGAATTAAATATTCGCCCTTGGGTTTGGGAGGGATTGATCATCTTCGAACAAGGCGTTTCATATAATTAAGATCGAACTTCACTTAAGGTAAGTTCGTTTGATCTTATAATTATATTTTACGCCTTGTTCTCAATGATCAAATGTAGATGTTTAAAGTGTTGAGACGTAAAGAGCAAGTTTAATGCAACCAATAAGTTCCAAACAAAATCAATGATTCATTTTCAATACATAAAATGAATACATTTTGTATACTTTTTCAACATCTTATCTAAATAAGGAACCAGTATAAGTACTTATAAACATATTATAAACCTAAATTTAAAATTGTATTAGAAAAATCATCTGTAGTTGTAACTGGGAGGTTATAAAACTTTACAAAAGTCCAGCCTGCGGTACTTTTTATTCTATCAATATTGACCCCCTTCAATTTGGCAGCAGATGTTGAAGCATGCCTCGTACTATGTGCCCCAAATATGTCAGTATCAATACCACTTTTACCCAATACCATCTTAATCCAGCGACCAAGACTTTGGCTTGAAGCTGCTACATAAAGTTTTTTGTAGGTTAAAATCAAATTAGAATTATCAGATCTGAAGGACGAAGTTTTCATTAAATAATATTTGAGTGTACTAGCCACACAATTTTTGGGTTTTCCTGAAAAACAGGTAGATTTAAAAGTGGTTGGAATTAATTCTTTCCTGAAGTTTTAATTTTATCGGGAATTTGTATTTGAATACCATCTGCTTTCTGGATTATATTATTGATATTAATTAACGATAACGTTTAAACCCGTTGGGCTGTGGTCAATGCCAGAAGCACTACCAACTTTTGTGTAAGCGAATCTAATGGTAAGTTCTTATTGGGGCCCAATTTGTTTATATAATCAAGAACTACATTTGGATCCCAAGTCTGATCATATCTAGGGAAGAAAGGTCTCTCTGCACCATTATTGAAATTCTCTGTTAAAAATATCATTATAGAAAGAATATCCTTTTTTTTTTAATATAGAGATTATTGTTTTTACAAAATAACCACCACATCTTTAAGGCGCTGCTATACTGCTTCATGGTGGAAGATGAAATAGAAGAAAGTAATATGTTGATACTTTCCAATGGAACTCCTCTTAATTCAAAAGCTTTCCTGACAAGATTCCTACTTCCTACCAGAAGTGAATTCTTCCTCTGTAATGGGTGTGGTAACCTATTTGTGGACAATAGTAAACGTTTACTTGGATGAAGGGTTGAAGGTGGCGATACTAATAATTTCTGAAACAAAGGGAACCGAGGTTGGGTAGGCCAGTAAGGTATAACTATAATTCCCTTTGCTTCATCAGCAATGATCTTTTGTAGAACTCTGGAAATTAACGTGAATGGTGGAAATGCGTAAAAATTATAATTATTCCATTCCACTGTAAATGCATCAGCAGTTATGGAGTCGAGATCCTTTTTCCATAATATAAATGTTTAACATTTTGCATTAATTCTCGAAGCGAACAAATTAATTGGAGGTTTCCGAAATTTTTTCACGATTTGAACAAAAGCAGAATCTGAAAGTTTATATTCTGTTTCGGAAAGTAATTTCCTCTACTCTAAATCCGCTTGAGAAATATTTTTAGAAGAAATATAAACTGCAAATATTACTATATTCCGTGATTCACACCACTGTCATATCCTCTTTGTAAGGTTATTCAATTTGGGATAACAAATTCCACCCATACGATTGATGTAAGATATGGCAGTGGCATTATCGATTCTGACTAAAATATTAATTTTCTCCTCAGACTTATTCGAAAGTAAATGATGAACATTAATGAAGTAAGTGTTCGACATGTCCACCATTTTGTAAAATGCACTTTGCGGTTCTGGAACCCATACTTCTTATACATTTGCTTATTTCGTCTCCTTGAATACCTTCCAATACATTCTCAATCTTCTCGCGAAGAATCTCTTTTGTCGGGTTCGTAGTATCATAAATTTTATTTTTGAGATATCCCCACAAATGAAACTCCAGCGGATTCAAATCCGGAGATCTGGCAGGCCATGCTACTGGACCTCTTGTTCCAATCCATGAATCGGGAAAAGTTCGATTTAGATAGTCTGTGACTATTCTTGAGTTGTGTGGACCACATCCGTCCTGTTGGAACCATGGACTATTACGCTGATACCGTATAGGAAGATCATCCAACATTTCTTCTATAATTTCTACATATTTTGCTCCGGTTAGGTTGCCGTCAATAAAATAGGGTCCCAGTAATTTATTATTCAACAAACCGCACCATATGTTCAAATACAAACGATATTGATGTCTAACTTCATGAATCAAGTGATAATTTTCTGTGGCATAAAAATGTTTGTTCCTTCGATTGAACATGCCAGAATTTGTGAATGTCGTTTCGTCTCCCCAAATGATATTGTGAGCAAAATTGTTGTTATTCCGCACCTCCCGTTGAAACCAATTACAGAATTGCAACCTTCTCTCAGGATCATTGCGATATAGTTTTTGCACGGCTTGGTATTTATAGTCATGGTATCCGTGTCTCTCGAGTATTTTATTAACAGCACTTTTTGATAAATTGCATTCACTGGCCATAGTTCTCGATCCTATTCCTGGATTCATTCGAATTTGGGCCAGAACATTGATGTCATTGATAGGCTCGTTTCGTCGTACATAACGACCTCTACGTTTGATGAATGAATTATGTGCAAGTAACGTTGTAGATAAACGTCGAAACATTTTAATATTTGGTGTTGTTCTTTCAGGATTTAATTCACCATACCTTTGTTGTGCTTTGGACAAATTTCTATCTAGTTTTGTGTACACTTCGTAAATATCTCTCTTCTCTTCATTTGTGTATCTTACCATATCGAATAAGTTAAATTGAAATTACTCAGAAAAGTATTTAATGACAAGTTCTTGTAACACAATAATAAACGAAGTGACAAATAATATGACATTTCTTGTTATGTTCTTTTTTATCCACGGCCTACTACTTGAATATAATTCATTCAATAAGCCTAGAGTTGTGTGTATGTAAGAAAAAACAAGTCTATCAACGATATCAATGTTCTGACCCAAATTCAATTGAACCCTGAAAAAAAATCGAGAACTGTGGCCAGTGAATGCAATTTATCAAAAACTGCTGTTAATGAAATAGTCAAGAGACGCGAATACAATGATTATAAATTTGAATACCAAGCCTTGCAAAAATTATATCGTAATGATCTCAAAATAAAGTTCGATTCTGTAATTTGTTTCCACGGAACAAATGACAAATCCAACAATGATGATTCCTCGCGAGAAGATTGAGAATGTATTGGAAGGTATTCAAGGAGACGAAATAAGCAAATGTATAAGAAGTATGGGTTCCAGAACCGCAAAGTGCATTTTACAAAATGGTGGACATTTTGAACACTCACTTCATTAATGTTCATCATTTACTTTCGAATAATCATTTGATTTTTCTTTCATTAAATGATAGTTTCGTTTAATTATTATGAATTAGGTTTTTCACCTCTTGAAATTTGTAAATAATTATTACTTGTTTCTTGCTTTGATTCTGTTACGTTCCATTCAGTTGAAGATGAGTGAGTTGATTTTCTTATCGAAATGTATTGCATGTTGTTAATTAAACTAAAGGTACCTAAATGTAATACACAGATCCGACCCAAAGAAATTTGGATAAGGGTCAAAATCACCTGAAAATCAACTTTGAATGACATTGTATGATATATCGTTAAATTGAGCGTTAAAAGTTATTTCGAAAAGTGTCATAAAATATGCAGGTCCGTATTGAAAAAAATGAGGTTGAGGGTGGCCCAGAGCGTACGAAACGTTGGATACGAAATCTGATTATGTCAAAATTAGGATAATTTACTGTCGAATAAAAAACTACCGTGACACTTTTTGATAATATTCGAAATAAAGTGGGAAAAAAAGAAAAATCAAAATGACAGAATTTACTTTTCTTATGATATCTCAATAACCGGCCCTGTTAATTTCGATTTGTTTGAATTGCTTGACAATGCTTCTATGAATGCAACTTTTTCTCCATTTGACCGACCTTCTAACTCTTATGGTTTAAAAGTTACCAATACAATCCCATTAAAAAAGTGGCCACTCTGTATATATATATATATATATATATAAATATATATAAATATATATATATATATATTTTTTTAATTTCCTGCTTTTTAGGGTCTTTTTTTTCATTTCAGATATCTGCAACAGGTGTCGAGATATTCATGAAAAACGAAACCACACTTTTTTTTACTAAATTGTGTATACATTTTGCAATTTTTTCGAGCAGGACTTCTATTTTTTCAAAAAGTTTCGAGATGCAATTACGGATTAAATCCTCGATCATAATTTTCGGTGAAGGCGACCTCAAAATCGAAAAAAAAAGGTACATGTTGATCGATCAGACTAACACAATTATTATAGTTTTCCTATAGCTTCCCAAAGGTACGCGAGACAACAGCTAGACTAGGATTCTTGGTACTTTTTTGGGATTATAACCTTCCACAATCTGAGAACAAAATTAAGTAGATCAGGTAATCTATACCAGTGTAGAAGGCAAATAAATTACTTGGCCACGATAAGTTACTGCATACACCAAATTATTTTTCACAAATTGAAAGATATCCAATAGGCGAGGGCACGACAAATTATTATCACTTTAAGTATGCTTTAAAATACATAACGCATATATAAATGTACCCAGAAATTTTTTTGAGTCAAATTTCAAATACAGCAGTTCCCGTTCGTTTTTGAAAATCAGCAAATTTTGAAGCAACTAATATTGGCGCAATTTTTCTATTAGTTGTGCTTTTGATTGATGATGTTTTTTTCTACAAGTTGGAAATTAACATAAAAACCCTCATAATTTTCAAACTAAAAAGCTGAGATTTTTTCCATTTCCTGGATCTATTCTTTAAAAAAAATCCCCGTTGGGAAATAGGAAAAAATCCACTTTCTTATTAACAATTGAAAGCTTAAAAAATTAAAAGTTCAAATAAAGTTATTAAATTTTCTCAATATCCTGATTATTTCATTTTCTTTTTGTTATAAACTTCATATATTTTCTTTAATTTTTCACTCCCACTGTTTAAATACGAATAATTTTTTTTGGGGAATCTAATCATTGATAAAAATTATGATTTTGAGAAAGAAATCGTTCCTTAAAAAAAATTATTGCTTAAAAACGTATTTGTTAATCAATAATTTTTTTTATAACTTTATTTTATTTTTTATTTTTCCAAAGGGGATCTTTTTAAAGGTTTCAATGACTAAATCAGACGAGTGAAAAAAATCTTTTTTTTCCATGTTTCAAACATATGAAAATAACTTAATTATCAAAAGTACAATTATTATTGTTTATTCATGTATCCAAATGGTAATGATTTGTTTTGTTCCTCAATAACCATATTTAATGGGTTACAATTTTTTTCGGTTCAAGTAAACGAATCGAGCTTTTTTAGCCCTATTTTCACCTCTCAATTGAAATTATAAATATTGGTGGTAGAATCTCGGGACTTTTTTTAGGAAATTGCCTGCTCCTAAATGATTTTTTTTTCGATTTCAGATATCTACAATAGTTTTTGAGATATTCGCGAAAAACGGAACCCACCTTTTTTTACTGAATTGTTTATAACTTTTGCAATTTTTTCCAGCGGGACTTAAATTTTTTCACGAGTTCCGAGATGCAATCACGAATTAAATCCTTGATCATAATTTTCGGTGAAGGCGAACTCAAAATCGAAAAAAAAGCATATGTTGATCGATCAGACTAACACAATTATTATAGTTTTTCAATAGCTTTCCAAAGGTACGCGAGACAACAACTAGACTAGGATTCTTGGTACTTTTTTTGGGATTATAAATTATAACCTTCCACAACCTGAAAACAAAATCAAATAGATCAGGTAATCTATACCAGTGTACACGGCAAATAAATTACTTGGCCACGATAAGTTACTGCGTACACCAAATTATTTTTCACAACTTGAAAAATATTCAATAGGCGAGGGCACGAGAAATTATTATCACTTTAAGTACGATTTAATAAAATACATATGTACCCAGAATTTTATTTGAGTGAAATTTCAAATACATCAGTTTCCGTTCGCTTTTGAAAATTAGCAAATTTTTTAAGCTACTAATATTGGCGCTCTTTGTGACGTAAACAACCGAGCAGCCAATAGGCGCAATCGGGTTGATTGTGACGTTAAACGGCAATGTTGCCAATTTTCTTAAACTACAAATGTCATAACTAGAACACTATTCGCAATATCAAGCGACGATGACTGATTTGAAGGGTGTAAAAACATTCGATCTGTCATAAAACAATATAATGTCGATTTTACAGTGCACATAAACCTTGTTATTTTTGATAATATGAATCATTGTGGTCCATCAAAACGAGTTCTGATAAAGAGAAAGCCAATCATTTATTCTTGTTATGGAGGCGCGGCCTAAGATTTGAAAATATGACAAAGTTGCAAAATTGATTGGAGCTGTCAACTGTGGGATTGGTTGATCTTCAAATATGTTTTTTCAAGTTTAAGAAAATTAAAAGAAAGAAAAAAAATAACTAACACACTTTTCACAAGCTGAAGAATCCATTGAAAATTATTGAAAATTTCGTGTCCTCGCCCATCAGTCAGTAACTTATCGTATTTTGATTTTTGCATATCACAAAAAAAAATTAAGTTAAAGATACTTCTCTATAAACCTACTCTTGATGTTTCGGGAAATGTTTCCGTTTCCGTTACCGTTTTCAAAAAATCTTCCGAATGTAGATTAAAATTTCTCAGTTTTTTCGCTGTTTCTCTCGCAGTGATTGAACGTGATCTCTTTTGACTTATGTCAAAGGAGTTCTGTCGAAAGGTTGATGAGACATTAACTTGTTTATTCGATGTATGGAGTGTTTTCCGGATAATGGAGTCAATCCATTATCGCTCTGCCAAATGAAAGATCTTCTTTCTAAGGGTTCCACGTGTGATCCATATCGGAAGAATTCATTTGTATACAGTTCTCACCAGATAGTAAAATGAATGCGGATTCTTTTAGTTTTCTCTTCTTGTTATTGGGTTCTTTGTGAAAAATAATTTGGTGTACGCAGTAACTTATCGGGGCAAAGTAATTTATTTGCCTTCTACACTTGTATAGATTCCCTGATCAGAACAATACTAGACTAGGATAATTCTCATATAAGTATACTACTAGTATACTCACGGAAAACGCAGGAATGAACAGGAAAGTTTGAATTTCAAACTAGATCGTGCGTTTATTGGCATATACGGATGTTTTCTGCGCATGCGATAAAACCAGTTCAATATGACATATCGTTTGTTTCAGTGGTCCAACTACGTACGAGTACGTCCGACTCGATAGTCGTCGGAGTACGCAACCAATTTAGGCCCGATTTCACCAACCTCCTTAAACGAGTTTTGTTCAAATTAAACTAAGATTAAGCTTTCTTCACGTCATATTGGATTTCACCAGGAACTATAAACCGCGTTTGGTTCTAAACGGCGTTTCCACTTAAAACGGGCTGAATTTGGCTAGTTACGAAGTTAAACGACGTTTAAGTTCATTTTGAAAAGTAAGGTTAAGATAGTTTTTGGTTTTGTGGTTATGATTTATTTGTTTATGGTTTAAATTAAAATTTGCAAAAATGAGAAGGGCGTATTCGTTAGCTTTTGAAGACAATTATAGCGAGGATGAGTACGTCGCTCGTCAAGCTCGCTGGATAAGAGACATAAAAGATCATTTTCAAAGTCATAACGATTTTGTGACTAGGTTTCGGCTTACAAATTTGTATTCTCTATATATTAAACAAACTGCTGATCAAATCAGACATCAAAACAATGAAATATGCTATGTAAAAATAGAAATATGACAGACCAAGGCAATAATTTGCCCTCAGACATATTAAATGAACGCGATTTACTCAGGATTACATTTTCTACAAAAGTGCCTATTGCAACGTAGCTGTAATCTGAGCAAGAATTTGCCACTTTTATCAAGTTTCTTCAGAAACTAACACCGAACACCCACAAAAATATAGCAAAACATGAGCCAAACACGAAAGTTATCGGTTTTCAATTTCTAGGTTATATTGTCACTTGGCTTTGGCTCCTCTACAAAACAACGAAATTCATGCAAAAATGACAGAAACGTACATATTTTACAATGTTGCCAGCTTTTGACTGTCCTTAAACTAAGTTTCAATAAACTCGGTTTAGCTTTTGTCTGTTTGTGTCTGTGAAACTGGATCGAGGTTTATCGAAATTGAAATCTGAGTTTAGTGAGAACGGAGTTTATGAAAACGCCGTTTATTTGTCTTGTGGTGAAATCGGGCCTTAACCGCAATCTAACTGAACAAAATACCACGCAAATAATTAATTAGTGCTTCCAAATATAAATAGGACACGTAGACAAGACAACGCCGCAATTGTGCATCAGGCGGAGCCTCATGCAAATCGGAAATTACCTATTTGATTTTTCATGAATGAAGCGTACTGTGATGATTCTTGCATATGATTTTATTTTTGTGGCGCACTGGATCAATGCCATCTTGCGTTTCAGTGTTATCAATGATGTCGGGACTCCGTGTGAACTTCTGAAATAAAAATACAGTATAACAAATGCACCAATCTAATTTCAAATATCCAATTGAACGAAGAACGTTTGTTTTCTGCAGCTGAATTTCAGTTGGATAAAATTCTTGGGAATTGTACAAGGAAAGTTGAGGAATCCTGTTTCCAGAATTCTAATTATTGAGATTACTCTGATGCTCTGTGGATACACTATCACTCATCATTTATATATTTATACATCAATCATTTTATTTTGCCTTCTTCAGCTATTTTTTCCAACATCACAAAAATGTTTAACAACCATCCAGGAATATTCAGGGTTTGGTTTGGTCCTCGCTTGTTCTATTGTGTTTCGGAGCCGAAGTATTTCGAAATCCTCTTACCAGCTTGCTTGAGAAAAGAGCCCCTATATAAACATGCAAGCGTCATCGTTGGACAAGGCTTATTCACCGCACCTGGTATGTATGCATCAATTATATTATTACGTGGTGAGGCAAATAATCTTATATGTATTGAGTACCAATATTGATAATAAAGACAGCAAATGTGAAGCCCAAACAAATGAAGCATGACGAGCTCTCGGACTCTTTCTAATCGGCAACGTTGAATTGATGGAAGCTCTGATTTGATTTTTGTTGGCTTTATTACTCAGCAATGGACTCATCTAATCGAGTTATGCATTATTGACAATTTCCCTGGATCAAAAATAAAGGAGTTATTCCCATCTGAAAAATGAAAATTGTCAATAGAGTTTTTCGATTTTATCGTCGAGACTTCTATAAATTTGACATATTTTTTTGATTTTGGAAATCAAATCGTTTTGTTGATCATAGTGAAAGTCCTAGTGTGCGATAGCAGTAATGACGAAAATTTCTCTATAGAGACTGTGAAAGTTATTCAAAATATGGCAGAACTAAAAAGTTGAAACCTATCAATAGCCGTGAAAAATGTTTAATGTGACTTTGATGTTATGAAAGTACTGAATAGGACAAAATCATATTGGAACTTACATCTTTGAAAGTCAACTGCTTTTCTATGTAAAAAAGCAAATAGAAGCTAATCAACAATACGGTCCAGTTATGTAACATTGTTAGGGTCGTAGTCACAGTCATTGTATCAATCCTAGTCTCATTCGTTGTCTTAAGAAATTTTTATATTCATGCATCACAGTCTTTAGCATTTTTCAATCATTTCAATAAAAATACCCTCTCCCAGACTCATTTTTTTTTTCACAAACAAAAGTCGAAATGATTAATTTTTAATATCATTCATCTAATCTATGCACATGCACGTTTAATTTGAGTAAATCTCAAATTGTCTAATGTTTTTCAATTGCGCCATACCTTTCACTAAGCTTAGAAGCAAATATATTCGCCAATTTCCCTGCAGAACAGGAAGAATAGAATGCGTCTAACTTCAATGTGATTTCTTGGATGAGAAAGCTTTGTTAGTGTATGACCTTTTGGTTTGATAATTATTTTGCTTGGTTTTTATTTGATTGTAGACTAATTGAAAATCTGCTAAGGTAAATAAAAGTTTTAAGTAATTATATTCCAAATTTTTATTCAAAACAAGAATTCAAGTAATGTGTTGTTATTTATTTGCATATATTTTAGCATGGAAAGTAGCAGTAGCAGCTCAAGTAGTGATGATGAAGCCGTTATCATCTTTCTGAATCATTTGAATAGACCAAGGGCAGAATTAATTCATCAAAACAAACCATTTTTCAAAATGGGATGATATTGAATTTTACCAAAGGTTTCAATTCAGCAAACATATTGTGCACATCATTTTGGGATTCATATAGGAAGATTTACAGTCACTAACAAATGAGTGAGCACAAGAATGTTCCCAAATATTCCATCCTATACTTGTTTATGTGGTACTGACTGAGTTTGAGTTTTAATAAATTTATCACCATTTTATAAATCATTCCATTACACCTGAAGAAAAACTTTTGCTTACATTAAAATGTATGGCAACAAATAACATTTTAATATCAGATAGATATTCATAAGGTTGGTAGTATCAGACTGTCATCCCTTTTGTTCATAGTATGTGGTTGTTTATCGATTTCGATGGCTCCTCTCGTTGTTCTTGAGTAGAAATTCTCATCACTTACCAATGTATGAGTGTCACTAAAGTTTATGCTGTGTCGTGTTGTTAGTACATGCTGAAATAGTGACGATGTGGTCTCCTTGTTCCGTATAGAAATCCTGTGTTCTTTGCGGATGTTGCGAATGTTCATTCTTCTGTTTGTTTGGCCTATGTACGTCTTTTCACAATTTCCACATCGTACTTCATAGACTCCTTGGCACTCTAGTGGTATACGGTCCTTGGGGTTTCTGGGGGTAGATCATATTGTACGGTCTATTGTAAACTTTGTAAGGGTATTGTGTCTGTGGAGAATTTTTTTACAACGTTTACAACAGTTTTTTTAAAATTATATAGGTGTATGAGTAAGAATGCGGATTATAAAGAATAAAATAAATGAAACGAAAAATCACCATCAGATCAAGGTTTCATACCACATCATTTTCTTTATTTGTTTTCATAAAATTATTCACCAAGTTTTCTATTGGATCGAAAAATACATAATATATAACTTTAAAACTAAATTAACATAAAATAATAAAAAATAGTTTGAGGAACATATCTAGTATTATATCGTCGTATACACATTTTTGGTGACCAATGATAGTTTCTATTAAGTTTTTTTCTGAATTATACAGGGTGTCCCTGGACTTCCTCTTTTTCTCTCGGGAATGTATAGTCAAAATATCACCAGTACTTCATATTTTGTTCCTAAAAGCCTTCGTTACCAAGTTTCGGGCCCTCAACGTTACAAAATGAAAAATGTTTTTCTTTGATTTCTTTCAAAGTGAATATTCAAAATCATCTAAATTTTGGTGATTGACTAAACAAATGAATTCCTTCGATGAGCTTTCATGCAGGAGTCAGTTGTTTTGCTACAAAGTCAGGAACGGACTACCCCCGATGGTCCACATCTCAAAACTTTGAAATGACAGATAATTTTTCAATAGTTTTCAACAAAATAAGGTTACGTAGACAATTTTCTGAATAAAAGTACTCGGGTGGAAAGTCGATCGGAGCAACGATTCTTAATAAAAATGCAGTTTTACTCGACGACATCAAACCCGATCGTCCACCATTATTTGAAATGAAAAATTTCCACAGTAGAAATACTAATGCTAACGTTAATTCAACAGCATTTATAACAGGGATAATACAAAATATGCTGAGTCGTAAACAAAAAGTACAGTACCTAGTCGAAAATTTCATTCATAATGTAGGTAGATATTTTTTCAAATGAAATATCCAGTTATGTAGATTCGTGGTGTTTTTGAACTAACAAGCTACTCCACTATGAAATATCGAATTCAGTCCATATTTTGTATGTACGTGTGGAATGAGCACGTTTCGTGTTGTGTTATCTGAATCTCATGAAACTCAACATTTGGATGTTGCAAATTCGTATTCACAGCTTAAATGTTGGGGAGTTTCACTGATGAGTATAATTTCATGGGAGGAAATCTTCAACCCGAAGATAAATTTAGCTGAAAAAACGCACATCGGAAGACATAACTAATAAGAAGCAAACGAATAAACTACAAAAACGGCTGCACATGAATAGGTGAAAAATATCCGGATTTGAATCCATTGGATTTCTTTCTGTGGGGGCATCTAAAAAGCCTCGTTTACGCTACACCTATTCACACCAGAGATGCCTTGTTGAATAGAATTACATTACATTGTGGAGCCATACGAAACGACTCTGGCATGCTATTTCAAGTGCAGAGAGGGTGTTTGCGCCGACTAAAAAAAAATGTATTGAGAGAGACGGGGGTCATATCGAGCAGTTTTTGTAGCGGATTTTGCATTTCTGTATGCTCTTGAGGCTTGCGATTGATTATTTACACCATGAGTTTTGTAAGGTAAACGTGTTTGAATGATAAAAATTCGTTATGAACATTGTACCTATCATTTCTATTTTCATTACAAATTAATCATTTCGAATAATGGTAGACATCTCAGGTTGGATGTCGTCGAACAAAAATGCATATTTATCAAAAATCGTTGCTCCGATCGATTTTCCACATCAGTACTTTTATTCAGGAAATTGTTTAGGTAACCTTGTTTTGTTAAAACATATTGACAAATCCCAGTCATTTCAAAGTTTTGGGGTGTGGACCATCGGGGGTAGTCCGTTCCTGACTTTGTAGCAAAACAACTGACTCCTGCATGAAAGCTCATCGAAGGAATTCATTTGTTTAGTCAATCACCAAAATTCAGATGATTTTGAATATTCACTTTGAAAGTTATCAAAGAAAAACATTTTTCATTTTGTAACTTTGAGGGCCCGTAACTTGGTAACGAAAGCTTTTAGGAACAAAAGTTATATGAATGTGGTGATATTTTGACCCCATCTATACATTCCCAAGAGGAAAAGAGGAAGTCCAGGGACACCCTGTTTACAAGAAGTACCTATTACAAAAAATTCGGAATATAACAAAACAAAATTAGCAAAGAAATGGCGGAGGTGATAACGCCACATTTCAGTTGACAGCGGAGAAAAATCGAGAAAAATCTGTGACAGCGGATTTGAATAGGATATCATAATTTTCCAATATTCACCCATGCCGTTAACTCTGGTTATCTTGCTGTGCTTCCATTCTGATTCAATTGAATGAAATCCTAATTCTAGTAATTTATATTCAATGGTAGTATGTAAAAATTGATATATATTTTTTTCAGTTAATAAATGGAAAAAACACAGAAAACTGATAGCGCCGACATTCCATCAAAAAATCTTGGATGATTTTGTAGAAGTATTTTCCGAACAGAGTGAAATTTTAGTCGGGCAGTTAGAACATTACTCTGGGAAGGGAGAATTCGACATCTTCCACGTTATTTCGAAGTGTACCTTGGATATCATTTGTGGTATGGATTCCAATAATGCCAAACCCCGAGATTTGATGTAAAATGTTTTATTTTCAGAAACAGCAATGGGGGTGAAAGTGAACGCCCAAACTACAGATGCGCTGTACCCAAAGTGGGCAGACAGGTATGTACTCATATATATGTGTGTGTTAAATTTTTTTGGGGCTTTGGAATCTTGAGAAATACAAAAATTGTTTACAGAGCCTATGGTCAGGGTATTTCTCAATTGGTTTTTATTTGTTTTCCAATATACATTGAATAGCCTTGCCAATATTTCTAGGAAACATTTTGTTCCGTTAATGGGTTGGTGTTTCTTTGAAACGGCTGTTGTGGTGTTCGAATAAGTTTTGGTGCATTTTTGTTATTGTTCCTTTAGATTCGATGGTTTTTATGTTTACGTTTTCGTACGGGCGACCGCCATTACGAACACTATAATTTGATTGAAAATTAAAAACGTCTTATTCCTCAGTACTGCTGACTACAAATACCTATACAATAGGTGTATGTTTCGAATATCCATGAATAACAGGTAAAAAAAACAAGTTAAACGGTTTCATTGTAAAGAAACATAATAATGAAGCAGATAATGTACTGAAAGCTAAAAAATAATTAGGTAGGTACCAGGTACCAGCCATCATACCACTCTCCTCATCAATATATGGACCAAGAGCCAGCAGAAAAAAACACGTATGATTAGCACAAAGCTAAAACTTTCCGAGAAATAAGCTAGTGTTATAAATAACTGGGCAGCGCAAGAATGGTGGCCCGTAGGTGACAGCGTTGCGCTGGGCAATTTTTTTTATGTGTCAAAAAAAACGATGCTCTTGGGAAATGAGCTCAAAGCAAATTTTCGTTTTATATTATACATGAGATAGCCAAAGTATGAAGGAGTTGTATGCCATACCGATGCAGCGTCTCAAACTGTCTGCCATACTTAATTAAAAGTGTCATTTTTTTTGCTCTCTTGAAACACAAGCTCAAAATTAATTTTTTCCCCCAATAATAAAAAAAAATGTCTCATCACCGAATATAACCATGCTATAGTGTTTCGATGTCGCTAAGTACTCGCCATACTTATTCAAAAATGTAAACATTTTCACTAAGCATGTATTAGGGGCACGAGTTTGGCGGTCCGTTTTTATGACCCTCGTGTTGCATATCGATGAATAGCAGCCATGACATACTGATAGGAGGTCTTTAAAGGGCCGCCATACTGAAAAACTATTCATTTTTCAAAATATTAATAATATCATTAGTAAGTTTTGGAAAATAATTATCTAGTCTTCCATCAATAAAAAATGAAATAAATTTACTTATTTCATTTCTTTTGATAAATTATATAAGTCCTAATTTTTCATAAATCGTTGCAAATGTAATTTCACATCACTTTTTCATCAATGTAAAGACTAGAGAATTATTTTCCAAAACTTACCCATGATATAGCATGGGGCACATCGTTGGAAAGATAATTTTATTTTCAACCATATTTTTTTTTATTTCGTGAATACATGGCAGCATTTCGAGACCAGACTGAAGGGATCACCGTACGTATCGCACTCCCGTATCAATCATGCTACAGAGTGACTGATACGGCACGCAGTGATGATACGGGTGGTTGGTTTGTACTTATCATATCAGTGATTGATACGGAACGGGGATACAATTCGCTGATACGCAACAAGTGGATGCAAAAGTTTACCCGACAGTACATTTTTCTGTAAACGAAAGGATTCACAAGCAACAAGTTCCTTTCCTGTTCACTGTGGGCGCTAGTGCAACATACCTACCGAACACAGCTCACATGATCAGTGCCCATACTTCGTTGCTAACGATTCAATTTTTTTTATTTGACGACGCGAACTGTAGACATTTCATCTAACCAAATATAAGTTGAAAGTATGCTTAAATAAAAGATAATGTAAATTAGTTATTATGCCTGAAGAAAAGCAAGTCCTACAATCATACTGAAAGCAATGGGGAACACTTGAATGCTAAGCGCCAATTTCTTCATTCTATTTGAAATGATACTCTTAGCGCCTCTAATGGACGTATGCATCGACATTTCACACAGTTCATACTATTACCGCTGGGACCCTCAAAGGGTGTAACATTTACCTCGAACTGTCAAATGTCTTATGTCTTCGTTTGTGGATTCCTATTTGAAGCGATTTCGTCTACTACAAATTCCGTACAAAGAGGTTTATTCAACTTTACAATCTCCAGTAGCTCCTTTTTGTCATTCTTTTTGCAAGAGGACGTTGGTATTTTTTCGTATTTTCTTGAGTGGTAGCTGGCATTATCCATGACCATAACAGACCCAGGAGGAATAAGATGTAGCATTTGCTGGAAGTATTCTTCAAAAACATCAGCGTTTATGTCTTCATGATAGTCTCCAGTCCGTTTTGATCGAAATGCTAGTAAGCCACATCGACAAATTCATTTTTGCTACCAATGTGAGTAAATATAAATCTTTTACCTTTTCCCGAGGATGCTTTTATTTTAGTGGACCATCCTTCCATGAAAGCTTGCCCCGCGCATTTTATATTTTTATCCTGCCATATTTTTCCAACGGTATATCCTTCATTTAATCAAGTTTCGACCATATAATGGATATTTACTCCTGTTTTCCCTTCGAAACTGTGTAACTGCCTCCAAATATCGTCGTCGCCAGCAGATGATTTCGTCTTTCTCTAAGTGATTTTCTGTTTTAAAATTTTTCATAACGGAAATTCATTTTCTTCAAAGTTTCCCACACTAGCTTCCTACCCATGGAAATCATCCTTTTTCATTTCAGACATTATTATGTTCAAGGTAGGTATTTCTTTTTTTTAAGTAAAACGAGAGTTTCTTTTTTTCCTTCACTTCTCTTTGGTGACCTGATGGGGCCGCGTTCATCCTCGTGCTCAAGTCGGTATATTGTTGACTGTCCGGCTCCAGTCATATTCGAACACATTTCAACTATTTTTGTAACTCGGAATGTTGAGTTTTGGTGGCGAACAGCGTTGAACACATTGAGAATAATAATTTTCTCATTCTCAGAAAGCGCACTTTTACTAATCCGTTTCTTAGCAACAAATTCAGAAACACTAGCTATTTTCAAGAACGAACTTTTCCAACGACTGCCGGAAAGTGACTAAACATTTCATGAGGCACATTTCAACTGAGACACATGTAGGTAAACTACCTGTGCCTCTACCCAAACATATAATCGTTTTCTTAGAGAAACCCTCCATTTGTGAAACAAATCCGACCATATTGTTATCTCTTATCGCAGAGACGGATTCATATGTACATAATATTATTTGTTAAAAAAAACTTTTGAAGTAAGGAAAAGATAATCAGGTAGGTGATTGTAAATGTATTTATTATTTTATTGTCCGTTGTTAGGGGCTAATCATATTAACAGTCACTAAGCTGGTACGAAATATCTCTTGGACCAATAGATATCCTCCTTATTTGAAGATCTAGAAAAATGGTTATATTAGGAAAGTTGTATCATTTTTTCTAAACCGCCAGAAGATGTAAATAGAAAAACAATTGAACATCGCATTGAAAAGGTATGATATAAACTTTGTTTTTTCTAATGGGACACCCAGTATATTATTGCATTTTTGGGTTCTCCAGAAAATTCTAGATATGTTTAATCCATGATATCTATTTGCACATTCCTAGCTCAGTTTTTCATATTCTATCCAATGACATCAACTTTAGATTTATCCTCATACGCCTATGGAGTACGGCGAAGAGGCCTCGGTTATACATTTCAATAATGATTTATTACTATCTCACATAAGGAAACAGAGTATAATTAAAATTGTTTTGAGTTTTTCTGTAGTTTTTGTAAAACTGAATCGAATATATTGTTTTTGTTAATATATTGTACATATGTATACACTATATTTAGCTGGAAACGAGATGTAAATAGTGAACACTAAATATTTACATCTCGTTTCCATCTAAATATACTGTATACATATATACAATATATTAACAAAAATAATATATTCGATTCATTTTACAAAAACTACAGAAAAACTCAAAATAATTTTCATTATACTCTGTTTCCTAATGTGAGAGAGTAATAAATCATTATTGAAATGTATAATCGAGTCGTCTTCGCCGTATTCCATAGGCGTACGAGGTTAAATCTGAAGTTGATGTCTTTGGATGGTATATGAAAAACTAAGCTAGGAATGTGCAAATAGATATAGGACATGCTGGTACGAAATATCTTTGAACCAACTTTACAGGGATATTGATTATTTTTGGACCTATAGATAAACTCCTTATTTGAAGAGCTAGAAAAATGGTTGAATTAGGAAAGTTGTAGCATTTTTTCTGAACCGCCAGGAAATATGGATAGAAAAACGCTATGATGTGAACTTTTTTTTTTTTTAATGGGACACTTATATATTATTGCATTTTTGGTTCTCCGGAAAATTCTAGATATGTTTCATTCATGATGTCCTATACCTATTTGCACATTCTTATCTCAGTTTTTAATAAGCTATCCGATGATATCAACTTAAGATTCAACCTCGTACGCCTATGTAATACGGCGAACACGACTCGGTTTTACAGTTCAATAATGTTTTACTACTCTCTCACATTAGGATACAGAGTATAGTGTTTTTAACTACTCGGCGAGTTCCACTGTCGTGAATTCGAGAGATACATACGTAATAGGTAATATTTATTTATTTATTCATTTATTTATTTATTTATTACAAAGTAGGGATACAAACAGATAAATCCAACGAGTATCCTCTTTTTAGGTAATCTAATAGTAATCGAATAGTGAGCTAAAATAACTTACAAGATAAACAAATTATGAACGATGCATTATAGAATAAATATGAACAAATATGAATAAATGTGAACAAATATGAATAAATTGAACAAATATGAACAAATATGAATAAATATGAATAAAGTGACAATATACCTTTGTACAATGTGAACAACATATAAACAATTCAAATGAGATATTATCTGTATATTGAAGTGAAAATAATCATTATTAGGTTAAACGAAGGCAGAACATGGATTTCACGTAGTTTTTAAACCTTAGAAATGAGAGCCTGAATATTGCGATGTCATTACAGTGGCTATTAAAAGTTCTCACCAGTTTAATCCTGAATTTGTTTTTCTAAATGGTGTATTAAAAGTTTCGTGCTTTCTTGAATCTCTGTTGGGTGTACTTAAGGATATTTTGGACGATAGTTCAGAACAATCAATGCGGTTATTGAATATTTTGTAGACCATCAGAAGGTCGGACATACTTCTTCTATCGGTGAGAGACAACATGGAGTACTTTCTCAGAATTGGACTATAGTGGCTGTTTAATATTGGGGTATGTGATTTACGGGCTAGTTGTTTCACAAATTTGTTCTGTATGCTTTCGATTCTCTGCTGATATGTGGCATATTGGGGATTCCAAACAATTGATGCAAAATTTAATCTACTATATATGAATGCGTAATATAGGTTCAAGAGAGTTTTGAGTTCGTGAAGTGTCTAGTGTTCCTTATTATGAATCCCAATAGACGATTACAGTTGTTGACCATTTTTTCGATATGAGTCTTAAAAATCATTTTAGAATCCATAATGACTCCAAGATCACGAATCTCCTTCACTGTTTTCATTAAATGATCATCTATTCTGTACTGATGGTCGATTATATTCCTGTTTCGTGTGAAGGTTATTGTGAGGCATTTATCGTAGTTCAAAACTAAACTAGAATTTTTGCATATTTCGATGAATGAATCAAGATCATCTTGTAGATTTTGTCACAATCGCCAGAATATTTTATAGTACGATAAACTTCAAGATCGTCAGCATACAATAAAACATTTGAATTTTTGAAGCATTCACCAATATGGTTAATATAAATTATGAAGAGTAAGGGACCCAAATGACTTCCCTGTGGTACCCCTGAGGTTACCACAAAGGGGTCTGATTTGTAACCGTTAATCTCTGTGATTTGAGATCTATGAGTGATATAAGACCAAATCCACTTGCGAAGATACGAACCCACACCGACTTCAGCGAGTCTTTCAATGAGAAAAGCATGGTTAAGTTTATCGAAGGCTTTGCTGAAGTCTGTGTAAACTACGTCTACTTGCGATTGATCATCCATTTGTTCTATAATGTGATCTATAAATTCTATTAAGTTAGTATCAATGGATCTACCGGGGAAGAAGCCATGTTGTTGGGGAATAATCTTATTCTTCGTAATATTTAGAATTCTTTCATGAACAATTTTCTCCAACATTTTACCGAAAATACAGAGTTTGCTGATTGGCCTATAATTCTTGACATTGCTCCTGTTGCCCCCTTTAAGGAGAGGTATAACGGTGGATGATTTCAATTTGCACGGGAACACCCCAGTTTGGAGTGACAAATTGAAAATGTGAAGAAGAGGTGGTATTAGATTAAGCTTACATTTTATTATGAATGAGCTGGGTATGTTGTCAGGACCGGGGCCTTTGTGAATATTCAAATTATCGATCGTGTTGGAGACATGTTGCTCTGAAATATCCATTGAGTAGTCTTCATCGAACTGTGGATGGGCATGCGCAAGTGGATCAAGAGTGTATACACTTTTGAAATAGGGAGAGAATAAATTGCAAATATCTTGACCATTGTCAGCTGACTTATCATCAAAAAAGACAGAATGGGGTATGGTGGTGTGGTTTTGGTTTTTTGTTCTGATGTATTTCCAAAAGCTCCTGGGGTCAGTAAGAATTTCATTTTCAATGTTATTTATGTAGTTTGTGTAATCCCTATGAATCAATTGTTTGGAGTTCCTGCGCAATTGAGAAAAGAGTTGATGGAGATGAAGCCCACCATAGACTTTGTAATTTTTATGTACTTTATTTTTTTCTTTCAAAAGTTGTATGGTATCTGGCTTGAAATAAGATGGATAACCCTTTTTAATTACAAAAGTTGGTACATTTTTTGTTATAATATTGGTGAGTTTCTCGTAAAGGATTTCAACAGCTTCGTTAACGTTTTTTTCAGCAAAGCAATCGGACCAGTTTATAACGGCTAGCTCAGAATTAATGATTTCGTAATTTGCTTTATTGAAATTGAATTGCTTATATGCCTTATCTCTCAGGTACTTAAATTTCATTAGTTTGAAGTCAATGTATAGTGTGGGATGATGTGAATCAACTCCAACCAAAGTGTTTATACCATGAGAGATACTTTTGATACCAATATCATTGCAAAACACGAGATCCAATATTCTGCCATTCGTATTAAGAATCCCATTAAATTGCATAAGTTCCAAAAATGAGCACATATCAATAATTTCAGAAAACTTGTGTTCAACATTTTTGGGTTCGAAGTAGAGTTCAAGTGGCACAGGAACCCATTCGACAGTTGGGAAATTGAAGTCACCTAGTATTAGGACCGGGTTATTGTTAAAGATATGTTGATTTTCTCGTAATTATCCACTTCGACTAATACCTTTTTCGAAATAATAAAACCCCACACCTCGGACTAACTCTGAAAAAGTCGAACGACATCCATGGCAAATTCATTCGACCAACGAAGAGAATTGAGAATTGCGATAATAAATTTCTGGAAGTAGAATAAACCGCGTACTTGCATTTTCAACAAGTATCATTAAATAACGACAATGAAATCATTTGAAATACACATTACGCGAGGGGAATGGAAAAAACTAGGTGAAAAATGCGATAAAACTGGTTTTTATGCCTATGTCAAGGTAGGTATATCATTTTCGCAGAGATTAATGTTCTAGAATTATAAAGTGATGCTTCCAGAATAGTAAACTAGTTTGTGAGATTTCGCGGAATATTTTGTAGTTCTATTTTATTATTCTGTTAGCGATTGTTTCATTTCAAGTAGGTAATAACTTTCATTTTGAATAATTAGGCTAGTCATTGGAAATGTAATTTAATATATTTCATTTGAAGGTACCCACTATGACTTCATAATTATCATTTGTTTTCTTTTCAGAACCGATTAGTCGTAAGAGCACAAACATATGTTAATCATGTACTTCCTATGTATTTATTCACTGGCGATTGTCAGTTACTTCACGTGGCATTCAAAATATGACCGAAGACAAATATCAACCAAAACTTTTGCAATCCTCATATTCCGTTCATAGGAATTTCGTAGAGCCACTTCTCAAATCTCCATTTTTGGTTGGGATAACCAGGCACACTATGAGAAAAAAAAGTATTTATTAATTATTCTTATTTTGCGAAACTCTTTCATTCGGGGAAGAGACATCCTCCGAAATATTTATTCACTATCTAAAATGCTGTTGTTTTTTTGAAGACTTTTTCGGAAGTGTTCTGTGGCTAGTCTTCTGAAAAATAATAACATTATATACAGGTGTGAAGTTAGCCATATCCACAAATATATTGAGAAAAATAAAATATCGATTATTTTCTTTTCTCTTTTTCCGTTTTCCCACATGGATTTTTATCCATTTAGGGAAGTGATTACACTGAGATTTCAAATTTAAACTGAAGAGTGAAAATCTTATCAGACTGATGAACACGTTCGATTTGAGACAGTGGAATATGGTGGTGAATTGATTTGTTTGAAAATATGAACAAGATGTTCATAAAATCAGATGTAGAATCATCTGCGACTGAAAGATAAACTTTAGTCACTATCTTCCATCGTTCAAGACAACCCCTTGTGGGATATTCATGTTGAAAAGGGGAACATTTTCAATTGAATATTGAATAGAAATATTTTTTGGTGAATTGAAAAATCCACGATAATAATGAAGTTATTTTTTGTGAATGTCTAACAGGAAACAACAACTTCCCCGACTAAAGCCACTCTGGACATTGAACTACATCTGAAAGATATTCTGAAAGGACCCTAACTAGAAAGAAAAATCTGAAATTGAAAATTTGCATTTTAATTCAGATAGTTATTTGATCATCTATTCCAGTCTTAATTAAGAACACATATAGATGAATGAGGCAAAGAAGAATGTTTTCCATAAAAGAGTACACACCAGAAATCATTCGTAACATTGAAGCAAGAGAGGCATCGCATTCAATAGGTCTTCAATATATTTTTGTCGACGAAAATCCATTTCACGCTTCCACGATCATCAGGAATACCGGGAGAAATGGGAAACACATTTTCTAGAAGCAATCTCACTTTGCAAAGATGGAAAAAAGTTAGAAACATTTCTTTTGGAGAGACACTTCGGAATTAGTGTTTTCTGGCATTAAAACCTGTCATGGGGTATGACAGATTGATTTGTTTGAAAATATGAACAGGATGTTCATAAAATCAGATGTGGAATCATCTGCGACTGAAAGATAAACTTTAGTCACTATCTTCCATCGTTCAAGATAACCTCTTGTGGGGTATTTATGTTGAAAAGGGGAACATTCTCAATTGAATATTGAATAGAAAGATTTTTCTGTGAATTAAAAAATCCACGATGATAATGAAATTATTTTTGGAGAATTTATATTCGGAAACAACTACCTTCCCGCCTAAAGCCACGCTTGACATTGAACTACATCTGATAGATATTCGAAAAAAAAAACAATTGAAAATTTGCATTTTCATTCAGATAGTTATTTGATTTTCTATTCCAGTCTTAATTAAGAACTCATAGAGATGAATGAGGCAAAGAAGAATGTTTTCCAAAAAATAGTACTCACCAGAAATCATTTGTAACATTGACGCGAGAGAGGCATCGCATTCACTAGGTCTTCAATACATTTTTTCGACGAAAATCTATTTCACTCTTCCACGATCATCAGGAAGACCGGAAGAAATGGAAATCACAGAAAAATATTCCTCTTCAATATTCAATTGAGAATGTTTTCCTCTTCAACATGGTGGTGAAGTCATTTTAAAAATTCACAGAGGCTACAAATAGCTTTGTACACCTTTCTGCTTGTGATATGTAATTTTTTGTTCATCACTGATAAAGCGCTAGAATTTGCCAGGGGGTAAAATGAGGGTTGATTTAATTTGAAAAATTTTAAATTTCACAGAGGCCAAAATTTGCTAGTCCGTCAAAGGGGGTGAGAATCGGGGTTGATATAATTTGGAAATTCACCGAGACCACGAATGAATTTGTTTGTACATCTTGCTGCTTGGAATATGTTATTTTTATAGGTATTTTCTTCATCACTGATACCTCGTCAGAAATTACCAGGCCTTCGGAGAGGGTGAAATGGGTGTTGATATATTTTGAAAATTCACAGAAGCCACAAATGGCTTTGACATGTAGCAAATTCGAACGATATTTGATGATTATATCAACAGAAAATTCAAAAATATTTCGTGTCGCTTACCAATTTCATTTTGAATACAAATTCCTCAGTCTTTCACATTCTTCAAACATGAATTAGTTCAATATTCACATATTTGAAAAAATATTTATAAAAAAAAGTAGATCTTGAACAATCGTAGTTAAACCCAGAAAAACGGATCTACACCCACTGCCTTTTCTGGGTTGTATCTTGAATCTTGCACACAGGAATTGCTAGAGTCTCGCATTTCATAGCGAATTCCAGGGGTTAAAAATACCAAACAAAATTAGAAAATACGTTTTGTTCTTTTAAAATTCGATAAAATTTTGGGAAGCGCCGCTGGCCTAACCTCAGCTGTCTTGATCAGATCTGTAAGTTAACGCAATTGACGATGCAATAAACATTGAAATAATGTGGAATGTTGAATGCATTGTGGAGTAAATGTACAAAAAGAGTACATTGCTTGCGATAAATATTCACTAGATATATATTCATTTCCGAAGTGATGAAAACGAATGAACCTCATTATATTCAAACTGGTAGATAAAAGTCAGAACTAGTAGATGAGGTCACTACAGCTTTGAGGCACTTATCAAATCATAATGATCACAAAAACAAGTAGAAAATACACATTATTGAATTGTTTTCAAAATAGTATTGGCCATCATTGTGACCTAGTGTGATTGAGAATATCATACGAACTAACTACTGTTCCCAAGATTCTCTGGTTCTCACAACTGAACACCGAACTGTTCCATGTGTACTTTGAAGAATGGAATTTATGAAGGAAGTAGTAAATTTCAATTCTGGTTGGTTTCTGGAGTCGCCAGGAAAATACTGTGCATATCTAAAATGAGTAAACGCTTCGGGCGTTCTCAGTAGAACATCAGATTTTGAATATTAATCCGAATATTCTCCAAGACTCTTACACTCAAACAGTTCCCAAACACGTTCGGCTCTCATATAATCTTTCTCTGATACATGTTCCTCATTCAAATTGTCATAAAACTGATTTTTTGTCGATAAATTAGGATGATCCAACTTATTGATGGTGTCCACAAAACTATATGGGAAAACACCTTTCTGCCTCATTAAATTGAATTTTTCTTTATCGGGAAAATATTTTAACATCTCTACACATCACTTAAATTTGCACCCAATTTTTCCAATGAACTCGACATGAACTTGAAGCTATCTATAAATCTCATTTTCAAAAAAAAATTCTTTATTTGCCCCTCTTTACTTTGATAGCTATGTGTGTAGAGATGTTTTGTAAACGAAATATATTTTTCCTTAGTTTGTGAAATAACATCAACATTGTCCTTCTTCTCATACAATTCTTTAATGAACTTATGGCAATCATAACCACTCATATTATGGCATATAATGGGAATGAAATTTGGTATTTTGAAATTCAAATTACAGGCAGAGTGCGCTGCATGATATATTTTTCTCCCCGTGAGATGGCAGTGGTCTCTGACTCTAACATCCCCTTCTGTGAAAGATTTTTCACATATACCACAAGTGGTGGCATTATGAAATTCCCTTTCCTCTTCTGGGGTTTGTTCAGTCATCGGTTTCACACACCTCAAATGATTATTATATATATTCCTTAAATCTTCTTCTATTCGCATAGTGAAATTTTTCGCCGCATTAGCACCTCTATATGAAACAAATTTTGTTAATCTATCATCAAAGGAACATTTTATCAGATAAGCAAATGAGTAAGCTTTGTGTTGGAAGGTTCTATTAGTGTACGCGAGTTCGGGATTCGGTTCGGTGGTATAGGCTTCAGAATCGATTCAAAATCTGCATATACTACAAAAGGTACATTCATTTGTCTTTCGAAAGTTTCAAACATCAATGTATTACCGGCAACAATTTTCCCATATTTATTGATTCTGAAATCAGATTGCGGTACTGTTGTACATACATGATTACAATCATGCATCTGGTGACGCAACAGTAATCGCTCATTCGGAAAGTACAATAAACATCCACCACAGAAATATTTTTTTTGTTCATGATCTGAAATTTGACTTGACACCAATCTTGAAAGATCTTCAATCCAACAATAATGACTATCTCCCACCTCATCTGTAATAAGCAATAAATTGACATGTCTTCTGAGTTTTCTCTGAGAGTATCGCAATGGCCCAATCACCTCATATTTGACTCTCTTATTTTAAATCCTAGATTCCAAACCATCAACATTGACTGAAATATCATTCAAACATTTTTATATCACGTGATTTTACTGGAAAATCCATACCTGTTACATTCAAGACAGTCTGATAATGTGGATATGATGACACCTCCGACACTTCATTATTTGTGGGAAATAATGCAGATGTCACAGCCCATGCAAAGCAGAATTGGTCTTAATTTTTCACGTTGACAACACTTTTTCTTCTATCAATGAATTCGGGAAGTTTCATGTAGGATGATCCGCCAAGTGGGCTGTATTTGTTTATGCTCACCTCAAGGAACATAATTTTTTCACAATTCCATCCTGAAAAAATAACTTTCATCAAGCCTGTCATCATTTGCAACAATTATTACTACAAACCTGAATCACGCTCCTCAAACTCCGTACTTTGGGCAATCATAATGTCATGAAACGCATCGAATAATCCATTCAAATCAGTTGATCGATCTGCTATACGATTGGGAGAATTGAACGATTTGATGTCTGTCAATTCCTGGGTTTGAATGATATAAGTTCCAAACACTTCCGTGTTGATCTTGATGGAGTTGTGCAGTTCGATGTTTTTTTCCAATAGCTCGAGTACTTTATGCTTGATATCATTGAAAAAAGGGGTGTACTCAGTATACATATTCTCACTAGATACTCTGTAGCTAGAAATGCGACATTTGAATGCATTTTCAATGAGGTGTACACCACCACCCAAGTGAACACATGAATTCGTCCTATGTGCGAGTGTTCTATTGTGAGAGTTGACTTGACCATATGGGATCATCACATTACAACAATTACATGTATAGAGTGGTTCAGGTGGTGAGTCATCATCATTGTTCAATTCAACTCGTTTCACTGAAGGACCTCCCTGGCAAGTTTCCCGTTGATGCCGACGTAGATTATCACTACGGGTGAAATCTTCACCAAATTCACACGAATACATTTCACCAACTTGTTTTCAATAGCTCACTGGAGGAGACACTGATTCGAAATACTCTTCTTCTGGAATATTTCAATGAAATATCCCCACCCTACAACAAGTCCAAGGCGATGCGCAATCTGTATTGATTCTGAGGGGATTCTCTTGACATTCAGCGCACTCATCGATACTAGCAGTTCACTCTTAGCTCTCTCACAGGATGAACGTCCTCCTCGCTTGGAGAGTGCAAGGATTCATGAAGGTCATGACCACACAGAATATGTATGCCTACGCCACAACTTCAGTCAAGGTCAAACAAAATTCAAGATCGAATCTCAAGGTTGCCGAAACAATCCAAACATCAAAACTCAAGGTCAAATTTCAAAGCCAGAACTTAATGTTATAAATCTCAAGGTCAAATTCAAGGTCAAAACTGAAGGTCGAATCTCAAAGTCGACCAAACCCAATGTCAAAACTCAATGAAATCTCAAGGTCAAATCTCTAGGTCAAACATACATTGCACACCTGCAAGCATTCAAGGTCACACGTGACGTCATAGTGGTGGGGGGAGAGCCAGAACCGGCTTAAATCTCCTACTGTTTTCGTATCAAATATATTAAAATAATATGAAGATTTTTTTTAAATATCAAATTTTCAGAATTATATCGCGATATTGAGGCTCCAAATTGACTACCATTCCTTTTTTAGAATAGAATTATTCATTAATATTCGTTTTTTCATCAGTTTTAAATTGAATATCTCTCTATTGAATATATATCGCAAGCAATGTACTCTTTTTGTACATCTACCACACAATCAATCCAACATTCTAAATCATTTAAGTGTTCATTGCATCGGCAATTGCGTTAACTCACAGCTCTGACCAACAACCCACAGGCTTATCCATGGGCTCCTGCTTATCACCTTTCCTAGCCAATCTATGCATGCACAATATGGAAAAAATCCACATTTTTAACCCCAAATCACCCAGAGATCTCACACAGTTTCAAATACCTTGTCTTCATTAACGGATGTGAATAAACTGTCAACCTAACATTAAAGAACATCAACTCAATGGCGGCGCTCCCCAAAATGTTGTCGAATTTTACAAAGAAAAAAACATGTTTTTTTTCCGGATTTTCAACCATTGTAATTCTTTATAATTGGCATTATACACTCGTCATTTACGGGGGTGCAGAGGTTAGATTACACTCTGTATATAGAATAGATTATATATAAAAAAAAAGTTCGAAAACTAAAACCCGACTACTGAAAAATCACGATATAAAAAGTATGAAACAAGAACATTTTCTCATCCAAAATTGTCATGTACAAACTATTCAATATTTATCGTCCATCAACTACACAACTTACGCGTAATATATTTTGAAGTATTCAATACATATTCATAGTGATGTGCAGAGGATAGCCGTGGTCATATGCCACCTACCCTAAGAAAACAATACATTCTAACTGTAGTAAGCGATCATGCTTTTATAGTCTAGTTAACAAGTGCTTTTTAGGTCAACAGTTTTTCGCATTCTCCGAAAATTATGATTGAGGTGTCATTCGATTCGGAATGGCATGTAGATATTTTTTGAGAAAATGCTAAGGCCGCTCGCAAAAATTGAAATAGTTATAAACAATTGGGAAAGGGAGGTTTGGTTTTTCGCCAATATCTCAAAAACAAGTCCAAATAATTCAAATTTAAAAAAAGATGCAAGAAAAAGGGGAAATTTCCTAAGAAAAAGTTCCGACTCCCGGAACTGATGGACTAATATTTTTAATTTTCCCAGAGGGTTGAAAATACGCCCGAAAACGGGTACTCCGGCTTGCGCAAGCCACGCCCCCTTCGGAATAAATATTATTTAAACTTATTAAATATAAAAATTAAAGATTGAAAAGATTCAGGCGCCTGCAAGATATACCAATGAACAATAATCCGTGGTCCACAAATTTTTATCGCGATTTTTCAATAAGTTATCTATTAGTTAATTAACAATTTTTTGTAGCACGAACAATAACATTGCAAGTGCGATAATTGTTAAACTATTAATCTGAGAATGTTTTCCTTCCGTGGAGCTATTTTTGAAAGGTCTAAGGATAGATTCTCGTCAGAAAAATTGAAAAATTGTTGATTTTCGTTTTGTTATTAACAATTTACTAAGGTGAAAAATTATAAAACTTCATTAAACATTGAAAAAAAAAAGTTTCTTTAATATTATTATTGATCCGTTTTCTTATGATCAGAAACTACTTAAAAATGATTTTTTATAATTTTTATCTCCTATTGTTTAAAAAATTGTTATAAACAAATGCGTTGTTTATGAGATAATTTAAATTTTTTTCCATAATATTATCTTTGATAGTAATTAGGATTTTCAAAAAAAATTTCCTTAAAAATTTTTTTTTTTTACTACTCGTTATGAAAATTAAGGAACAATTTTTTTTAAATCATGATTTATCTTGGTCTTCGATATTAAAGAAAAAAACGTTTATTATTTAAATTTTCATTGTTTATCTAATAAACAATTCGTTATAAACAAATACATTATCTCTTTGTATTTTTTTTCTTTTTCTACTCAAAAAAACAGAAAAAAATTTTTAGTGAACTTTAAATTTTCTGTTCTTTTTCATTTCACCACTCTGACCTGGTTTTTTATGTTTAATTTCATTATAACTTTTTAACTAATGAAGATACAAGGACAAAAATTTCATTTTTTCTTTATTGATTAAACAACAAATTAAGCCAAAACTGTTTTCTACATTTATGTCTAAATATCTTATAAACTAATATAACTATGACCATACAACTTATGTAACTTTTTATCTAACGTATATTTATCAAAAACTTCAGCTTATAAATTAATTGTTTTGCTCGGTAATTTTTTTAATTATGAATAAAAATGAATTTGAAAAAAAAAAATTTTAAGCATCTTAGTAATAAAATTAATTAGAAAGTTATTTAATTGAAGTAAGTTTATTTATAAAATATTGTAGACATTTTTTTTCTGAAAGATTATTTTTATGAACAAATGGTATAAATTAAATAAATAATTGAATGAGCTTCGAATTTGGGCTTAATTTGTTGTTCAATTAATAAAGAATAAATAAGTCTCAAAGTTTTTCCATGTATCTCCATTAGTTAAAAAGTTATAATAAAATTGAACATAAAAATCCAGGTCAGAGTGGTGAAATGAAAAAGCACAGAAAATTTGAAGTTCAATAAAAAATATATTTTTTTTTTCTAAAAATAATACATGGTTATTTTTGTTTTTTTGAGTAGAAAAAGAAAAAAATACAAATAGATAATTCATTTGTTTATAACAAATTGTTTATCAAATAAACAATGAAAATTTAAATAATAAACGTTTTTTTTAATATCGAAACAATATAAATAATAATTTAAAAAAAATGGTTCTTAAATAAAAATTGTTATTTAACAAATGTTTTTTAAAAAAAATTAAATTAAAAATTTTTTCAATTTTTTGAACAATAGGAGATAAAAATTATAAAAAATCATTTTTATGTAGCTTCTGATCCTAATAAAACGGATCAATAATAATATTATGAAAAAAAAGTTTTTTTTTATGTTTAATGAAGCTTTATAATTTTTCACCTCAGTAAATTGTTGATAACAAAACGAAAATTAATAATTTTTCAATTTTTCCAAAGGGAATATTTTCTTAGACTTTTGAGAAATAGCTCCAAGAAAGGAAAACATTCTCAGATCAATAGTTTAACAATTATCTCACTTGCAATGTTAAAGTTCGTGCTACAAAAAATTGTTAATTAACTAATAAATAACTTATTGACAAATCGCGATAAAAAATTTTGTACCACGGATTATTGTTCATTGATCTATCTTGCAGGCGCTCGAATTTTTTCAATTTTTAATTTTCATATTTAATAAGTTTAAATAATATTTATTCATTAAAGGTCCGAAGGGGACGAGGCTTGCGCAAGCCGGAGTACCCGTTTTCGGGCGTATTTTCAACCCTCTGGGAAAATTATAAATATTGGTCCTACAGTTCCAGGAGTACTTTTTTTGGGAAATTTCCTCCTTTTTTTGAATCCATTTTCAAATTTGGATTACCTCGAACAGTTTTTGAGATATTGGCGAAAAACCAAAATCCTTTTTTTTCACTCAATTGTTTATAACTATTGCAATTTTTGCGAGCGGCCTCAGAATTTTCTCAAAAAATATCTACATGCCATTCCGAATCGAATGACACCTCAATCATAATTTTCGGTGAATGCGAAAAAATTTTGACCTAAAAAGCACTTGTTAACTAGACCATTTATGGCAAAGTGGTATATGACCACGACTGTCCTCTGAACATCACTATGAATATGTATTGAATACATTGAAATATATTACGTGTTAGTTGTTCATTTAATAGACGATGAATATTGAAAAGTTTATAAATAACAATTTCAGATGAGAATATTTTTTTGTTTTTAGAGCGTTATTTTTCACTAGTCGGGTTTTAGTTTCTGAACTTATTTTTATTTCATACTTTTTAGAGCGTGATTTTTCAGTAGTCTGGTTGGTTTTAGTTTTTGAACTTATTTTTATTTCATTCTTTTTAGAGCGTGATTTTTCAATAGTCGGGTTCTAACTTACTTTTTATTTAAATTATTTTGGGGTTATAATTTCGTGATAAAGCATTTGCAGAGCCGATTTAGTTTTTTGTTTGTTTAGGTGTTATTGTTTTACATGTACCTAGGTAATATACCGCGTGGAGGTAGTACCAGCTTATGTCATTATTATTACACACGTTTTTTTTTTCCATATAATTCCAACATGTGTACCATAGTCCATAATGACATACGTATTTATTATTATATATGTATTTTGGGTTGGTTTGGAGAGAAAATATGTTTGGCTCACATCTGAGGCGTGGTTTAAGAAATTATTGGCAATTATCGCGAGCAACAGCTGACAATATATATATTTTTGAAATGTGCTATTCAAGCCCTTTCATTTGATACCCAACACGGCATCTTAAAAAAAAATGTTTTTGTTCATATTCCATTTGATGTGACGTCACATGGCCTATAACCAGCGGACGATCAAGACGCTTCCAACGATACCTCTCTTGTCAAATTATGATAAGTAGTTTGGAAGTTATGAGGGAACAGATGAGCATACATACATAGCGGTCAAAATCATAACCCTCCTTTATGGTTCGCTGTAGTCGGGTAAAAAGTGGCTAAATCTGTGGCTGGTCATATGGGTCATGTCAGAACGCCATTCATTTCCCAGCAATGGTTACAATTTATTGCACATTCAATTGTTTTTCAGGATAATGGAAATTGTATTCCTAAGGATTTTCGTCTTGTGGTACCACTCCGATTATTTCTTCAACATGCTGCCGATAGCAAGAGACTGTGAAAATGTTGTCAGAAACATGCATGCATTTTCTGGAAAAGTGAGTATACTGTACACAGAACAAAAAAGTGACCTGATTGTAATGAAAACAAGCATTACGACAATGTATTTGGACATTATTTTTCAACCGATGCCCTATGTGATCATTATAATGTTCACTTGTTGATTGCCTGATGAAGAGGTGTTTATATGTTTACTATAAGGACATTGCTTAAGGACCACGTTCATTGATGCAGTCTCCTTAAACATCGTCTGTCGATCCTGGCATCAATGTATTTTGTACAATCAATTTTATTTCTTATACTTATCAAAACATGTATTTTATCACCGAACGTTTTTTGTTTAATCCCTAATTGGCATTTGTACAATGTTTAATAGAATCATTTCAACGATTAGGGACATTCTTTCATGGCCTACAATGATTATTCAATCACCTAGAGTTCATTGTTCAATCACAAGAGTGTATTAACATTAATGTTTTTTGTGCATTATTAACCAACCAACTTTATTCCTCATTACGATGACTTAAAGGCATATTCTATCAATGAGAGTACATCTCCAGTAAACATCATTCAATGTTTAAGAGCATTATCCTAAGGCGCCTTCAAATACAGGGTGTTTCATAACTAGGGTGCAAATCAAACTGAGGATTCCTCTTGGAAAATTAATAGGTCTTTCCCAATCAGATAGGAGGTATTGAAGCTAAAAGATGAAAAGTTTGTTTTATTTTGTAACTCCCTGTAAGTTTCCATTATATGCAATAGAGAACAATGTTATTATATTTAGAGAGCACCATTTTAATAATGAAGTAACATGTCAGTTGCCATAGTGGCATTCAAGGGTACTTATTCTTTGGGATACTGGAAAAATCATCAAAATTCCATCTCAAAATTATTTACTGAACTTTCAGACAAAATAGCTATGTTATGAACAAAAACACAGGAGAAATTAAATCCTCTTCAGTTGATGTGGACTCATTCTCATTTAATGATTTCAACCGGAAAATGTATTAATACAATTAAGCACCCAAAAAACGGTTTTCTTCACATGAAGGATTCAATATAAAATTGAACCAGAACTGAGTTTCACATAAAAATATCGGGGGCAACACTTATTTATTTTCAAGTAGGAATCCCCTGTCCCGAGTTTCGCATCCCAGCTATGAAATATATTTTTAGTCAAGAAAATTTTTGCTTCTAGAATTCTGCAATAAGAAAAGAATTCATATTTCATATCAAAAGGATAATCTGCTCATCTCAATTAGATCAATGATACCTTCGCTGGAATCGAGAAACTGTTTTCAATTTGTAAAAAAAAATGCTGTTTTCATATAAAACATTATATTTCATATAGTTAATATAGATCTACATCTTCATTCAGGAATATTTTGAGTTTTCTCTAGATATTCACATAAAATGTATATTTTTGGCTAAGAGTTGTTTGATTTTATTTTGTAGAAACATTTTTCTATAGAGGAACAAAACATGATACTTTCTTCTGGAAGCTTCAAATTAAAAAGATATATTATTTTGAAACAGATATTCACTGCCTTATCATATTGGAAAATTTATATTTGATTCCATCAAAGTATGGATTATAAATAAAAAGCTGACTGCTTGGATTGCAGGAAGTTTATCCGGTCCTCCGCTTCTTGGACGGTTTTGCCTATATACAAAAATGATAACTGCGAATCACATACGGTGAACTTGGTCGTTTGAGATTTTCCATGTATGTCTTTTTCAATAACTTTATTGGGCACGAAAAACCCGTGAAGGGCCCACAGAACTGCTGCATCTCGTCCATCTGAAAATCAAGTCAATTCGTGTTACTACAACTGACATGAAGAGACTACAACTTTCTCTTTCTAGTTCTTCAAAGATGAAAGAATACAGAAATATATGATTTAATTTGACCACAATAAACTGGTCAAGGAGAATTATACAAATGAAGGACAGGGGGCTGCCGTACTCAAAACTCTTTGGACTTAATGAGGCTCGAGTATTGTAGACTCAACCTCTTCCATTTATGACACAGAAATATGAGAAAATTTAATTTTTCAGAAGTAACAGTCATTCTTCGAAAAGTGAAAACGTCAGAACCTCATTTGCTATATGTGAATCGTTTTTCCTATTGAATCTCTCTGCAAGCATCAGATGACGGAAAAAATTTCAAGTTTGTTAGAAGTTACAACGAAATATAAATCAAAACAAATCAACACTGCCCCAAAAAAATTGGGGTCAACATTAAATATAAAAGATTCACGAACAAATAGAACGGCTACTAGTATTGATGAAATTGCTGCAATTACCTGCCACTTTATTGTTTTTGGAGATGAATTCATCATTTTATTTTATTTTTTATTTTATTTATTTTGTAATCAACAGAATAAATCCAATTACAGATTACAGATAATCACTGTTACATCGAAATTCTCAGAGATAGCCATATTACATGATTACTATTGTAAGACTAATTAAAAATCAAAACAAAAGCTTTAAGTGAATAGGATACATTTGTAATAATTTTAAATAGAAAGAAAAGAAAATGAGAGAAGTAGGCAATGTCTCCAATCATCATGTTTGTATGAGATATTAACATAGCAGTTGAATAAACAGAACATATACCCATCATAATTGTTCATGTAGCGAGAAAAAAAAAAAGATAAAAAGAGAAAAAACAAGAACATAAAATGTTATTCGTACAATGAAAAGTTAAGAGAATTCAGAAAATTCAGTATGTAATATTGGTGATAATGATAAACATAAATATAAGTACTCAACATGGAAATAAAACTGATATCTTTCGCTTAAAACTAGAGAAGGTTTCCAAAAAGATATCTACGTTGTGTAGGTATTCGTTTGCTGTGAGACATAATCTATACAGGGGAGTTCGTAGGCCAAGATTGGAACGTGGAGTTGATAACCGGAATAATTCATTCATATTTCTCCTATTAAATTGAGGGACATAAAAATAAATCATACTTAGTAATTGCGTGCAATTGATTTATTGTTGACCAGTTTATATAGAAATAGTATACTTGCAATTGTCCTTCTACTCTCAAGTTTTTTTTAATTTGAATTCAGTGAGCAAAGTGTCATATGGGATATCAAAATAATATATATTTTTTTAAATATATAACAGACATATCGGAAAAATGTTGGAAACCCCACATAAAACTATCGAAATTTTCTCACGATATGCGAGAAAGAGGCAGATCGACCCAGTATTTGGTACGTTAACTTACTTGAAAGTCGAAATTGTAGAATTCTCATTGCTTTTGACCATTCCACAACCTCACGTGTGGCGTGATTAGGTTATTAACAAATTTCGATTCAATACATGGTAATGAAGCTATAAAAATGATATCTTACCAGCAGTCACAAATATCTCACATGTGACACTCAACACTCAAAACTTCTACTTCTATAACCTATATAAATTCTCGTGAAACTATGATTATCGATGTAGGTACTCGCGACTTCGAGTACCTAAGTCAGAGTTAGGACAGTTCCCAGAACCGTTCATACTGCGATCCCGAACATGTAGATCAAATTGGAGGGAAATTCGTTGATTGGTTCAAGCGTCGTTTGGGATGGGGGAGGCCACTCCACCTCCCCCATCCCAAACGACGCTTGAACCAATCAACGAATTTCCCTCCAATTCAATATACATGTTCGGTTGAATATCAGCATTTACACAAGGAACTTGTACTAATATTAATGAATGGGTGTATCGGCTAATGTTTCCAAGCATTCATAAAATGTTACAAGGAAGTGTGATGATTAATGGTACATAGTATTAATAACCTCATGTTCGTTTGCGCAATGCATTTGTTTCATTGTTATAAGGCAAATTTTCATTGTGAAAATGATTTCAACATAACAATAATCATGAAATTACGATATTGTAATGGACATGGTAACCTTATTGTAATGATTTCGTTGATTATTTCATCACAAAAATGGACTGATTTTCATTATGTTTGGTCATTGCCTCAAGGAAAAATACGTTGGGAAAATGATTCTACAGTCAATTATTAGTGGTCACTAATATCAGGTCCAATGTTTATTTCTGTGTATATATACCGGGTGTCCATGGAAGGTGGCTCGCCCCTATAACTTTTTTGTTTTCGGAGATAATGGAATGAAATTTGGATGATCTGTTTATTGCATGAAACTGCATTTTTTGACAACTAATTCAACTTTATGCAAATTCTGTATTCACCGCAAGTGACATAAACTTTCGATTTTTGAATGGGACACCTGGTATATTTTCGGTTATTTTGTCTCCATATGACATTTAGAATACAACCATGTATCATTTGTTACTGTTGGTAACAGTTTTTTTTTTCGAAATGAATTTTTATTCTAAGGGCTATGGATACGTTCATATAACTAATTTCAGTCCAAAAATGTTTGTGAAAATACAATTTTAAATTTTTTATTACTGTTTTTTTTTCAAATGGCAACATGGTGGCTCGTCGGGTTAGAAAAAAAAAGCATTTTATTACGATTAATTTGATACCGCACTCTATTAGGTTGTAAGAAAATTTTCGATAAAAAACTGAAAATACCATAACGTTAGAACTTTTCCAAAATGGAGCACCTGTTGAAAATGGAATAATTATATTGAAACTACCTATTCACATATCTTTAGGGTTCCAGATGTTCAAAGTGACCTCCATCTTGTTGCTGACAAAGGCGAACTTTTCTTATTGTTGTTCTTACAACGTTTCTCAATTGTTTTGGTGTAATTCTATGAATGGCTGCCCTTTCTTAGTCCTCTAATTCATGTCGTGTGGCAGGAGGTACATCATAAACCTCATTTTTAATAGATCCCCATTAAGAAATCTAGAGGCGTAAGGTCAGGTGACCTGAAAAGTTTTTAAAAAAGGAATAAATGAAGGTATACATTGAAAACAGTCCTATTTTACCTCGCTGGCTGGTTTTCAATCCAGTTTTCGTTGTATGTTTCATGCAGATATTTCGTAACTGCCCTCAAGTTGTGTGGTGGAGCACCATCTTGTTGATAAAATAATCCAACTAGATTTATTAATGGAACTTCGTCCAAGAAATGCTCAATTTCCTGCGTGAGGAAACTTAGATATCTAGCCCCTGTCAGGACACCGTAAAAAATTATAGTGCCTAAAATTCTGTCCCATAAGATCCCAATCCAACAATTGAAACCAAACCGTTCTTGGAAATTTCCTTCCTCCATCAAGTGTAAATAATTTGCATTGGACCAATATCACTTATTATTTCTGTTGAAGTGTCCCAAATTAGTGAAACTGCTTTCGTCAGTATACAGAATTTTATATGGAAATGTGTCATCCTCCAAATATTTTCCAAAGAACCAATTGCAATACTCAAGTCTCCTTGCATTATCATTTTGGTACAGGTGCTGGTGTCGTTGATATTTAAATGAATGATATTTATGTTTCAACAAATTGGTAGCTTCAGAAGACTTCGAAATGTCACATTCTCTTGCGATCTCCCTGAGTGACGTATTAATATTTAATTGAACGTTTGCCAGAACATCTATTTCTTTTTCTTCACTCACAAAAAACGAATAGTTCCCATCATTATCAGGCTCATTTTGCATTTTTTTAACCAGTTTTGGAAAATAGTGCCGGGTTGGGTGACGCCGATCAAGATATCTCTGTGCGTAGAGACGTGCAGTATCGGTTGAATTTTGCGTACACTTTCCAAAAACTAATAACATACCAACTTTTTCAGTTCTTGTATAAATATTGTTATTTTCCATGATTTTCAAACAATGAGGTAAACAATAACTATCTAATTGACTTTGTAGAAGAGATGTAAAATAATATGTCGGCACGTCAATATTTACCGCAACAATTTAATGATTTTGTTTCAGTTGTGTTGGTCACAGGCTACTCGACGATTTTAAATCTTATTTTAATCTCAATAAGATTCTTCATTTAACGAAAGTTCTAACGTAATATTTTTAGTTTTTTATGGAAAGTTTTCTTACAACCTAATAGAGTGCGGTATCAAATTAATCGTAATAAAATACTCTTTTTTTCTAACCCAACAAGCCACCATGTTGCCATTTGAAAAAAAAATTGTCATACAAATTTTTAAATCAAACGTCACATGGCTGAAACATTTTGATCGAAAACAGTAGTTGTATCTTTACAAACATTTTAGGACTGAAATTAGTTATTTGAACGTATCCATAGCCCTCTAGAATATAAATTCATTTCGAAAAAGAAAATAAAAACACAGTCACAAACAGTAACAAGTGATACATGGTTGTATTATAAATGTCATATGGAGACAAAAAACTGAAAATATACCAGGTGAACCATTTAAAAATCGAAAGTTTATGTCACTTTCTGTGAATCCGGAATTTGCATGAAGTTGAGCTACTTGTCAAAAAATTCTGTTTTATGCATTCAACAATCCTCCAGATTTCATTCCATTATCTCCGAAAACAAAAAATGTATAGGGCGAGCCACCTTCCGTGGACACCCGGTATATAGGTTGGAGGTATATATTTTCAGTTGAATTGAAAATACTTCAAATGGAACAAGAAAAATCAATAAATTCAATATCCATTTTTTCAAGAACACCTTCCGACTTTTTCATTTTGATATACTGAGATAGATAGATCGAAATGAAGGACAGGGTATTCCTGAGTGAATTGAATGAAATTCTGAAACTGGAAGGAACAAAAAAAATATCCGCACAGACGTTCTCTATGTCAACGTTCGGTTCAAATCTCGGCTCACACCACCTTGTCACACCTCTGCCCAATATAGATCCTCCTTTCAGTGCATGATTGCTAAACTCTATAACTGGATTCCTGAAGACCTGAAGAGATCAAACATATCAAGTTTCAAAGAACTCATGAACATTTTGCTCCATACATGTGAATTGAACTTCTGATAGGTCCAACTCCTGATATGAGCAATCTTAAACACCATGTATATCCTTATTTATGTTATTTGTCAAAACACAATTTTCTTCTACCGTCATGGATTCACCGAAAGCAATGTGTAATAGACTAACAACGTAATGTTCCTCTTTGTTTGCTTATTTTTTTTCTATTTTTCTTTATTTTTTTTATAGGTTGAGAAAGCACTTGTCTTATTTTTTGTGTCTGACAAAAGCTTTTGTTTTACAGCCAATGTTTCATTTTTTATAATTTCTTTTTGAGTTTTGCCTGTATACTTCTACCAATATTATTATTATAGGATGTAATAAGATTCAAGTCAATTGTTGTAATAGAATGCCCAGACTATTCAGTGAAGAGCGGTGTGGAGTTCTTTGGACCGCCTTGCTAGTGTCAAATTTTTTATGTTTCAAGCAAACTTTTAGAAATTGTGAATTTGAATGGACACCAGAATTTTTATCTAAACTAGGACAAAAATCCAAATTCCCTATTTAATAATGATTGCAAATCAAATAACTTTCCATCTGTAAATACCTACAGCAATAAAACAAATACCAACTTATAACAATCTATTTACAAATTTTCACATCTTCCAATTCTTTAACATTGAATGAATTCAAATTCCAACGCAAGAAAACTAATGAAGTTTTCGTCTGCTGAACCTGTCGCTTTATCGATGTCGATGTACCTTGATTGTATTTTTGTGTAGCACTTAGCTAGACTTTACGAAGTCGGCTCGCAATCAGGGTGGACACAAGCATCTGCTTCTGGTCCATCGAGTGTGTTCTCAGCGATTTAACATGAAAAACAATATTGTTTGTCAGAATTTGATATACAAAAATTCTACTTCTTGAAACTTGGAATATTTTCAATGCACTCCTCAACTCATTGTTGTTACAATTGAGTGTAATCTCATCAAGAGATTATTACTTAAAATTAATTGAGTATACAAATGAGTAATATCCAATACTGAAATTGAAGAATTATTTTTATAATTTTTATGAATTAATAAAATTTTGATCTTTGCTTCATATATGGAGAAGATGATTTTTTCTCTGATCTTGAGCAACCAAGATTATACGTTATCAAGAATTGAAAATCAGAATTTGGCACAATCAAGTTTGTTGAATATGATATACGAAAATGACTTCAATTTCAGCGATATTCAAGAAAGGTATATGAGAATCAATGTTCGACCAGCCGTCAAATACTTCTTCAAAAAGGTTTCTATAAATATATATATATATATATATATGTGATCACTTCAACCACATCAAAATCACAGCTCGGTGATTATTATCACCAAATATGGAACCATACCAAAGATATATAAAAACTCATGGAAAATATATACATGTGGGATTCGTAATCCTGACAGAATTCTTCAAAAATATATAGTGAACGACACTGCTATTTTTAGTCAGATTGACCTGAATAAATCTAATCAGTGTTTTCTTAAACAAAATATGAAGATAACTTCAGATATTTCCTTTGTGAGAAATTATCTGACGTTCTCTTCAAAATTATTTGAATGTGACATATTTAAAATATAATCGGTCCAAACATCGTTTCCAATACGTACCTCCTTGAGATCACTCACAACTCACTGATTCGAAATCATATTCGCGGAGAAAGGAAAATGCTCTTTTTAATAAATTATTTCAACATAGCATTCTACTCTGCCAATTAATGGCCGACGAGCTTCAGAAAACAATACATCTTAATTGCCGAAAGATCAGAAAAGGGACGAGAACGCCATGCACATCGCCTTAAATATCATCGTACTGTCAGATCCCCTTGCTCTTCTTCTTAGCCGTAATGATTGTTTCACCGCCCACGACTAGATGTCGCTAAGATTTTCGATAGGGATTGAAGTAAAATAAATCTCCGAGCATATAAATAAGAAATGTAACAGATATATCGTTACAAGGATAACCACTCATAAACCAAAAAATATTCGCACTTTACCAAATTAACCAACCAAAATATCTCATGAGGATTTACTTTGCACAAATTAAAATCAAATATAAATATTCACGCTGCAGTCTTATGACCAGCTTAAACTCGAAGGCAAATAATCGAGAAATGTGAATAATAATATCGCACAAATAATGTTCATGGGTGCCCCAGCACACGGGGAATCCAAGCTCAAAATTGATACACAAATCTTCACTTACGGATACCTCAACGCTTCTGGATAACAATTTCACTAAAAGATTTCTAGGTTTCTATTTTACTTGAGCACTCTGCAACTTGGGAGTATAAACAGAAACAAACCTTACGGGCACAACAGGAACATTCCTCATGCAAACTTCAAATTGGAATGAAAAGCCTAGTGTCCCGTTTGGGATAAGAACGGCGCAAACCAAAAAGGAGGAGGTTCTCTATTCGACGCGTATATTTTTTTTATTTTTTTTATGTATGATCACGCACAACTTCTCACAGAGCGGTTCGATTCCGATGATTCTTTTTTCATTGGATAGGGTGTACTTCGAAATTGGTCCCATGTCAATTTGAACAACAAAATCCATCACTAAAGGTAGCAAAATGAAGGATATTAATCGTTCACCCTCTGAATTTTGGTCCGTTAACCGATTCTATCAGGCATAACTTTGTAGTGGGTTTTCCGATTTGGTTGATTCTTTTTTTATTAGAGAGGGTATACCTCATAGTTGATCATATTTCATTTCATTCCATTTTGGATGAAATGATCCACCCCTATGGGTAGAAAAATAGGGGATGATTGATTTTTTACTTGTGAACTTTGGCACACATATGTAGTTGACATTGACAGACCCTCCTACATCCGACAAAATGATAACATTCTATGAAAGGGTGGAATTATATACAAAGTGATGAAATCAACTAACCAGAACTTTCAGAATTAATTTATATTATATAACATTAAATAGTTAAAATAGAAAATCATATTATTTAATAGTTAATAGTTGAAGTAAGCTAGGTAAGTAAGTATTTTGGAAGTAATCAAAAATCAAGTAGGTAGTAATAGTAGATTTCAGCAACAAAGAATTGAAAAATGAAAACTTTTTAACAAAAAATTAAACCGACGAAAAAATCAACTGAAAAGCAAAAAATAAAATAAACCTTCTTAGTCTAAATGATAATTGAGCTCCTAAACTAATGTGAGTAACTGATTTTGAGCCGGCGCCGAACAAACTAGCAATTGAATTAGGTAAAGCGTGAAATGATGGCAGTGAGATGCACGGCTGCGTTTTGATTACTTCTTTCAAAGGAATATAATGATCTTCGATAATTGTTTGTTTGGCGACGACTCAAAATCAGTTACTAACATTAGTTTAGGAGCTCAATTATCATTTAGACTGAGAAGTTTTATTTTATTTTTTGCTTTTCAGTTGATTTTTTCATCGGTTTCATTTTTTGTTAAAAAGTTTTTATGTTCATTAATCTGAAACTGGACTGGCAGTCTGATGGACGATTTGGTGCCTGTCACAAAAAAGTTTTGGTTTTTTCTATCGCGAGTTTGATTTATTTTCCCCCTTTAACAAAAACAATCCGATGAGCTTTTTACCCTTTTTATAAGATGTGGAGAAACATAACTCTGTTTTATGCCTGATTTTCATGTTACTTCCAGTAGCTTTGAGTATTTACATTTATTTTATAAATTACGAATGAAAGTTATTGCCAGAACGGAATTAATAATAATCAGGGACGTACCAAAGTTCTGATAAACTTTCTTTGGCCGTTCTTAGTAAGGGAGCTCTAAAAAATGTTTCGTTACAGCTTTGAATTTCACTTTCCGCAACGAGAGGAAATAAACCATTCATATCAATAAATATTATTTTAGGTGGTTAGAGAGAAGAAAATGGCCTTCGAAAAAAAGTTGAGAATGCGGAAAGAATCCCCGGACATATATTTTGAAGATGGTAAAGTTATGAAAATTCTGAAAAAGTGTAACTTATCCATAGACTTTATTCCAGAACCGATTAAGAGAAAAGCATTCCTGGACTACTTGTTGGAGGTTACCAGCGACGAAGATACCAGTTTCACTGAAGAAGAACTTAGGGACGAAGTTGATACATTCATTATAGCAGTAAGATTGAATTGATATCACTTTAACAAAAAAGTTTTCAGTTGTAGATTGTTCCTCTAAAAATTTTCAACGATAAGTGTTTGGGTTCGGGACCCTACTGAGTCATTTTTCAGAAACTATTTAATTGAAGTTAGTTATGTGAGAATTTGTGGAATTGTGTTTATTTTTGAAAAACTACCATTGTGATTCATACTTTTGGAAGTTTACCAGATAGATTTGTTTGGAAATATGAACAGGATGTTCATAAGATCAGATGTGGAATCATCTACGACTGAAAGATACATTAGTCACTATCTTCCATCGTTCAAGATAACCTCTTGTGGGGTATTCATGTTGAAAAATAAAATATTCTCAATTGAATATTGAATAGAAATAATTCTCTGTGAATTTAAAACATCCACGATAAAAATGCAGTTATTGTTTGTGAATATCTAACAGAAAATAATTACGTTCCCGGCTAAGGTCACGCATTGAACTACATCTGATAGATATTGACTAAACTAAAAAGAAAAGAAGACCGGAACACATTTTCTAGAAGCAGTCTCATTTTTATCGTATATTTTTCAATTCACGGAAAAATATTTCTATTCAATATTCAATTGAGAATGTTTCCTTTTTCCAGATAATTCACCAGTTTTTTTCAGAAGAATCAAATATAATTTGATTGCTTACCCACTACTTATCGATCAAACTCATGTAAATAATGATTTTAATTTATAATGGCACGTTTTGTAGTTTGACTATGGTGGAAAAATCATCAAGTCCAATATGTATTTTTCGTAATTATTGTTCAAATGGTTTGGTTGGGATTAAGATCAAGGATATTGGAGAAGAACTATTCTTCCTCGCCAACGTTTCGAACTTTAATAAATTCATCATCGGGGCTCTGTAACAATTACTTTTGCTTTTCAATTCTTTTTGAGAAAAGTTGACCATGGTAAAATAATAGAAAAAATATAATAAGAAAAATGCCCACAAAATATTGAAACATTTCCAGGGGTTTGAAATATGAAAATGTTTTCAATTATAATATACAGTGTCCCGCATAAAGTTCGCAGTACATGGAAAACTTTTTTATTATTGATTTCTCAAAAAAATCAATCGTGATAAAAACCTCTACTTCATCCCAAACCTGAAATGCAAACACCAACATTGAATTTTATATGACCCTATACGAGGGAGATAGAAAAGCATGCTTTATTTTCTAAATAATATGATCCCATCACTTCTCACGGTAGAATTCAAATTCACGGGGAATTATTGTTCAAAATCGAATGTTGATCCAGAAATTCGAATCATAGCCAATCATGACCAATTTCATATTTCAACTTTTTTCCCATTTTTTCCTCATCGCCCTGTACAACATAAGGAATATTATGCTAGTCATATGTTAGTTATGATGATATCACTTTCTGAATGTTTTCTCATTTCTCCCTCCCATCGGAAAATCACATTAATTGAATTATGTGACGGAATTTCACAAAATCTTGCAGCAAATAGTAAATAAATCTGAATTGTCTCCAAGGTATGATGCCAGAATGCCAATTAACTTATTTTCACAATATAAATAACATTTTTTGAAACAAATATGTCCTATGCTTTATTCTACGTGGAGTCCTCCATTCTCAATACACTGCATAGTACGGCGGTGCATTGGATAATGAACATTTCTTAGTATTTGGGGAGCTATTCCCCGATTACAATCCCTGATAGTATTCTCCAAATGACTTATATTTTGAAATGGTCTTCTTGAATATACCTCCTGTTTGAGATATCCCCATAAGAAAAAATCCAAAGGAGTAAGGTCCGCTGACCGGGCGGGCCCAGCGTTATTGGAATATCTTCCAATCCATCGATTTGGAAATGTTCCGTTTAACCACCTTTTCACTCCTAGCGTAGAATGAACGGATGCACCAACTTGTTGAAAATACATTCCAGCTCTCATGTCCAGAGGAATATCATCTAAATAATCGGAGAGAAACTTCTGCAGCATTCTTAAGTATCTTGCAGAATTCAGTGGTTGTCTGAAAAATAGTGGTCCAACAATAATGTCATTAAGAATTCCGCACCAGACGTTTACTTTGAAGTGATATTGGTCTCTAAATTGTATCCTAAAATGGGGATTATCATCTGCCCACCACCTGCAATTCTGGGAGCTGACTACCCCATTTGATGTGAAGGTTGACTCGTCACTGTAAAGATTTTTTTTCGAAAACTGTCTATTATATTCTATCATAGACTGAAACTAGAAACAGAAATCCAAGCGATTACCCGGATCTCTCGGTTTCAAAGTGTGTATGAATTTTGGTTTATACGGTTTGAATTTATTATTATCTAGAACTCTTCTCATTGATCGATCGGATGAGATTTTCTCCTCTTTGCCATAATGACATTCTTGGATTTTCAATCGTAGACAGCATAATATTCATAAGAGTTTCTTCATTTTCAGTTATCGGTCGTTTATGTGTCACTTTGTATTTTTTTGCAACCGATTCATATTCCCTGGATGTTTTCAAAATTCTTGTAATTGTCGAATTATGAACGTTTTTACCTGGATGTTTTTCATTAAAAATATTGGCAGTGTCTCTACAAGTTTGATGATTGTCACCATGTATCATTACAATCTCCACTCTCTCCTGTATACTTAGTCGAGCAGCCATGATTGAATTGAAAAACTACTGAAATTACTCTACAGATTTGTGAGTTATTCTTGATGCGTCAAAAATGGTTTGTTTACAATTAGAAATGAATCTGTTTTCAAAGCCAACTGTGATCGGCAAATGTTCTGTATCTCAATCATTCACAGTAAAATTCAAAGAACAAAACTATGGAAGCTGGGTATTGCTATCGAAGTCATATGTAACAACTTACGATATTTCGAAAATCATAAATAATACGTGAATAAATTTTTCGAGTGAATTCAAACCTTAATTTTGTACGTTGAATGCTGCAAAAAATTCAATAAAATATTGTAGATGCATTCTGATGTCTTGCTTGAAAAAAAAAGTCATATTTTACAATTCCTTGAAAAATGTTATTCGTAGTGTGAAAATAAATTCATTTTCATTCTGGCATCATACCTTGGAGACAATTCAGTTTTATTTACTATTTGCAGCAAGATTCTGCGAAATTCCGTCACATAATTCAATTAATGTGATTTTCCGATGGGAGAAAGAAATGACAAAACATTCAGACGATGGAAGATAGTGACTAAAGTTTATCTTTCAGTCGCAGATGATTCCACATCTGATTTTATGAACATCCTGTTTATATCTTCAACAAATCAATACCATTCGTCTAGCATAATATCCCTTATGTTGTACAGGGCGATGAGGAAAAAATGGAAAAAAAAGTTGAAATATGAAATTGGTCATAGGTGGCTATGATTCGAATTTCTGGATCAACATCCGATTTTGAACAATATTTCCCCATGAATTTGAATTCTACCGTAAGAAATAAAGTGATGGGATCATATTATTTTAAAAACAAACATGATTTACTATCTCCCTCGTACAGGGTCGTATAAAATTCAATTTTGGTGTTTGCATTTCAGGTTTGGGATGAGGCAGAGAATGATTTTTTTGAGAAATCAATAATAAAAAAGTTTTTCATATGCTGCGAAGTTTATGCCGTAGACTGTATAAGATGACTCACCAAAAATTAGTTCTTCCGAGTAGACATAGTAAAACAATGATAAATAAATGAAAAACACTGTTTTTTCCAACAACATAAAAATAATCTCATAGATTCATAGCCACTCTCGATATTTCAACTCAGTTTCATTTGTCTCGAGCTAAATGTGGAATCTGTGTGTGCCGTAAATGTTTGTTATTCACGTATCTAAAATGTCTGTTTTTTATTTCTTATTGTTTTACTGTCGTCACCCGGAAAAACTAATTTTTGGTGAGTCTTCTTATATTTTATAATAAAACACATTTTTATATTTCAAACACCTGGAAATGTTCCAATATTTTGTGGGCATTTTCCTTATCATTATGGTAATTTTTTCTCAAAAAGAATTGTAAAGCAATGATAAATAAATAAAAAACACTGTTTTTCCAACAACATAAAAATAATCTCATAGATTCATAGCCACTCTCGAGATTTCAACTCAGTTTCATTTGTCTCGAGCTTAATGTGGAATCTGTGTGTGCCGTAAATGTTTGTTATTCACGTATCTAAAATGTCTGTTTTTTATTTCTTATTGTTTTACTGTCGCCACCCGGAGAAACTAATTTTTGGTGAGTCTTCTTATATTTTATAATCAAACACATTTTTATATTTCAAACACCTGGAAATGTTCCAATATTTTGTGGGCATTTTCCTTATCATTATGGTAATTTTTTCTCAAAAAGAATTGTAAAGCAAAACTCATTGTTACAGAGCCCTGATGATGAATTTATTAAAGTTCGAAACGTTGACGAGAAAGCAATAGTTTTTCTTCAATAACATTGATCATAATCCCAACCAAACCATTTGAAGAACATGTCTGTGGATCATCAAACTTACCATAATTCAATGATAATTATTATTGCTTCTTTCAGGGCACAGATACTACCGCATCAAGCAATTGTTTCGCATTCACGATGTTAGGTCTGCATCAGGATCTACAGGTATAGATAGATGACTTGTCGAAGTAAAAATAACATATTTTTTCATTTGTAGGAGAAAGTGTATAATGAAATAATTGATGTACTTGGTCCCGATCGAGCCGTGGAACCTTCTGATTTGCCCAAATTGAAATACTTGGAAAGATTCATAAAGGAAACCCTTCGTCTATTTCCTGTAGCTGGAGTCATCGTAAGAGCCGTTGATGCAGATGTGGACGTCGGTAAGTTCATTACAGTTGGTCACTCCGAATTGAAATCATTAATATATCTCTGCGTCATAACAGGCATCTGCAAAGTTGCAAATTAACCTCGAATTGAGATGCCATGCACAATTATTCAAGGGATGGTTAGCCAGAAAGTAGTAATTTTCTAATTAATATTTGACCCACTTTACTAACAAATAATATCATACTCATATGTATACCAAGAAATCGACAACGGTAATTATTTTATTTCTCTGCTGTTCGATTTGTCGAAAGCTTTCGACAGTTCGAATAATGAACACATAATTGAGAAATTATCTACTCTTGGAATAAGGGGTATTCTTTCTGGCTGGATAAAATCTCATATCTCAAACAGAAATATAATCGTACAAATTGAAAACGAACTATCCGATATTCATCCTGTTTCTCTTGGAGTTTCTCAGGGTTCCGTGTTAGGCCCATTGCTATTCCTGCTTTATGTCAACGACCTTCCTCAATTCATGACAAACGGAAAAAGTACCATGTTTGCTGACGATACCACGATAACAATATCCGAAAAATCCCCTGAGCAGCTCCAAGAAAAAGTTAGATGCACGCTAGATGAGATGGACACTTGGTGCCAGAGGAATTCTTTGATCTTAAACAAAAATAAAACAGTTTGCTTGAATTTTCATATAAAAAAAATTGTTCCGAATTCATTCATGCTGGAGCTGACTCTAAACATGACTTCACATTCTAAGCTCCTTGGAACCTGGCTCGATTCAAATTTGACCTTTGATCACCATATTAATCACGTCTGTGGAAATTTAAACAAAGTCTTCTATGCAATCTTCCAAATGGAGCCTCACTTGGATGAAAACGGGTTGATGAGTCTCTATTTCGCATTCCTGTATAGCCATTTATCTTACAACATAATGGCCTGGGGTTTTCATATCACAGAAACGAAACATTAGAAAAATCTTTGACCTTAGCTACAACCAAAGCCGTCGTGATATCTTCATAGAAAAACATATTCTTACCTTTACTTCTATCTACATCTTGAAATGTGTTACTTTCACAAAAAAACATGTACCAAATTTTACTATCCAGGGGAGCCACCATGGATACGGCACGAGAACAAGTAACTTAGAACTACCCAAATACAAAACATCCACTTTCAAAAAATCTCCTTTAAACATCTGTGTTACTCTATACAATGCACTACCAATGAACATTAGAGATCAACCCTCTTACAAGGATTTCAAAAGGAGTGTCAAACATTTTTTGATATCCACGTGTTTTTATAATCTGGATTAATACTCCTCCCTACAGTTATAACTAACCACGTCTTCAATCAACCAAGATATCCGTGATTGTCCGAAGATTTACATCTTATGGACAAAGTATTGTAAAAAGTAATATTCGAGTTTATGTATTTGCGTTTGTCTACTCAATATTTTTTTTATTTGTGTTCATAATTGTTAGTTTGCTCATTGTCATTTCACACAATTTGTATTTTTACCTGATATGTGTTGTGTGCTGTATTTTTGACTTGCCTTTTGTACTATCTATGTAATTCGAGGCGAATAAATACTTACTTACTCACATAGACAGCTCTTCTAATATAATATGCCCTCGTGATGCTTGATGCGCTGGAGTTGGGGTGACGTTGACAAGTCTGCTTACCAATGACACCTCACACGGTTAAAAATTTCTATAGTAATTTTACAATAATAACTTAGTAAGTTTTAAGGCATAACAAACAATATAGTAATAATAAAATTTTGTTTTGTAAATTTATTACACGACTCAGTCCAACTCCAATTAGTAAAATTACAAAACATTGGTTGAAATTTACTAAACATCTATCGAGAATTTGTTTAGTGAAATTACAATACAAATGTTGTAATTTTATCAAACAAATTTGATCAAAATGTTTTGTAATTTCACATTGCATTGTAAATTTACTACAAAATTTAATTCAACATAGTTTTCAAAAATAACCAAATATTTGTTGCATGTTTAATAAACATCTATCAGAAATTTGTTTAGTAATATTACAATACACTGTTGGAAAGTAGTGGTTGAAATAACAAAAAATAAGAAACCCAGGAGGTCCACTAGTATAATTGGTGAAATTGGCAAATTTTTATATTGACGATGAACACATTTACACATTTGTGGCTTTCACACAAATTTTTGCTATTTAACAAATTCACCAAAGTAAATGCCACAATTAGACTGTAAACGATTTCACAAAATCAGTAGTGCATCAACAACATTCAGTTGCTATTTTCTCAACTTTTTTTTGTTAAGCTGATCTAAAAATGTTTTTACAATGAAGTGATTCATTAACTTTTTTCAATGAATTAACATAATATTTTAGTGAAATTAACATTGTAATATTGTCGATTCCTTTACTAGTTTTCATCATTTATACACTGACAAGAAGTAATTTGTGAACCTCATGCTGTTGGAATCTCTTTCTCTTTATATGGTTGTTGAAATCAAATTTTGTCGATTCTTTTCTTTAAGTTTTTATACTACACAGAAAAAAAGTTTTATTGTCATTTATTTCTTGTCAAAACATAAATAATATTATTTTCAAATGACGTCAATTAGTATTCACTGTCACTTTTTTTTTTTGTGAAAATATCTAATATTTGTTGGTAATATAGTTTTTCACGTGGGATGGTTTAATAAATCAAGAATATATAACACTAGAATATTTTAATGCCTCTATTATAAAAAAATAAATACTCTATTATAACAAATAACAGTTAAATGTCGATAAAATGAAATTTCTCTTTCTGAAAATCCCAAAAATGTCGGTAAGAAATCGGGATTGATTTTGGCCCCCGCTACATCGGTGATATGGAATTCTTCTTGAACATCAGGAATTTAGTCCTAATGGAATAAGTACAGAAAATGTATAATGGACCTATGTATTTCCTTTTTAATTTTTTATTACAATAAATGGTAAATCTTGTTAACACGGGGCACACGAATTTCAAACAAATGTTTTGTGGAACTTTCGTTTTTCAGTCTCTGACAGCTCGAATTTCTGTTATTGAAATTCTTCCTTCATTTAATCAAAACATAACACATGCATTTACTTGTTTTCAGTACTTTTTAGCGGAAAAAAACTATTTGAAAAAAATTTGCCTTTTTCAAAACGTTAACATGCGACGTTGCCAAATTGTACCAGACAATCAATGTTAAACAATCAAAGCATTTGTTTACGTTTTGAAGAAGGGTGATTTTTTTTCGGAAATAGTAGATAGTTTTTTCCCAAAAAGTGCTGAAAACCAGTAAATAAAAGTTCCAGAACAAAATGGACCTGTATCTTCGAAAATAGTCGTGATCGCCAAAAATTTCATTGGGATTTTTTGTTCAGGAAACCATTTTTTTTTATTCGTGTGCTCAATGTTAACGAAGATTCACCCAATAAATATAGTTCCTAATATGTTTCATAATCCAAGAGGGGTTAACAACTAGGTAGAATTTTGTACACCTTAATTGAATATCAGGTATTGATAAAGTATTGAAAGACTGAGTGAGGTACTAGATTTTTTTACGGAAAATATTTTTGTGAGACTGAGGCACTGAATCAAGAAATGAAGAGTTTTGATAATTGATTGTACTGAAAAACTGTTGAGATGTACACCTACTGAAAGAGTTGTCAACCCCTCTAAAACTCATAAGTAACTTTGATGTGATCAACAAATACTAATATAAGAAATCAAACATTGAATCGCAAATCAAAGCAAATCATTGAAAAATGTTATTCATTTGGATTCAGAAAACCTCAGTATTGGGAATTCAAATAAGGATAACACCGCCAAATTGGAATTTTGAATGACAAGCTGTTTGTCAATTTTTCATTATCAACATTTTTAGTGGTCTTCTCTTCTTTCAGATTTGCTGTGCATCTGAATGTTGATATTTTAATTAATTTCGAGAGCTGATTCAGTTATTCAATTCCCAATCATAAAAACAAGTTAAGCCACTTCTCGAAGTATAACTAGTGATGATTCAGCCACCTCAGAACGTTCCTTTCGCTTATTTTGTGTTGTGACTTGAATTACTAAAACCAACAAGAACGTTTTAAAAAAACGTGAAAAATACAACGGTCTATCTCTCTCAAACTCATAGTCTTTCTCATTTGGAATAAAATCAAATGAAATAGAATGAACAAAAAGGAGTGAGATTGATAACATTTATTTTTCATGAAACAAATATTTGAAGATAAAATAAAATATCTAACCTATTTCTGAAATGTTGTTAGGGTTAATATTAGCCCACTCCAATTTGCCGCAATATCTCAATCTTACGAAAAACTGAGGTGATGGCGTCAATGGCGGTTGTTGTAAGCCCCCCATAGACATTCCCGCACATGCGAAATCATAATCCTCATATCGTGTCTACGGTAATTCATATCACTATTATGCAAAACAATGTGAAACAAAAAAATACCCACTTCCATTATTATATCGCCAACAACAGTCAAACTTCACATTACCTGGACACCTGTTGAACCTGAACAAACGAAATCGCCTTACAAATACCACATCAACAATACGTCTAACAGAGGACAGAAGACTGACTGAAACGATGTGCTCTGGAAGCGAATTTTTGGCGCTAATTCGATACTCGCATATGCACGTGAATGCCCAAAGGTGATCAATTCCCTTTTCACAACGAAATAGGATAAATTCCATAAATTTATTGGACAATACCACCAACAGTTTTGGTATTCCAACAATTTGCATTTTGACTATATCAGTTGTTTAACAAACAAAATTGTCGATTCCGCAAACTGTTCATTGCTATGAATACCTATTTGATGTTGGAAAGGGAAACATTCTCAATTGAGAATGTTTCCCTTTTCAACATGAATACCCCAAGAGGTTATCTTGACGATGGAAGATAGTGACTAAAGTTTATCTTTCAGTCGCAGATGATTCCACATCTGATTTTATGAACATCCTGTTTATATTTTCAACAAATCAACCTATTTGATGTTGCTAATAAATGCACATCAATATTCTGAATTTGCAAGAGCATTTGCTATTTTGTTTTAAGTCACGAAAATATTTGCAAAATAAAGTTGTTATAGCAGCAACTTTCTAGTTCGAAATTTCGACAACAATGAGGTAGACATACTGACAAAAAATGAATGAAAATAGACAATGGACGAATTTAACTACAGCCGGAGTAATTTTAGTAGTGAATTCCTGATTAATTGTTGTTGATTTTGGCAACATTTCTTCAACAAAACTAGATATTGTTGAAATTACCAACTCTCTTCTAACTGTGTACAGGTGTTGTAATTTTAATGTACAGGTGTTGTAATTGATTGAAAGTCACCTTTCACATGAAAAAAACAAAATCGAAATCGGTTCATTCGTTTGGCAGCTACGATGCTACAGACAGAAACACACATATACAGATACACACAAACACACGTTGAACTTTTAACACCCAGCTGTGTGCGTCGGGGGTTAAAAAGCGATACCACAAGTGTTGTATCACTACTCGTACGGTATAGAAGAGATTGTCCGTCATAGAGGACGCAAAGTGTCCTATATATTGAACTTCTGGACTGCAGCTGCAGCCTGTGACAAATTATTATGTCAGGGGTTTCTCTCACTTATTATTTTAACGCGCGCCCGACTTTTTGAGCGCCAGTCCATATGCAACTTGACAAACACCTAGAAGTTATCCTAGTTGCACGCCCCTTTGAATATCGTACTATTATAAATATAATATTTAATCTGCACACTTATATGAAGTTCTCTGAAAGAGATTAGTAGAAGAGAACTAGCTTGAGATATAGGCTTTCCCAGACAGTTTCTGTGGCCCTTTTCCAATGCGACAGGAACATTTAATTTCAAAAACACATTTCAGAAACGCAAATAATTATATATATATATATATATATATATATATATATATATATTATTTTCTCGGAATGAAAGCCTTAGTCAGTCTATGTATTTTTTATTTCATGCGACGTTTCCACATTGTTTATGTCATCTTCAGGTAAACTCTTAAAATAATGTAAAACATGTAAAGTTAAAAACATAATACGTTACATAACATATTATGTTTTTAATTTTATGTTTTACATTATGTTAAGAGTTAACCTGAAGATGACATAAACAATGTCGAAACGTCGCATGGTATGAAAAATGCATAGACTGACTAAGGCCGTTATTCCGAGAAAATAAAGAATATAAACATATGTGGTCAAGAAATTAGGAAATGTATATATATATATAAATATATATATATATATATATATATATATATATATATATATATATATATATATATACATTTTGTCGAGTTCAACTGTAAACGGCTACAGAAAAACTGCTATTTATTAGAGTAAGAATTTTTTTAGGCAAAACTAACACTGACTCTTTCTGTTCAGTTTTGTCTTGTCGCATTCATCAACACTTCAGAATTTACGAAAAAAAAATATGTCCATAGTTTGCACTTGCTTCAATGGAGTCATCTTATTCCTGAAAATGCCTTCTATTTTGAAGAGTACCCCTAAACTTTTTCGATGTGTCTATATGTTTCAGGGGATTTCGTCATTCGTGCTGGAACATCGGTAGTTTTTGGAATACTGAGAGCGCACACGGATGAAAAATATTGGCCAAATCCGTTCAAGTTCGACCCTGATAGATTCTTGCCAGAAGAAGTGGCGAAGAGACATCCCTGTGCTCACGTGCCCTTCTCTCATGGACCCAGGAATTGTATCGGTGAGTGATATAATAAAACGTTTCAACACAAAATTTAACTGACGGAAAAAGAAACTAAAAAGCAAAAAATAAAATGAACCTTTTAGTCTCAACAACTAAACTCTCAAACTAATGTTAGTAACTTATTTTGAGTCGGCGCCAAACAAACAAGCAAATTAATAACGTAAAGCGTAAAATGATGGCAGCGGGGTGCGCGGCGCATTCCTTCGCCGGAAATTGAATATCAGCGAAATAGCTACCCGAACAAGCACACACGTGAGGGCACATGTCATTGCGAGTGGTCGTGCGGAGAGCGCATTTTTTGAATGTTATCTTTTATCGATGGAGATTCCAGTTGAATCTTTATGTTATTTTTATCATTTCTTCGAAGTAATTTAATGATCTTCGTTGTTTGTTTGCTTGGCGACGACTCAAAATCAGGTACTCACATTAGTTTAGGAGCTTAGTTATTGAGACTCAAAAGGTTCATTTTATTATTTGCTTTTCAGTTTAATTTTCCGTCGGTTACATTTTTTGTGGCTAAAATCTACTAATTGCTACCTACTCAATTTGGATTACTTTCAGGATACTAACTTGCCCACCTTACTTCAACTTTCAACTGTTACATACTATAACTAGAGGTACCAGCGACTTTGTCCGCGTTAAACTTGTATTTTTTGTGACGACCATTACTAATTCACTCACCCCATTAGAGACGGAATTTCTGAAAATACTGAAACACGTATTCCTTTATTTGTAACATAGCCCTCAAATACCAATTTTTATGCACCTTACGTCAAAACTAACGGAGCTTTCAGCCCCTAGGTGTTGAATTTCTAAAAACACTGAAATACATATTTCTTCTATTTGTAACAGATCCTCCAAATATCTATTCTTATTATCCCAACTTGAAAACTAACGAAACAAATTTCCAAAAGTTGAATTTCCAAAAACACCAAAACCCGTATTTTTTATTTGTAACAATGACCCCCCAAATACCAATTTTCATTATCCTGACTTCAAAACTAAGTATACAGACTTTCAACCCCCATTTTACCCCTTCAGGGTTGAATTTTCAGGAACCCTGAAACACATTCATCTTTATTTGTGAAGATTAGCCCGAATACTAATACTAATAATTTCAAAACCAACCTCCTGAGGGGATGGGGGGGAATTAACAAAATATGCTGTCAAAATTTTAGGTCTGGGAGTTGATCGTATATCAGTCGATCAGTGGGTCAGTTAGTCAGAACATGTAATTATATACAGTGCTCGTCTAAAGTCCGTTCCCCCCCACTAATTTTTGAACCACCCGGTATATAGCAACAAAATTTGAAGGATTCAAATAGGAGATAAAAACCTACTTTTTCATGAAAAAATCACAGCTAAAAGTTTCAAAATGGCGCCTGAGCGCCATTTTCAATAATTTTTTTAAATAGAACACTCTGTATATTATTTTATTTTCGAAATCTGCTCATAATTCTCAACAGTTTTCTCAAATACACTTTACTCCTAAATTCAATTGTTTTCGAAATATTAACGTTTGAAAAGTGACATTCCGGTTTAAAATAAAGTATGGATTTTGGTCACTTCCGGTAAAATATTTTGCTAACTAAACGTTGTTATTAATTTGTAGTCAAATCTCTTAATGAATTCGACTAATAAGAGGTTTAAAGAGGATTTATTAATAATGAACAGTACCGCCTACGAATGTGTTCTGTAAATTCACAATCAAAACAAATTAGTTAACTACAAAATTATAATTTATTTTTGAACAAAACTTTCATTTAACCCGAAAATTATTTAATCATGTGTTCAATGTGCCCCCTCCCAAATCTTGACAATGAAGTGCCCTATTATAAATAGCTTCTCTCACGTTGATGAAAGTCTGTTCATCTATTTCTTCACATGTATCTATTATTCTGCGTTCCAACTCTCCTATTGTTTGGCATTCAGTGGCGTAGATTTCTGACTTCAAATACTCCCAAAGGAAAAAATCTGAAGGTGTAAGATCCGGAGATCTTGGAGGCCATTCTGTACTTCCCCTGCGACCTATCCATCGCCCAGGAAAGTTTGTATCGAGGAACACTCCAGCCATGCGATCGAAATGGGTAGGTGCCCCATCCTGCAAAAATATGATTTCACGATTTTCAAACTCTTCCTGATTGTTTAGTAAAATTTGTCTTATTCGAGGTTCAATTTCAGTTTCTAAAAGATTTCTGTAAAGAACTCCTGTAAGATGGCCTCTGATAAAAATCGGTCCAACAACGCGATTGCCCAAAGTCTCCGCCCAAACATTCACCTTGTTAGGAAACTGGGTATGTCTCTCTCAAAAAATATGCGGATTAGTATCTCTCCAGTATCGTACATTCTGTTTGTTGACTTATCCATTAAGAAAAAACGTACATTCGTCTGCGAAACATACACGTTTTAGGAAGCCCCGTTCTCCTTCAATTGTTCTTGTTAACCACTCACAAAATTCAACCCTCCGGTCTGGATCATCCTCCGTGAGAGCATGCAGGATTTTCATTTTGTAGGGATGAAACTTTTTTTCTTATTTTAGGACTCTTTGAACACTTTTTGAACTTACTACACAGGATTCAGCAACTGCAGACGTCGACTGAGTTGGATTGATTACCATTTCAGCAACAATTTCTACCTTTTTTTCTTCTGAAAGAGGCGGTCTTCCTGATCTTGGAGCATCTTTCAGCGTACCAGTTGCTTGGAGCTTATTCAAAAGTTTGCGCAAATATGACCTCGAAATAGGATTCTCGGAAATCTATATTAAACATACGGACTCTAGATGATAATTTTTTCCAGCTTCTCCAAATATCAAAACTGCTTCAAATTTATCGTCTGAACTACGAGCCATGATCACACTTTTCATAAAAGGATTTAGGCGCTCAACGGACTATTTGACAGTTAGCAGTTCAGTTTGACAGTAAACAAGATGTTACTGCGACAACGATTTTTTCCAATGCAAACTTGATTGAAAGCAACATTAGTGGTTTTGGTTGGGTTTGAAATGACCAAAATGTCACTTTCCAAACGTTAATATTTCGAAAACAATTGAATTCGGGAGTAAAGTGTATTTGAGAAAACTGTTGAGAATTATGAGCAGATTTCGGAAATGTAATAATATACGGGGTTCTATTTAAAAAAATTATTGAAGATGGCGCTCATCCGCTATTTTAAAACTTTTAGCTATGATTTTTCCATGAAAAAGTAGGTTTTTATCTCCTATTTGAGCCCTCCCAATTTCGTTGCGATATACCAGGTGGTTCAAAAATTAGTAGGGGGAGGAACGGACTTTTGACGAGCACTGTATGTACATATTATCCCAAACACTAGGTTACTGCTGTGAACCGTTGGGGAGATCCCTCAACTGTCTTCCGTCTCCATCATCAGAGCAATTCCGGGCCTAATCTGTGACAAATGAAGAAGCTATACATTGGTCAGCAATAGTTTGTAAAATCTATCTCTTCCGAATGGACGCACCATCAGATTTTTTATTTGTTTGGATGAATGTAATCGAGAATTATTCAGTCTAAAACAATGAGACATATCGAGTTTAAGGGGACGAATATTTCAGTTTGTGAATATCGCCCTAAACTATCGATAAAAGTTATTCATCATTCATTATTGATAATTATAATGACGATTATCATTTTATCGTAACGTATCATATTTCTTTCCGTATAGGCTCAAACTTAGTTTTATTTGCAGGTCCCAGATATGCGATGATGGCAATGAAATCGTTACTGTCAACAGTTTTACGGAAATATAGAATATTTACATCATACCAAAAAGTTGAAGATGTCAAACTTAAAGCCAATTTGGTTTTGAGGCCAAAAGATGGTTATAAGGTATCTATCCAAATCAGGAACAACTGATAGCTATCTTTCTCAACTATTGAAAATAATTGTAGTTTATTATATACGTTCAAAATATATTGACTTTTTTTCACATTATCATTCCTCTTCTTACCCCTGTCCATCGCGTCATTTGAAGGCGTATTGCAATTATCTGGATAATTTTTTTTGAAAAATTACAGAATTGTGAAAAATGAAAGAATTTTCCTTTCATCATACTATCATTCTTTACTAGGCGAGGACGTGTGTTGAAGTGTTCCGATAAAAATAAAGGTTTTCCTGGCTAAAAGTGTAGAACATTTTTTTAAATTTGGTACAGATACTCCTGAGGAGTTGGATACACCAGTGAACTATTGATTATACAACTGCAAAACACATTTCATCGAATATTTGGACTTTAATCGTGCATCCATCCAGCTACTCCCAAAGAGGTAGATAACTGTTCCACCATTAGTATACGATTTACAAGGAAATGATGAATAAAAGTGAAATATAATTCGTCAGAAGTAAACTTATAAAAAAATCTCTAGTTTTTTTCCAAAATCCCAGTGCCCTTCCGTCCCATTAAAAAAGGCTGGCGGACGAAATTTGTGTTGTTCAAAGGCAAATGGTAAGATCACCCTCATTGTCAGTCGTAAACTCTCAAATATTAAAAACTTAATTTTTTCTGAGAAACTATTTTTTGTGTCAATTACTGGTTAATCAATTCAGTCACATCATATTTTGATCAAACATTTATTTTTTTCAAGTGGAACCCCTATGGGCCACCTACCTGTCTCTCTAGAACATACATTAAGGGAAAAAATTACATATCATTTTTGTATTTCGGTGCAGTAACAAATTGTTACATTCAAAAATCTACAACCAGTTCATGAGTTTCCTTGCAGTTCGAATAATTTTTCAACTTAGTAAGCTGTGGAAAACAACATGTCTGAATCTTGTCAACTAATTGTGTAAGTTTACTTATAGCACGATTATGTGATTTTTAAATTCTTCTAGCGTTTTCTCGACTTACATTGCATTGGTATTCCAATTCCAGCGTCGAAGCGGTTGGATCAAAATCAACATAAGCAAAACGTTCATTTCTGCCTTCTCGTTTACGATCATCTTCTCCGTTGTTGGATTATTTTCTGTGTGGGTATCGTCCAGCGTATAACTGACAAGCGGCGACACTGTTTTTAAGACATTCTCCGTCAATTAATAACATATCAACCTGTTCACTTCTTGTGAACCTATAAATTTGATTTTACATTTCTACTTAACTAATTCTCGGAAGTTAACTAATTTCCGAGAGTTGGGACGAAAGATGACAGCGAAACACAATTAGTTGACAAGATTCAGAAATGTTGTTTTCCACAGCTTACTAAATTGAAAAATTATTCGAACTAGTTGTAGATTTTTGAATGTATACCTACAATTAGTTACTGCACCGAAATACAAAAATGATACTGTTGAACTCTGGGCTATACAGGGTGTTGGGAAAACCACACACCTGACTACCAATGTTGACGACTGAACTACGGGGTGTTATGATTTAACCCACCACACCTGTAATACCAGACGTTATTCGTTAGGTTGGAAAAACGGTATTAAGAGCAATCGACTGTCTGAAGAAGGTCGATACTGAAACTAGGTCTGGAGCGGCTCAGATCTGATTTCATTTCTCTTAAATACCGGAACATGGGCTGTTTATTCAGGAAGTACTACCGTTCAGAAAGATTCGAAAGGTTATTCATAAAAGAAAATAAATAAAGGACTGCACTCATAAAATGTTAAAATGTAAATATATATTTAATAAAACTTCACACAATTCTCTCAATCGTCTATGGGCGAATGATAGGAAACAATATTCATACAAAGAAAACTAATTTAGCGTATGGGCAGATAATTCTGCAATGATCGTCACAATAGAAATAATTTTACTAAAAGAAATCTTGCAATCAAGTGCTGCAAACGACTAACAATAATTCTCTTTTTGAAAACTTGGTGATCTTGAAAACTATGGACATACTTTATAGACACATACACATTTTAATGGGTTGGGTTTTGCCATAAACATAAATACAGAAAAACAAACATGAGACTCACCCTGTTTAACACTTATTCACTGGATGTAGTTTTAAAAGGCAATTAGATTAGACTTTATTATTCGTTTTCTCCCGCGTCAATCGGTTATTCTAATTAATTCGTCCGGTATATTCGTATACAGTTAAGGTTCTTCTAAGTGATCGTGACCCATTGAAATTGCCGAAACCCGTTGTATTATCTCTGTTTTTGGAAGCTTTGACAATTTGTGGAAACTATACTGATCGCTCGTGTTTTTACTATGAACTTCAATACTTGATCTGAATCGGCTGAGTTTCTATGTTTGCTGAAGTTAACTACACCGGTTTGGAAACTCTCATTATTATTGCACGATACTGTAACTAGGCTGACTTTTTAACCTAACTTTTGCGAATGGCATATTCTCGTGTTCACTGTGGAATACCAAATCGAACTACTGCCTTTGACATGAAACTCACGCTTTTATATGATCTTTAACATGGGAGCTAGTGGGCGGAGCTTAGTGTGTTGTGAAGTCGTAAAACTGATAGAGGACTTGTTTTTCTAACCCGTTCTCGCTTATCTATGTTATAATTGGATAATATATTTACGGTAGCTGTCGCGCTATCGCGGAATTAATGACCCCATGTTTATCGAATTTGGACGGGTGTTTGAAATATGGATATGTTTTCTTTCGGTAGTAAATAAAACTGATTTTCTTATCTCGCTGGGAATGTACCCAGTAGCAATCAATATTCGTTGTTTACGCTTCTAGATGAATGATTTATGCGTCCCGTCTACAAGGGATATTTCTTGGTAATTATTTTTAAAAGCATTTTATTTGTCTCCCGATAACAACGTATGGTTTTACGAACGTATGCTTATCGGCTGTTTCAGTCTAGCAGGTGGTCCATATTGACCTTTACTGTTTATCAAGAATATAACGTTGTTTTGTATCGTAGAAAAATTTCTCTGTGTTTACGTGGCATAACAATACGTCATTTTTTTCCTCAATGAATGTTCTAGAGAGACAGGTAGGTGGCCCATATGGGTTTCATTTGAAAAAAAATAATTTTTGATCAAAATGTGATGTGACTGAATTGATTCATCAATAAATGACACAAAAAAAAAATTCAGAAAAAAATATGTTTCTCTGTTATGTGCGACTCATTGTGAATAGCCTTGACCAAATCTCATTTATCCACGAGGTAAAATAAAAAAACAATTTTAATTTCAATTGTTTCAAAAAAATGACATTTGTCATAAGGTTTGGACTTGTTTTGACCTGTTGAACTTGAATATGTAAAATTATACATGGTGTTCTATTCAAAAAAACAAAGTTGCTGGCATTTGCAGAAAAACCGGAAGTTCGCCATATTGGATTGTAATGTGATCAAATCCGAAATGGTTTCTTTCATAACTGTACCAAATTTCAGAAAAATCCGTTCACGAATGCAGAAGTTACAGGGGTGGCCCGTTATCCTGTGTCACCCGGTATATGTTGACAGCCCTCTGTAACTGTACAAAAAAATTGCAACAAATACAAACACTATTGATTGAAATATGTCTGAACATTCGGGAGCTCCACCGTCACATTTCATTTGTTTATTTGGAAATTTCCTGTGTTTTGTTTTATTTTTGTTCTCATTGCTAAAGCCTTCTAGTTATCTTTTATTGAACTCCATTTTTGCAACAGCAGTTGATATTGACGATCCCGAATTCAAGTTGGCTTCTTTTTTTTGGGTGATATCTTCGACAAATTATTATCATTTGTAGTGTGTAGTGTAGATGCGTAGATATAAATGTTCGATTTGACTGCTTCGTAGAGTCGCAAATCGTATCCCGCATTGAATGCCAAAATTGTAGGATTCGATGAAGAAGATTGGAAATTGCGTTTTTTTATTTTTGTTTCAATTACCTACTATCATCTGCCACATAAGCCATAACAATGCGGAATGCTAGCCAATAATGAAGTTTTCTATTTGTTATCTATCTGAAATATTCATAGCAGTTCCACCCATATAAAAGCAAAGGTTGGTGTGAGTGATTAAATGAAAGAGAACGTGTTCTGACTATAATTAAATGAAAGAGCCATTCCTTGTTTGGCTATCAAGTTATTCATAGAACTTATATCGTCGGTTCAAAGCATAATATTTTAAATTTAATATATAATACCGGTAGGCTAAAGCATTTCCCTATAATATTTGTTGGGTGTGGAATTTGACGAATGATTCAATATTCTCCAAAATATGATGCTATTTCAGGAGCGTAGAGTCTTATGAAAAGAGGATCAGAAACGTCTCTTTAGGGTGCGATGTGGCTTGAGAAATGTTTACTTGGGGTTATAATCCTTATTGAAATATATGAGAGAATTCTTTCGAGAGGCAAGCTCTGAGCATCTGAAATTTGGCATAGAGTTTCTTTCACATTGGTAGGTCCAAAAATTCCATACAAAAAGGCCCTGGGTTTAAACCGGATCAACCACTAAAAAATGCGTAGAAAAAAAATGCATCATTCCAAAAATTCTCGAAAACTTCAGTTATTTACTCAAACTTTTTATGAAATTTCTTATGAAAGAATTCAAATTGGATAACCAAGCCTATGATAATATTTCTCCGTTCCTGTACAACTTATATGCTTCGGTTAACCATAGCGCGCTGTGGTTCCAAATCCCAAATGGCTGGCCAAATATAGAAGGTATTGTTTATTCGCTACGAAATTTGGTACCCGAAGGGTTTTTGAAGTCGCAGAACACGAATCTGTAGTCAAATTTTCCAAAAACAAGATGGGGGCCTGAAAATGGGTGACCATTTCTTCCAAATTCGAATCAATCGCTACAAAATTCAGTACTCGGAGATTTTTGAAATCGATGAACCAAAATCTGAAGTCGAGTTTTCCAAAAACAAGATGGCGGCCTGAAAATTGCGGACCATTTCCTCCACATTTGAATCATCCGCTACGAAGTTTGGTACTTGAGGATTTTTGGAGTTGCTGAACAAGAATCTGGAGTCAAATTATCCAAAAACAAGATGGTGGCTTAAAAATGTTGGACCATTTCTTCCAAATTCGAATCAATCGCTACGAAATTCAGTACCCGGAGATTTCTGAGCTAGGTGAACCCAAATCAGAAGTCCAGTTTTCCAAAAACAAGATGACGGCCTAAAAATGGCGGATCATTTCTTCCACATTTGAATCATCCGCTACGAAATTTGGTAGCAAGATCGCGGCCTGAAAATGGCGGACCATTTCATCCAAATTCGAATCAATCGCTACGAAATTCAGTACTCGGAGATTTTTGAGATCGATGAACACGAATCTGAGGTCTAGTTTTCCAAAAACAAGATGGCGGGCCATTTTCTCCAAATTTGAATCAATTACTACGAAATTTGGTACTTGGAGGTTTTAAGGTCGCTGAACACGATTTTCTTTTGATAGAACGAAAGAATATATCAATACATGTATTTGGGATATAGTAGATTGGGAAAGCATGTAAATACAAATACACCTTGAATATAAATACTAGTTTATTGAAAATTACATTGAATATTACTTTTGTGTAAAAAAAATACAAAAAGACGCTTAGACTTAAAGAGTCCAATTGCTGTCCGAATCACTATCATTATTATTTTGTTCTTCACCCGCAGATAACGTGTAAGGGCTATGGACTTTTTTGGACAATGTAAGGGCTATGGACTTTGTACACTTCATTCGCATTATAACGCAAATGATTTTCTAATTAATCGAACATCTCCTGTCGCGTGAAACCAACTGCAACCACTTCACTTCTTTTCCAAGAGCCTGAAAAAATCAATTCAACAGCGAGACAATAATACATAATTAAGAAAATAATACTACTTATAATACTTAATGTAATAAAACTTAATGCTCGTACCGATTCTCGCCAAATTCAATTCCAAATATCCATACTCAATGTATCCAAGAAAATATAACCCAATATAACTTGCAAAAGTTGAAGTGTGCACAGAATTTTTTTGAAAGTTAAAAAAATTCAAATGATTTGAACCCCTTAAGCCAATCTCGCCAAACTCAATAGCAACTATCCTTGTCTCCTAGCGTATTTGTGTAAAAAAAATGTAGCCCGATATTTCAAAATTTGCGAATGTTAGGGCAACCACAGAAATTTTTGGATAATTTAAAAATGTCAATAAATTTTAACACCCTAAGCGATTCTTGCCAAATTAAATACCAACCATTGAAATTTGCGAATGTTAGAGCGATCACAGACATTTTTCGAAAATTTCAAAACTTTAGAAAATTTTAACCCCTTAGGCGATTTTGGCCTAATTCGATAAAAACCATCTCTACCCCCTAGCCTATTTGTATAAAAAAATTAGCCCGATATCTTAATATTTCCGGAAGTTAGAGCGACCAGGAACGATTTTTGAAAATTTCAAAATATTGAATTTTTTTTTCAAATTCAATATCAACTGTCCCTATCCCCTAGCCTATTTGTATAAAAAAATTAGCCCGATATATCAAAATTTGCGAAAGTTAGAGCGTGCATACATCCGGAATGTTTTTCTAAATGTGATTTCTCGAAGAAACAAAATTCACCGTAACCAAAGGGGCAATTTGGAGCACCTGATTTTTGCTGGTGTATTACTCAAGAGTATGGAGAATAACGTGACACTTGAGTGGTCGTGGAATCATGTTGAATTATAAACTTTTACTCAATGTAAACATAACTTTTTTTCGCCGCGGGCACGAGAATTTACAGTGGATGTTTACATTTTTGTTGCACGGTGTGTGGTTTATACAGTGCTAGTCAAAAGTCCCCTCCCCCCCTCGTACCTTTTGAACGGGTATACTTATAATAATGAAATTTGGGGGGTGGAAATAAACGGATGTAGGCTTCTCAACTGGTCATAACAGGTGACGCAATAGTCATGAATGACGTCACAAGGCCACTGTGACCAATAATTTTAAATGGGACCCTATGGCAAGTGACAGCTCGTTTGAGAGGTATTGAAAATACCTATTCAGTCATACCAATTTTGTTTGGGTTTCGGCTGATTTTGATTGATAAATTGAAGAAATACGAAAATTATAGTTTCGCATTTAATTAATAAAGATTTAAGAACCAGTTCTTATAATAAGTGTTCAAAATGTGCTCCATCTACTTCCTGGCAGTAATGAATCCTATTGCTAAACTCTTGTCGTACTCGTCCCAGTGTGTCAGCGGAAATTGCCCTACATTCTTCAACAATTCGTTGTTTCAGAATGGCAATACTGTCAGGTGCTGTAGCGTAAACCTTAGATTTCAAGTACCCCCATAGAAAAAAATCTAATGGTGTAAGGTCCGGTGACCGAGCTGGCCATTCGATCGAACCTCGTCGTCCAATCCATCTACCACGATATTCTTCATCTAGGTAACGTCTTACTGCACCGTAATAGTGTGCAGGAGCACCATCTTGTTGAAACGTTATTTCCAAGTTGTCGAATTCATCTGGATTATCTTCTAGAATTTCAAGAATTAACGCCTCAATATCATTTTGTAACATCTCCAGATACAATTCACCGGTTAAGTTAGCATTGAGAAAAGAGGCCCAACTATGTGGTTTCCCAAAATACCTGCCCAAACATTTACTTTTTCTGGAAATTGAGTATGTTTTTCACGAAAGATGTGAGGATTTGTGTCCTCCAATACCTCACATTTTGAGTGTTAACATTCCATTGAGAAAGAAAGTACTTTCGTCACTAAAACAAATTGTCTGTATGTAGCCTGGTTGTTGGTTCATTTTATTGGACATAGTTTCACAGAATTCTAGTCTTCGGTCGGGGTCATCATCTGAAAGTTGGTGCACCATTTTTAATTTGTATGGATGAAATTTGTTTTTAGCCAACACCCTATGTACTGTCCTTTGACTGACTCCACAGATAGACGCAACTTGGGCTGTGGAAGAAGTAGGGTTTACTACCATTTCTCCAATTATGTCAATTTTTTTGTCATCACTAATTGTTGGTCGACCAGATCGTTTGGCATCTTGAACACTACCTGATGCTTCAAACTTCCGAAGAAGCTCCCTCAAATAAACCCTCGATATAGGGCGATCGGGGTACCTCTCATTAAACCGCTGCATGGAAATTGTTTCTACATTCACCAATTATTAAGATAGCTGCTACTTTGTCGGCTACAGTACGTACCATTTTGCCTATGTAAACACTTAAACGTCTCGTTAAACAATAGCTTAGGTAAATTTTCAAGGTATAAACACTTTTGACAAGTAGAGAATTCAAAAACGTCAACCTTTTTGACAATTAACCAGAGGCGTACTTTAAAATCTTTATTAATTAAATGCGAAACTATAATTTTCGTATTTCTTCAATTTATCAATCAAAATCAGCCGAAACCCAAACAAAATTGGTATGACTGAATAGGTATTTTCAATACCTTTCAAACGAGCTGTCACTTGCCATAGGGTCCCATTTAAAATTATTGGTCACAGTGGCCTTGTGACGTCATTTATGACTATTGCGTCACCTGTTATGACCAGTTGAGAAGCCTACATCCGTTTATTTCCACCCTCCAAATTTCATTATTATAAGTATACCCGTTCAAAAGATACGAGGGGGGGAGGGGACTTTTGACTAGCACTGTATATGTATTATTAGAGGAATTGAGCGTTAATAGGGGTCATTAACGATTGATTTCGTTAATGATCTTCGTTGATTGGTTGTTTGGTGCCGACTCGGAATTAGTTACTGACATTAGTTTAGGAGTTTAGTTATTAAGACCAATAAAAACTTTGCAACAAAAAATTAAACCGACGAAAAAATTTACTGAAAAGCAGAAAATAAAATAAACCTTCTTAGTCTTAATAATAATTGAGCTCCTAAACTAATGTGAGTAACTATTTTGAAGAAGTAATCAAAACGCCGCTGTGCATCTCCCTTCCATCATTTTACGCTTTACCTAATTCAATTGCAAGTTTGTTTGGCGCCGACTCAAAATTAGTTACTCACATTAGTTTAGGAGCTCAATTATCATTAATGCCTACTTGCTAAGTTATACTTAACTATAGTTTAATGTTAAATCTAGGTTTTATGGCTCCTCTTTTCTTGCACCGGAACTTAATCTGAGTTTACTATGACTAAACTATAGTTTTAACTAATCTGCCAAATTTGATGGTTTAAAATGAGGATTTATAAGTAATCTAGTGATTCTAACCAATAAATTTTTTTTATTTGTAAATAGTATTCGATTTGTCATAGTTTTCAATTCAAATAATCAGAAGAAATGGAATATAAAGATATGGATCTTTTCGAAGATATCCTTGAGGATGATTTAGACATTTTGGATGTGATAGACTTAGGATTCCCTCGAAAAATTTACCAAAGGCAACATCATTCTGAGGAGATGGATGATCTGACATTTTTTAAAAGGTTTCGACTCCTAAAAGAGACTGTTATTCGAGTACTGGAACTTATTGAAGAGGTAATTGAATAATCCAAACGACCTGTAAGCTGAAATATGTGAGTTGTATAAATATTTATTAATAAACATTTAACTTTTTAGGAACAATAGTGTTTCCCCTATCAATCAACTATTGACAACATTACGATTTTACGCCAGCTCTGGTCACCTGGCCGCAGTAGCAGATTTCATGGGTATACATGAATCCACAGCTAGCAGGATAGTGTCTAGGCTGTCTCGAGCAAAAGCTCGTTTATATCCTAGGTTCGTAAATTTACCTGCTGCCCAAAAAACATTAAAAATACAAAGAGATTTTTACGATATTGCTCATTTTCCAAGAGTAGTAGGTGCTGTAGATGGAACCCACATAAGGATACAGTCTCCAGGTAATTTTTGTACATACCCAGGTAGGAATGTAAGCAAGCATTTTTTGAGTGAATAGGTATCACCTTCATTTATCTAGCCATCATACCAGCTACTGCATAACATTGCTAAAGATATGCATGAACCTGAACCACCAATACCACAAGACATTGATGGACAAGAACCTGATTATCTGATTAATATGGGACAGGTACCTGATGTATATAATGGAGTTGCAATTCATTACCAAAATCAGCTAGTGGAACAATATTTCTCAAATTTATAAATCTAGAAAAATTGTATACCTATATTTTGTAGAATGCTCTTTGTAAAGAAGAAATAAATATTATGTGATATTGAAAGTATTGAAACTTGAGATAAGTACCAAGAGTATTCTATGAGATTTACTGGTGATAGCATTATTGGAATATCAATTAATTAAATTTCTCATTATGAACGAGTTTTTAAATCCTTCGATGAATGTATACAATTTTTTCCACTCTCAGTTTTATTTTTGCAGAATTCAAAAACCATTAACTATATAAACCCTTGTAATGAAAGCAGACTGATTGTATCCAGTCTGCTTTCGTGGTTTCAAAAAATAAATAGACGCTCACCGACAACAAAACAAAATTTTGAGGTTAAACCAATAGCTACGAAGTTAGCTAATAACTCATCAATACCAATTTTTATAAAAGTTCCCAAATAATAGGATTAACTTTGACTGTAGTTTAAAAAATGACGGTGCAAGAAGGCTGAACAAAATCTATAATTAAAAATATAATCCTAGTTTTATTTACCAGTAGATTAGGTAAAAACGGTGCAAGTGGGCGTAAGACTAGGAAGGTTTATTTTATTTTTGCTTTTCAGTTGATTTTTTCGTCGGTTTAATTTTTTGTTAAAAAGCTTTCATTTTTCAATTTTTTGTGGTTGAAATCTACTGAGTACTACCTACTTAATTTTTTATTACTTCCAAAATACTTACTTACCTAGCTTACTTCCACTATTAACTGTTGAATAATATGATTATCTACTTTAACTATTTATTGTTATATAATATACATTATTTTTGGAAGTTCTGGTTAGTTGATTCAATCACTTTGTATATAGTTCCATCCTTTCATAGAATGTAGGAGGATCTGTCAATGTCAACTACATATGTGTGCCAATGTTCACAGGTGAAAAATCAATCATCCCCTATTTTTCTATGCATAGGGGTGGATTATTTCATTCCAAATTTGAATTTGATCAAACATGAGGTATACCCTATCTGATAAAGGAAGAATGATCCAAATCGGAAAACCCACTACAAAGTTATGCCTGATAGAATCGGTCAACGGACCAAAATTCAGAGGGTAAACGATCAATATCCTCCATTTTGCTACCCTTAGGGATGGATTTTTCTGTTCAAATTCAAATGGGACCAACTTCGAAGTATCCAATGAAAAAATAATAATCGAAATCGGACTCTTCTGTAAAAAGTTATGCGTGGTCATACATGAAAAAGATATATACGCGTCGAATAGAGAACCTCCTCCTTTTTGATTTCGTCGGTTTAAAAAGTTCATTTCATTTTTGGCTTTTCAGTTTTTTTTTCCGTCGGTTTGATTTTTTGTTGAAAAGATTTCATTTTTTATTTTTTTGTGGCTAAAATCTACTAATGACTACCTACTTGATTTGGATAACTTTCAAAATACTTTCTTACCCACCTTACTTTAACTATTAACTGTTATATACTATAACTAGCTGGTACCAGCGATTTCATCGGCGTTGAACTTTGTATTTTTTGTGACGACAATTACAAATTTACTCACCCCTTTGGGAACAAAATCTCTAGAAATACTGAAACAAATATTTTTTAATTTGTAACAAATGCCTCAAATACCAATTTTTATGACTCCAACTTGAAAACTAACGGAACTCCCCTACAATCTTTCACCCTCCATTTCACCGCTTTAGGGGTTGAATTTCAAAACACTGAAATTTTTTTTGCAACAAAGACTTCAAATATCAATTTTTATGACCCCAACTTGAAAACCAATGGAATTCCTATACAAACTTCCAGTCCCAATTCAAACTACATTTAACCCTTAGGTGTTGAATTTTCAAAAACACCGAAACATATTTTTTATCAGTAACAAAGAACCCCAAATACCAATGTTCATGATCCTAACATTGAAATTAACTATACAGACTTTCAATACCCATCTTACCCCTCAAGGATTGGATTTTCAGAAACCCTCAAACACATTTATCTTCATTTGTGAAGCACAGCCCAAATACTAATTTCCATGACTCTTATTTCTAAACCAACTGTACTTCCACCCACTTGTTCTCCCCTTTAGGAATAGAATATCAGAAAAATATGCTGTCCAAATTTTGGCTCTTAGGTCCAGCGGTTTGATCTGGGCCTTGATCGTATATCAGTCAATTAGTGATTCAGTTAGTCAGGACATGTAATTATATATGTACATATTACCCCAAACACGAGGTAGCTGATGTAAACCGTTGAGGAAATCCCTCGACTGTCTTTCGCCTTCATCATCAGATTAATTCCGGGCCTCCATCATGCTGTAGTGTCATCAGAACTACATATGTGTGCCAAGTTTCAACAGAATCGGATGACAGGTGTAAAATCAATGAATTATTACCTAGGAGTGTATTTTTTCTCAAATTCAAATTGGACCGACTCACAAGCATGTCCTATACAATAAAAAAATAATCATCTAAATTGGATAACCCAGTACGAAGTTATGCGTGGTAGAATCGTAGTCTAATCAACAAGTTCAAAAATGTGTTGAATAGATATAAAGCTCCTAAAAATATGAGCGATAGCTCATTCGATTCGGAATGACGTCTAGAAAAATGTTTTTCAAGGGTATATTAGCACGTAAAAAATTGCGATTGTTATTAACAAAATAAGATTGAAAAAAGAAGGTATTTCGTTTTTCGTTAATAATTTCTAAAATAATGATATTTAAAGAATTATGAAAAAAGATCCCGAAAGAGGAGCAAATTTCCAATAACCTCCCGGAACTCTATCTCTATTATTTATAATTTTTTTTTAACGCTGAAAATAGGGCTCCGCGAGGTCGTTACGGCATAGGTCTGAAAAGCCGTTATATCACCTAAAATGATTTTTTTGTAGTATTAAATAACAGTTTGAAAATTTGAATGAATTATGGTGTAATCTAGTTAATAACAAGCAAAAACTCGGTGAAAAATATTCATATGATTGTGTCACACCAATGACTTAAAATGTTTTTCAATCGGTTTTAACTAAATTGCATTGTTTAAAAAAAAATTGTATAAGAATATTTCGTTCGTTAACTCTATTTATTTAAGAATAAGCCGAAAGAAGCAATTTTCAAAATATTATTTTAGTATTATAATTTTTTTAAAAGAAGAAAAATTACAAGTCTAAATGTTATCAAAAACTTTTAGTAATATTATTATTGTGTTTTGCATCTAATATGGTATTAAATAATTAAAATTTTACGTCATTTGTTAAGAAATTGTTTATAAACAGACTATTTTGGGATTTAAAAACTAATAATTTTTTACCATCTTATTGCATAGGTAAAATTATGATTAGCAAAAATTTTTTTTCTTAAATAATTTTTTTTATTGTTTATAATCGTTTTTTTATATTTCAATTGTTTAAATTATTAGTTAATGAATCATTTCACCCTTAAAAATCATCATTGACCTTTTTCAATGAATTAACAGAAAAACACATTTTTTTTATAAATAATTTCATTGTTTATTAACTTAACAATTTGTTATAAACAAATAATATTAACCGTTATATTTTTTTTCGAAAACTTCGAAGGATAAAAACAACTATGTTAACGAATATAAAAAAAATTAAAAAGAATAATAATAAATAATAAAAATAAAAAAAATAATTTTTTCTATACTTTGTTATACATAGTTTTCTGTTATTTTTTGAAGTTTTCGAAAAAAAATATAATGGTCGATATTATTCGTTTATAACAAATTGTTAAGTCAATAAACAATGAAATTATTTATAAAAAAAAATTATTTCTCTGGTAATTCATTGAAAAAGGTCAATGATAATTTTTTAGAATAAAATAATTTTTCAACTAATTATTTAAACAATTGAAATATAAAAAAACGATTATAAACATTAAAGAAATTTTATTCTGAATCATAATTTTACCTATGCAATAAGATGGTGGAATTTCTTTTTTCAAAAATCTCAAAATAGTCTGTTTGTTTATAAACAATTTCTTAACGAATGACGTAAAATTTTTTTTTCCAATGTTAATTGATACCTATATTAGATGCAAAAACACCAATGATAAGATATTACAAAAAAAAAAATTTTGATAACATTTTTAAGAAATTTCATTTTTTGTTAATTTAAAAAAATTATAATCAACAAAATAATAAACTTTAATGATTTTTTTTTACATTTCTTCATTGAGTACCTGAATGAGAAGAGCTCCAAGAAGCGAAAATTTTATAGACCAATTATTCAAACTTTTATGTCGTAATTTATAAAAACAGAGATTGGAAAAAAATTTGTTAATTGACAATGGTGTAACTTTTTGAAATATCGACATGAAAATGTTTTCTCACCGAGGTTTTTTTCGTTCAAGTGTCAAGATTACACCATAATTTATTCAAATTTTTAAATTGTTATTTAATACTATAAAAAAAATATTTCAGGTGATATAACGGCTTTTTAGACCTATGCCGTAACGACCTCGCGGAGCCCTATTTTCAGCGTTAAAAAAAATTTATAAATAATAGAGATAGAGTTCCGGGAGGCCAAACTTTTCATTGGAAATTTCCTCTTCTTTCAGGATCTTTTTTCATAATTCCTTAAATATCATTATTTTAGAAATTATTAACAAAAAACGAATTACCTTCTTTTTTTAATCTTATTTCGTTAATAACAATCGCAATTTTTTACGTGCTAATAAACCCTTGAAAAACATTTTTCTAGACGTCATTCCGAATCGAATGAGCTATCGCTCATATTTTTAGGAGCTTTATATCTATTTAACACGTTTTTGAACTTGTTGATTAGACTATCGGTTAAAAAATAAAAATTCAGTGGGGAACCAACAATCATACGCCATTTTTCTACCCGTAGGACTTAATTTTTTTCATTTCCATGAAAAAATCGGACTACTGTGTAAAAAGTTTTGCGTGGTCATACATAAAAAATATATACCTACGCGTCGACTAGAGAACCTGCTCCTTTTTTTTTCGTCGGTTAAAAAGAAAAATTCACACCCAAACCAATTTATCCAACAAATTATTTATCGTTAACAAGTCTAGGTATACAAATACAATATACTTGTATGCAACTATAGTGATTTTTTTTTAAATTGGTGTTACAATATTTCATTGCCTTTTCTATAATTTTCTGGGAGTTCACTCGCCCCAGAATTAAGAAATACCAGTTCTAGTTGGACAAGTTAGTAAATTTGACTCGATACATCAATTAATTTTAGTTGTTGTATTATCTTAGGTATTTTTGAGGATTGCTGACGAAGTGCTGTTATGAATGATTTATTGTTATGAAGGAAATGTTAAAGGAAAATCATTCTGGTAAACACTCATTAACTCTTTCACTCATTATAATGGCAAGCTGCGACGTAAATATTTATGCAACAGGACGATCGAAATTGCGACGCAATTATAGGGTTGCCCCATCAAATCGCTAATGGGATTTCTCGTGGAATCACTCCCAATATTCATTAATTATTGGAGTAGAATTTTGAGAGTATTTACTTATAATCTCCCTAGAGCATGAATTATTGCCGGAAATTTTTTGAGTACATGTTTTTTTTTTTTAAATTATCACGAGTCGCGAAGTCATTTCCTTTAAAAAATCATGTAAGAGACAAATTTCCCGCAATTAATTCAAGCACGTGGGGGATTCGGTAAGAAAATTTGATACCGGAATTAAATTAAAATAGAAAACATTAAGTAAATATTTATTTTGACGTTATTCACAAATAAATAGAAGGCTGTGTGTAATGGGAGTTTTGGGGGAGATTTTTTTCTGATTTTCCCCGTTCCCTAGTAAAATAAAATATATAATATCAGATAAACTATTATGTAAAATTAATTGATTTCATACAATTTTCTTACTAGGTTTCAGGGAAATGTTAATATTGACGAAAAATGAAAGTAGATACGTTCGTATTGCGGGAGATATTTTTTGATTTTTCCCGTGCCCTAGTAGAATAAAATATATAGGTAATATTAGATGAATTACTATATAAAATTAATTGATTCCATACAATTTTCCTACTAGGTTTCAGGGAAATATCAATATCGACTAAAAATGAAAGTGGATGTTATTTCAATATTATTATTGTCTAATTATATGATAGCTGTCATGTGCCGGGAAATTTCCACTTATTAATTTTACGTCTAGATGCTAATATGGATGAAACATTTTCAGAAAATTTGCTGGATACCATAGTGAGAATGTCGAAATAAAGCATCTGATTGGTTGAAAATGACTGGTATGAAATTTTCACTGATATACATTGTATTTCAGTCGACAGGCAAGAAATGACCGCTGTAAAACATGAGGGGCTACTGTAGCGATTTTTTTTCCAATGATAGGGGGATCGGTATAACTCTAAGTTGGATAGCGCGGCACGGAGGGAAGGGGGGTTCTTTCATTATGTTTGTTTGTAAAATCTATATTTATGTGGATTTGTCAAAGTTGAAACAATGGATCCTACGTGAAAAATAGTTATATTGAAATCTGTGGAGCGGAAAATTGTCTACAAATGGAAGCACTTGGGCCGCCATTTGCTGACAAAAAATTGAAACTTGGGATAATGAAATTGATGCATGAATACTATATTTTGGAGTGAAATTGACGAATGAAACTTCCAAGAGGGCGACTGGGCCCCACCTGGAAAAACAAATTAATTGAAAGGGGGGTCTTGTGACACATCCTTTCGAAGCTCCTGACGAATACTTCACAACCCTGGAATATAAAGTCAATATCTTCACCTACTACAAAATGGCGGAACATTTAATAATTACCTGAATACATACACATTAATATCGATACATCTGGAAATATTTGTTTTTCTCTGCCATATGGCAATCCCAACAACCCGATAAGGTTTGATAGGTTATTTTTTGTTTGAACAAAAAATGACAAGAAATGTCAGTACGACAACGAACATCATTGTTCAGTTAAAATATTCTCATTTAGTTTTCGGTTTTACTAGTAAATAGGTACCACTTGAACTATCTCTAAAATGGTCAATTCTCGTCCATTGGAAGAAAAAATCGCAGCGATTTTTATTTACGGTGCGACGTACAAAATCAAAATGGTACACCAGTTAACTGAAGATGACCCTGATCGAAGAACAGAATTCTGCGAAATTATGACGGAAACCATTGCAAGGCATCCTAACTATTTCCACAATATTTGTTTCAGTGACGAATCTACATTTTATCTCAACGGCAAGGTTAACAGACAAAATTGCCGTTATTGGAGTGACACCAACCCTCACATTTTCCGGGGAACTCATACTCAATATCCAGAAAAAATTAACGTCTGGGCAGGAATATTCGGAAACCATATTGTAGGACCTCTATTCATTGAACAAAATTTAACAGGGAACTGTATTTGAATATGCTGGAAAATAATGTTGACCCTCTTATCACCGAAATTGTCGCAGCGAATCCTAATGATATGATGATGATGATATGGATATTGTATCCAACAAGATGGAGCACCACCACATTACTACGGATAAGTGAAAAACTATTTGGATAATACTTTCCCCGGTCGTTGGATTGGCCGTCGAGGTCCTACGGAATGGCCAGCCCTCTCGCCAGATTTGACACCTGTAGACTTTTTTTATAGGGCTATTTGAAGCATAAGGTGTACGAAACTGAACCTGCTTCAATATTGAATATATGGCAGAGAATAATAAATATTTGTAGAAATATCGACGTTACTGTGTTCGAAAATGTTCGGCGTGAAATATCGGATAGGCTGTTCTTATATCAAGCAGGTTAAGGCAACCATTTCGAGCATCTCCTGAATTGAACTCAGCTTCTTTCCTCAAATTATGAAGTTAAACGTCGATGTATTCAGGCAATTATTAAATGTTCCGCCATTTTGTAGTGGGTGAAGATATTGACTTCATATTCTAGGGTTGTGAAGTATTCGTCAGGAGCTTCGAAGAGATGTGTCACAAGACCCCCCTTTCAATTTTTTTTCCCAGGTGGCGCCCAGTCGCCATCTTGAAAGTTTCATTTGTCAATTTTTCTCCAAAATATGGTATTTATGCATCGATTTCATTATTTTGAGTTGACCAGTTCAAAAAATAAAAGGGGGGCATTAAAGAAAAGCACTGTATGTAGTATTTGCAGTGGCCAAACGTGCGACCATATGCCACGACAAATGGACAATATTGACGATGAGGATGTTGATGATGAAGATGATGATATCAGAGCTGACGTGTTTTTTTTAGAAGATGAACAGAAGAAATTGAATGTGAGAGCGAAACACTGGATTGTGTTGAGTTATTAGATGGAATATTAGATCCAGGCCCATCAAAAATGAGAAAAATCAAATAAAGAATGTGAATTACTAATGTATTTCAACCTATTACAATGTATATCATGTGAAGAAATTAAAATAAATATTATCGATTATGTAAAGAAATCTTCAAATAAAGATAGCAATAACATTAATTATTCTTCAAAAAAAATTACATGCTTTTCCAAATCACGTCTGGTCTTTCTTCGGGCTTCAAACCCCCCAGTGGTTCTTGAACATTCTTCCTATCAAATTCACCCCGACAATTATTCTCCATCCCTCCATTGCCAATCTTCAACCCTCTTTTGGCCCCCGTTTACGTAATTCAATTTTTTATTCTGCCAATGACTTTTCATTTTACAACGAATTCCTCCGGAAATCATCTCTATGCTCCTCGTTTACCTTTCCACTGTTCTTGTACCTTACCTCAGTCTCATTGTATGTACAGAATTTTCGTTAGCTATCTACTGTGCGAAAACTATTGTAGATGGAAAAAAAATTTGGCACAAAATTTGAAGACAATTTATCGCTCTACAACTTTAATTTAACTATTTTTGACGTAAGATCAATTATTTTTTAGTTATTCGTAGAAGAAGCATGCGATCCAACTTTGACTCAGAACTCTTAGCTGCCAATGACACCCTGTATATCTTTACGCTTTACGCTTTATCTCTCTTTTTTCCGAAAAGAACCCTACGAGGTGGGCCAACCCTCAAATTTCAGGCCCAACCCTCGCATCCGCACCCCGCAGGACCAACACCCAAATTTCAGGACCTTGCATCCGCACCCCACTAGCAGGACCAACCCCCGAATTTTGGTCTTTGAAGTAGTTTCCGGCCACGGTCCGCCGATGGAAGTGATCCGACGGTGTCTTGAAGCCTGCCGTCGCCATTTTGACCTTTGACGTCTACCAACACAACAAACGGCCAGGATTCCGTCACGGGACACTTTCCCGGTGGGACAACCCCCAAATTTTCCCACGGGCCAACACAACAAACGGCCAGGATTCCGTCACGGGACACTTTCACGGTGGGCCAACCCCCAAATTTTCCCACGGGCCAAAGCCACGGGCCAACACACACATCCACTCACCTATGCCACGCGCCACTAATTAGCCGACACACACACCTTTCTGAAAATAGAATCGACCCAGGGTCCAAAGTCCACCGGTCTCAAGTGACCCCCTTCCTTCTTAAAGTAATTAACTTACCTTAGTCATTAAGTATTTGAAATCGGGCGCCTTCTTTGAAAAAGTGTGTATCTCATCGGAAGATTTTTTTTTATTGGTGGCCCTTTTTATTCATTTAAAGCACGCCTCAACGTGTTTAAATCAAACTTTAAAAAACGCGCGTTTTTCAAAATTACCATGGCAACATCAACAAATTGAGAAACGTGAAGTCTAAATGACAAATTTTTGATAATTGATCTGACAGGAGTACCTTGTAACGTCAAATAAAATATTACTAACAACTCGTTCATTTATATGTGATACCTCTTGCTCCTCCATCCATTTGATGAACTTTTCATATTCTTTTATATATATATATATATATATATATATATATATATATCACTGGATTTTCGCGGTATTAACCGCGATTCTGCCTCACTATTCAAAAAATCGATATTAGAATAATTCATTTTTGAGCTCTGGTGACAACAAATATTGATCTTTGATAACAAATTGCAAACAAATATCTGTTTTTCTCATTTCCATGACAACGAAAGCTATACTGATGTCACATCACGAATTCAACCATTTTGCATTATTAGTTCTTATTTCTATTTTTTGTAGTAATAATACCAGTATATGTGATTTCAAAGTGAACCAATGAAAAAAAATAGCGTAAAGTATTCGTGGTCTTAAAAACACTTGCTCTATTTCGAGCACGCCGGATGCGCCGTCGTGCTCGAAAAATCGCGCGTGTTTTAAAACCCTTTTTATCCACTTATACTTTAATATACTAGACTTTCGAAACTATCAGATTTTTGTTTAAGAAATAATGTAACTTGGGATATTTACTGATATCGATATTATTTTTAATCGATAAAGTGGTTCTCAACATCGAGTACATAAACCATAGGCGTCGATGACTTCAATTTTTTTGACAACCATCCAAAATACGCAAGCAGAATAGTTTCCGAAAATGAATTTACGTGATCATCAACTCTTCAATCCTTGAATTTTGCATATATTTCTTCATATATCTTTTTAGATTTTACTAGTGATAAATCCAAAGAGGTTTCCTCAGCTTGATTTGCTATTTCTGGTGGTGTATTCGGAAAATCTGAATCACTTTCCGAATCAAAAATTATGAAAACCTAAAAAACTAACGATGCTTTCAGTGCAGCTGACAAGTCTGAACAATTAACGAGGAACGTCAAACTCAAAAACACGCATAAATATTACACAATTAAGTGCATTACACAGTTAAGTGCAAATACTACATATAATGGAACATTTGAGACCAGTTTTTCGACAATCACATAAAGCCCCGCATTTTGCTTTGCATGTACATGCAATAATGTCATTAAATCAGGTGCTACGGGTGGCATGGTATTGGAAATTGGTTCCAGACTCTGTGTTGCACGTTTCCAACCCCATTCTTCAGGGTCTAGGCTCATTCCAAACCATGTTAGAACTCGATGATAAGTTCGGAGAGTGTGTAGCCTGCCTGCAGCGTGCGTTGGTGGTAGATATGATAAATTCACTGTAGTCTTCGTTGCTGATTTTGTGAATTTTGAAGCGTCGAATTAGAATGACGTCAGCAAATGGAGGCGCAAGCGCTTCCATAAGGCCCTTTACAGTCACTAACCCACCACAACGTCAATTTACCTGTTCCGTGTCTCATGTAAATAATTTCCATTTGGCTGTCTACTGTGTCAAAACTATTGCAGGTAGGAAGAAAGTTTGGGATAAAATTCGTAGACAATTTTCCGCTCTACCACTTTCAATAATACTATTTTTCACGTAGGATCAATTGTTTTTGAGTTATTTGCAGAAAAAGCATGCATTGCAGCTTTGACTTGAAAATTCGCATAAATATTGATTTTATAGACAAAATTATCGAAACGTAATGAAGAAATTTGATTGCCTAAAAAAAAAGATTTCCTGTATTTTTCGCGTCCGACAAACCATTTAGGAGATATATGACAAAACGCGTTTTTCAAGATAGCCGCTCCAACTCAGAGTTATACTCAGGACCGACATCCCTCTCATGTGAAAAAAATCGCTGCCGTAACCTCATGCAGATGAAAATGCCCTGCCGACTGCACTATTGTACGCTAGGAGTGTTGGAGAAGAAAAAACCGATGACGCAGCCAGTCGGAAAAGTAGATTTTGGAATTCATTTATTGACTCTGAAATTGCCTTCAATCAAGAAAAAAATTCCATTGGAGACAAAAACAGAATTTCAATGATTTTTCTCTTTCATAATTTCTAGTACTAATAAATCGATTGTTTTTCACATCATTCAATAATAGAAAGTTGGGGGTCGTCCTTCTCATCCCAACGGACAGTAGCTACCATCATAACTAATCCTTGGTGGGGCCGCCTGATAAGACAGGCCACTGGCTCTGGGGTGTCAGTGCTCGAACCCACTATCCAACGTACTGCTCCTCAGAGTTCAACCCAATGGCGAGGCACCGACGTAGCGGTGAGGCTTTCCTCTCCCTCTGAGTACCCATGTCAACTAAAGAAATCAAATTTTGGCAAGATTTTCCCTTGCGTCGATTGGAGTTCCCCAGTTACGTTTGATGGGTATCCGCCGCATATAGCTTCCACCCACTGCTACTCGTGAAAACGTGTGACGAGCTACCATGTTAGAGCTCATCCAGTATTGAAACGACCACTTTGGCCTTCCCCCACCTAACAACCAATTTTTATCGAAGATACCCGAACCATTGTCTAACTATGGCTATTAATAGAAATTCCATAGGCGTACCAAATTATTTGGTATAGGCGATTCACGAGACGTAGAGAACTTACACTCCTATAACTTTCCTAACACTCTTATTTCGTTTTCCACTACTGAATAGTACTTAACAATGGGCATTTTGGCAAGGTAACGAGTAATCCATTGCAAAGTTGAATAAATAACTGCACTATCTATTTATTAATTAAACAAACCTAACCTTTCAAACGCTGCATGCCAAGACACTGGTGAAGATTTGCCGTAGGACAGCAAATCGTGTCCACTCGTGTTTACCAGAAGGTCGTTTCAATACTGGATGAGCTCTACCGACGCACCCGTCCCGTCGGCCTAGCCAAATGGTGGATCCTTGCCGCCCGTATATACTGTATTTGTCGACAAAGTACAATAAAGATACCAAAGAGCCCCGCTCAAATATTTTGAATTGTGCAATCTGTTCGAGAAGGTTCGAGTTTGAATCAATCAATATATACTTTATTGTTGAAATTGTAAAAGTTGTTAATTGACTATTGACAACTTTTTTATTTTAATTTTTTTAAGAAAAAAATAAATTATAAAAAAAAACTATTCTGCCGATGTCACCAGTTGTACAGGTAGTAGATATTGTTAGACCATACTCTTTGTTTTTATAAAAAAATATCGGAAAAAATATATAATTATATTCTTATATTACTCAGAAAAATGTATACTATACTTTTTCAATCCCGTTATTGGTCACCAGTGTAAAAGTAGTCAATAATATACCGTACTTTTAAACAAAAATAAATTATTCATACTTACCAACACTATCTTTTTCTGATGTCTACACTATCTGGTTTTTTTGTTTCTAATAATACCAAAAGAATACATATAATATTTTGAATATTATACGGGCAGCTGTCACCAGCGGAATGGCCAAAAGCAGATTTTTCGACACATCCCACAAATTTTGAAAATAACTTAGTTTACCAGATTTTGAAAAATTCTTGTAAGGCAGTGATTAATTTTAGTCACCTGTCCTTCAGGACAATAAATTCGGCATCGTCTCAACATGCGAGGTCTTCTTTTGAACAACTTTTCTTTTCCAATGAATCAAATAGTATTTTTTTTCTCAAATAAAATTTTTCTAAATATGAAAACATATATACCTTTTTTCTCAAATAAAATGACTTTCACATTAAATTCAATTTTCTTTTGCTTTACTCTTTTTTCAAATGATACATGAAATAACTTTAATACTTCTATTGAATAAAGGCCCCAAAAAAATATAACAGCGTTGAAAAAAATCATCGAAAAACAATAACAATATGATAAAATGAACAAATAAAATCATATCTAGCTTCAACCAAAGACTGAAACCATAAATTTGAAAACATCGATCGACACCAAATTAATTTCAATAAAAGAGCTCATATTTTTATTTTCAAAACAAATGAAATCCATATTTTCCGTAAAACGCTCATATTTTGTACATTGGCGTCGAAACAAGAACCGGTAATACACCTGCATGAATACGAGCAATTTCTGTACATGTGATTCACATCAACAATAAAATGAAAGCCAGCATTGAACTACTTTTTTCCTAAAAGCTTTGCACTTACCTTGTAGAACAATTATTGCTTCCAATAACCAATTTTTCCAAATAGTTGTCCCAATTTTCTGTCCCATGTTTCATAGACACTCGTATATATTCCCTTTCGATCTACCGATACAATAAAAAAAATCCCATGCTCAAACACCACCCATTTTGACTCACGAAAAACTCACTTTATCCAAAATTTCATATAAATATCCCTCGACGCTCAAAAATTTTTAGTATGACAAAATATTATTCCCCACCGTCGTATAAAAAAAAACCCAAATCTGTTACCAAACATTTTCCACCGAACCACTGCGCCCGTGCCTGTTCGGGTGAAGCTCGCAGACCGAATTCCTAAATGTCATCTAATTTTTTTTCCGCTCCAAATTAGCGTCACCGAAGATTAAACAGTAGAAGTGAATGTCTTTTGTTTGCTATTTTGATGTGATTTTCGAATGATATCTCGAACATTTTCACAGATGTAACGGAAGTTCGGAAATGTGTAGTAATTTACGTAACAAGTTCCGAAAGTGATATTTTACGAGATGAGTAAGAACTTTCCAGGACTTTCCTACGGCTCGTCCTGGAATCCTGCGCGTCCCGTAAAATCACTTTGGGATCGTGTTACGTACAATATTTTTTCTGTAGCCGTTTTGTATGTTTATTTTTCACTTGATCGTTACTGCTTTATAATACCTTGGCAACGGTTGCTATTAACAGACCCATAACGCCCGGGGCGTTATGGAGGGCATTATGAATCATAACGCCCGCTAAATGTTTTTTTTCTGTAGTTCAATAAATTAATTACTCAGAAAAGTTTTATTTATAACTGTACATAAAAAAGGGACTAATTATTTTCTCTCAAATAGAAATTACAATTTTCAAATGTTCCTGAATAATTAGTACCAAGTTTGAAGTTCTGTGAGTTGACCGATGATGAACTCCTCAATGTGCATTCGATTTCGTTCGGAACGTTAACATTTTCGTTTTCGGAAACGGAATGGGCTATCATTGTAGCAATTTTGTTCTTCGAGGAGATACTTTCTTCAATATAGCTACCGCTACCGTACTACTCTTCCATTTTCCATGTAATTTTAGTGTTTCAAAGGAAGCACCACCTTGAACAAGAAGCGTTGACGACGTTCGGCGTAGACAATGACCGGTGTAACCTTTCGGGTTTTCCAAATTTAGGTATTTCGCTATGATAGAAGGAACACTTCCTATAGTATTTTTACCTACAGGTAACTCAATGCATTTATTATTTCTGTAGGTTAAAAAAAACCTACGTTGTTTACATCCTTTTGGTCGTAGTGCAATGTACTTTTCAACTAAGTTCAAGGCTCCTATTTAGCTTTCTTCAACAATGGTGAAACTTTTTGAGGTGCAGGTCTTGGTTTCTGGTACCTTGATCAGTAAAACGGCTCCTCTGTCTTCAATGTCATCAACTGTCATCTTGACCATTTCATCACGTCTTAAGCCTCCAAATACGCCCATTACCAGAACAACTTTATGTAGCAGAAAAGTATCATCTGGAGCTTTTCTTATGAAATGTAATACTTGTCCACCTTCCAATACCTTTGATTTTTTAGGAATGTATCCTTTTGAATGAACTTTTAGAAATGCCATCAGTGACTGAATGCTGATATATTAATATTTTCTTTAACAATCAATATTGATTTCAGCTGTGAGTATTTGGTCCATAGACTATTTGCACTATATTGTTCAGACTGAAATAATGTAAAATAAATAAAAAATATCAATATTTTTCATGAGATAAACTCAGCAGTTCCTGGAAGTATGCCATTAAGACAGTTTCATTTACGGTATTCACTCTGTTTTCATCTTTCCATTTCAGAAAATGGTCATACTCCTTCTCGTATAAGTGTTTGGATTTCACAAGCAGTAAATTTCCTAACGCTTTTTCAGCTTTGAGCGTCACATTCTGTGGGATCTCCATAATTATTATGAACACAACCATTTTTAGTTTCCTCCACTAACAAGCTTGTCAATTCTTACAAAAATGCAGCGTCGTTTCATCAAATAAACAACCCTTAGCAACCTCTTCAATGTTTCCATGGCAATTGCATAGAAGCTCACTTGTGCTCAGTTGCCAACCAGAACGCAGTAAATACTATGAGAAGAAATTTATGAAGTAAACAACGTCGTTTAAAATATTTTTTTCGTGAAAAATAAAATCTTGTATGCACCACGAGCGTTACTAGATCCTAACGCCCATCGGGCAACATTCATCCCTCGGGCCAAAGGCCCTCGGGTGAATGTTTCCCCCCGGGCATTAGGATCTATATAACGCACTTGGTACATAAATAGCTATAAAAAGGATATCGATAGATAATAACGTATGAACTTTATACAGACAATTACATACAACAATCACTCTTATGATTACATTACCTATGAATATTAATTACACAATTATGACAATTACTTATATCAATATTATTAGGGATATTAACAGAAGTGGCAGTGTTGGAATTAGAATTAGACTCATCAGTAATTGTACTAGTTTTCGAGATATTAATTTCATTACGGCCCTTTTCAATCTGTGAAGCTATGTGAATTTTGTTTCTTAAAGAATTTTCTATGTATGCCTTTTCTTCATTAGTTGATTTCCATCCTCCGTGTCTCTTCAAGTTGGTTATACTGTCACCACTTTCAGCGAGTAAAGTGGCTGAGCTCCTAAGTAAACAGTGCCCGGTGTTTTCTTTGAAATTCGGTAATTTAAGAAATTCAGCAATTGTGCAGGCGATTTTCCCGAAAATGTGAATAGCAATAGGTTGTATAGTACATTTTCCGTTTTTATAATAAACAAATAATCTACGATGTGGTGTGTTTGCTTGATGAAATGACAAATATTTTCTGTATAAAGAAATATTATTTTCTCCGATGAAGGTTTCATCCAAACCAATTATTAATGCTACCTAAAATTTAAAAAAAATTAATCATAGGGAAGAAGAGGATTATATTCAATTATATTACCTTTGTCATTTGATAGATATTATCTCCAGCTTCTGAAAGAAGTGATCTATTTCTTCTTCATTCAATACTTTTGATTTTTTTGGCTTATAGCCAATGGTTTTTCTTTCAAGGAAAGCAATAACTTTGGGATAGCGGCTTATATCTATATTATTTTCAATATCAATTGTGGACTTAAGCATCGAGTAATTGCTCCAGAGGCGGCTTGATGGCTTTATGATTTTAGATTTTTCCATTGAATATGCAAGAATCACTTGTTCATTTATAGTATGCACATTTTTGTCATTGTTCCCTTTTTGAAATAAATTGTAGACTAATTCATACCTCTCTCTTGACTTTACCGGCAATAATTCATAAGAAGCCGCTTTAGCAGATTCACTAATCTCACGTGGAATCATTTCAGCCTCACTTCCACTACTGATACCTACGTCATTTTAGCAAAGCTGAAATTTTTACTATGAGTAGTGTGATGTGTAGTCGAGCACGTATGCGTACTTGTTAGCTTGAAAGCGGGGCCATTTTACAGGTAGCAGGTACAAAAGTACATAAAACTTTCTTACTTACGTTGAAGTATGGTAATGCATTTGACAATCAATGTGGTCCAGTTGGCCCAGCGGTACAAGGCGCCAGACTACCCTTCACCAGGTTTTTTGTCTTTACTTTTCCTGGAAATCTACTCAAAACTCACAAACACAAATATAAATACAATATCATTCATAAACAATCGAAACCTACTTCAAATTTTGGAATAAGTCGAAAGACAGGTGTCCGAAAAATAGCTCTAAAACAAACATGTTCTTGCCGCATGCTCGAGATAACAGTGCCAAGATCTGCTGAGACGGACCTAAATATCCTCGTGTGTACGTAGGCAATGGCCCGTTTTTGGGTCGGGGCGTCCGTCTGGAATGCTGCGGCCTACGCGGTATTCTGGAGGAACGATCCGGCTCTCTCCGGACTGGGGGCTGCGCGAACAACCTCCAGCCGTATATATTGTATATAATGTAATTATGTAAATATTAGTTAGTAATATAGGCTAAGAACATGAATTATACATACCAGAAAACTGAATAAATATTTTTGAATTGAATTGAATTGCGCCAGACTAAGCTCTGGATCTCAAATTATCAAATTAGCGTGGGTTCGAATCCCCACGCCTGACGATTTTTTTTTATTTTTCACTTTTAAATTGAGAAATGGTTTGTTCTTTTATTTGAATATTCATGGTCGTTGAATTTTAAAATTATATATTTTTATATTTTCAACTTGAAGAAGGATCACATTATATCAAATAGAAACAGGTTGGAAAATACTATTTTTCGTAACTCGCTTTCTATGAAAATATCGACGTACTCATGACAGTTTTCTGATAATTAAAAACACGAGTTGCCTGTGATTATTTTTGAAACCATAGCAACGGTGGGTATAAACAAAGTCGTTCATATATGTCAAATTGAATTGTCAGATCGGTGTCCAGAAACATCATTTGGTTTTTTGAGTAGAAAAGTGAAGATGATCTACCATCCGATACTGAAAAAGCTGCTAACAGTGCAGTTTCATATCTCGTGCCCGAGAAATTCCGAGAAAAATACCGTTTATAGTATACAGATTTCTGATTAATGAGGACGACATGAAATTTGTGTGCATGAAGGTATACTATAGACATACAGGGTGTTAGTGAATAAGTGCGACAAACTTCAGGGGGCGATTCTGCATGAACAGATAATGACAGTTTGTTATATAACTTTTGCCCGCAAATGCTTCGTTTTCCAAGATACGGGGTGTTAAAGTTTTTCTTGAAAACTGACTATTTACTTATTGCTCTGAAACCGGTCGAGATATGCAAATGAAATTTGATGAGTTTTTGACATGCAATTAAGAATTTTATGTTCATCATTGACGCGCATACGGGTAATGAATCAATTTTTTTAAAGAAAAAAATGGTTCGCCACAGAGATATTTGAATTTTTTTTTCAGTTTGTGACAAAATATATCTCCTGCCTTTTTTTCGTATGGGGTGCCGTTTTTATGCAAAAAATTAAAACATAACGCGTATTTTTCATTTCTCCAATACATTATCAAGAACTATCTAATACAATAACGTTAAACCAGAACAATAACAAAATAACGCTAATAAATAAATAGGCGCAAAACTACAACAACTGTTCAAAATGACTTCCCTCAGATGTGATACAAGATTCAACTCCTCGCCTCATTGATTGTCGTATTCGCGCAAATATTCCTGGTATATTTCTCATTGTCTCACAGCCGGCTATAATTCGATTCTTCAGGTCTTCAACATTTTCGACGGAAGTGGAATAAACAAATGACTTGAGGAAACCCCAAATGCAAAAATCTAGAGGATTTAAATCCGGAGATCGAGCAGGCCAATGTTCCGTACCTCCCCTACCTATCCAACGATTTGGATATACTGTACTTAAGTGATTACGTACAATAATGCTGAAATGGACTGGTGCACCATCATGTCTCAGCTGTAGAGAAATTTCTTCAAAAAGAACAGAATTTTTTTTAATAGTGAACCTTTTCGTCAGCACTTTTTCCCTTATTTTGTGTATCAATTTCAATATGTTTGCATCATGTGGTTGTACTTGCTTATCATTTTACTTAAATGTCATACCAGTTAACATTTGTGCTTGTACATTTTACCTATACAAATTTTTAAACGCCTGTATCACTACCGTTTTTAGCATTTTCAGTGTTTTTTCTAATTTTATTACTTAACTTTAGGTTTTAGGTTTTAAGTTTCAACTTGTAGCACCTCTACAATGACTTTGTCGATAAGAATTGTTTCTTCGGATAATAAAGCATATTTGATTGATTGATTGATTGAACTCTTCCTGTAGGAAATTAAGGTAAGAGTCGCCTGTGAGGGACGAAATATGGACCGATCCAATGATCATACATTTACTGAAAACTGATGATGAAAATGAGCTTCAAAGATTCATGTGGATTTTCCTCAGCCCAGAGGTGATTCTTATGGAAATTTCGTATACACTGTCGTCCAAAATTAGCCTCGTCAGTAAACAAAACGCCATTTGAAAAATTAGGAATTTGAGCGATTTGATAAAGAATCCAATAGCAAAAAACTAGGCGCGGAAAAAAGTCTCTAGGTAGTAGAGTTTGCACACGTTGAATATGAATCGGATACAATTGCTGTTCTTTAAGAATTTTAAATACAGTGAAGTTGCTTACATTCAGTATGTTGGCAATTTTTTACTTGTTTCATGTGACTCCGCAATTAACTCGAGAACTGCTTCTTCTAGTTGCACAGTTCGTATTTCTCTAGGGGGCCCGCAGTCAGCCGTTTGTTTCTTAAATGTACCATTTTCGCGCAAACGTTGGTGAAGACGAGCAAATATTGTGTGATGGGGTACCCTACGTCCTAGATACAACTCAGCATACAATCGTCGAGCTTGCCGACCATTTCCATTACTTCGACCATAGACAAAATGCATGTCTGACAATTCCGCATTTGTATAATTTTCCATTCTTTTCGATAAAAAAAAATTAATTACTTATTATTATTCAATGTTATACCAAACTAAAAGCTCAAAAATAAGAAAACGCTGATTTGACATTTCGTTGAAATATTCGTATTCAATAGAATGTTGACAGTAGCCTACTAGCATCGCCCTATACAATGTATTAAAGTGATGACAAATACGCGTTGAGATGTTGTATTTTTTTGCATAAAACCGGCGCCCCATATCCGAAAAAAATGCAAGTGAGATTTTTTGTCACAAATTGAACTAGGAATTCAAAAATGATTTTTAATTTGAAATGTCTGTGGCGTACCATTTTTTCCTTTAAAAAATTGAGATCATTACCCGTATGCGCGCCAATGATGAACAAAACATTCTTGATTACATATCAAAAAATGCGCAATAACCATCTCTTAGCAATAAATAAATAGTCAGTTTTCAAGAAAAACCCCGTATCTCGGAAAACGAAGCATTTTCGGACAAAAGTTATATAGCAAACTATCATTATTTTACCATGCAGAATCACCCCCTGAAGTTTGTCGCACTGATTCACTAACACCCTGTATATTTCAATGTATAAAGGTGTATTAATGTAATATTCAATTCTGAGATTATACTGATTGTTCGTGTTTCTGGCGCATGTCGGCGGATAGAGTTGACAAATTTATTGATTGAGAATGTTGAAGACTATGGAATATGCTACCAAGTTGTCATAATAACTAGTAGAACAAAAGTGTCGCGAGAATTATTTTTAACACCTGGACACACTGGCGGTTTGAATTCAGTAGAAGAGGTTAGGAAATACTTGACATTGAGGCCTATAAATTGTGATCATAAACATTTCTTTGTTGGATGTTTGTCCATTATTTTAAAAATAGGAGATAGTTCATTGAACATCTTGGTGCTGTGTAGTAACAACTTGGTATGTGACTCGCTATTGGTTTTGGTTGAATTCGCGCTTCATATATCGTTTGAGAATGAATGACAAAAAAGGCCTCTCTAAACCGTTTCACAAATTCAGTGCATTCATCAATAATAGGGAAATGCTTCGTGTGTTGGAAATATTCAAAGCTTTCTTTGGATGGAAAACATCCTATTGTGTCGCCTCGAAACTTGTTTTCAACTGACTTTTCGATATATTGGTGTCATCATATCGAATACTTACATGAGGGTCTACGAACACATAATTTAATTTTCTATGTATTGGTTCAAGTTGATTGCTTGAAATTCCTGACACTTTTTTGGGAACAATCTGGAAACAAAATTGAATGTATAGATTCCCTGATCCATTTAATTTTGTGGAAGGTTATGAGCTCAAAAAAAGTGTCAATAGAGATAATTTTCTATTCTCGAAATGTTGGGCACGGGCTCTACAGCCGCCAATGATTCACCATCATCCCATATTTCTAACATACCGGAGTAAATTTCGAGAGTCCATTTTTGGTACCAATGGGTCGTTTCAAAGGAGTTAAGTCTACAGAAGGCTATGTCTGTGCCTTCGTATATATTTCAATGAAGGCAATTCACATTGAATTTTGTAGCGACTTGTTTACATATTATTTTGTGTGCGTATAATTTTCATTTGGAAAATCACAAACTCAGGAGATGAATGGACTGTATTCTTTATGCGGTTGATGAGAATAAAAATGAAATGATGATGAGAGGTTTGAAATGATCCAAAAATAAAGACCTAAGACCTCCAGATCTTACCTGTACTCTGGAGTCCGAGCAACGACTGGATCAAACTTGGGTATTCAGAGATGTAGAAGTAGAAGTATTTATTTCTCTACAGTATACATAAGTAATAGTAGAACGTCAGAACAGAACAGAAGGGATATATATATATATATATATATATATATATATATATGTGTATGTGTAAATACACAGAGTAAAGAAAATAAATATAACATAAATATTACATAAATTATCTGGATAAAAATATTCAGGTGAGGAGTATCCATCATATACATTCAAATTCATCTTTATTTAAATCAAGATACTCATTGACACTATAAAGACAATGTTTCATTAGAAAGTCTTAATTTGCACCTTGAATTGAAAGAAACCTAGACTCATTATCCCAGAAGGTAATCTGTTGTACAAATGAAGGTTCAGAGAGTTATTTTGTGACATTTGAAGCCTGAACCGAGGAGTAGAAATTAGATCAGCATGGCGAGTGGTGTAGCCATGGATATCGGATTGAGTCAAGTATTTATGTTTAGTTTCATGAATTTCAAGTGGACATGAGTAAATAAATAGAGTAGGAAGTGGCATTATTTGATAACTGATGAAGAGAGGACGACAATGTTCACGATAGTGAACTCCCGCCATTACTCTGATCACTCTCTTTTGAAGAATGAATGCCTTAGGAGAGTGGCACGATTCTCCCCATAGAAGAATACCATAGGACACATGACTATGGAACAAACCAAAATAACATGATTTGAGTACGTTAATACTGACGATATTTTTCAAACGTCGAATCAGAAAGGTAATACTAGACAGTTTCTTCGCTAATGCTGCGATATGAGGGCCCCAGTTGAGTCTATCGTCAAGTTGCATGCCAAGTAATTTCACGCAGCTACCTCGAGTGAGATTTGATTTGGACGATGTGAGAATGGATTGATTCTTTTCCAAATTGAGTTTGAGTTTATTACTAGTAAACCAGGTTTTGGCTAGATCCATTGTATTATTAGATAACGTGGACAGATTGCCAACATTATTACTCTGACAAATAAATGTTGTATCATCTGCAAAAAGAACGCTTGTCGTTGGAAGAATGGAGAAATATAAATCATTTTTATAGATTAAAAACAGAAGGGGGCCCAGAACCGAGCCTTGAGGAACACCGTGATTTACTGTCTTACTATTTGATACACCATTCAGTTTGACCCATTGAGATCGTTCACTGAGGTAAGATTCGAAAAAATTGAGAGCTACGCCCCTGATGCCATAGCAGTGTAGTTTTTCCAATAGTATATCATGTGAGACACAGTCGAAGGCCTTGGAAAGATCACACAACTCAAGTTGTGAGTGTTTACGTTCCTCAAGGCCCTCGACAATGTCCGACACTACTTGGAGAAGAGCTTTTGTTGTGGACATCTTTTTTCTAAAACCATATTGACCTGGACAAAACAGAGAGTGCATTTCCATGAAGTTATAGAGTTGTTTTTTGACGATGATTTCAATGATCTTGCCAATTATTGGAACAATAGATATTGGACGAAAGTTATTTACATCATCAGTGCTTCCTTTTTTCAATACAGGTATAACAACAGAAAATTTCAGGCATTAGGGAAAATTCCTGCACAGAAACAGTTATTAATAAGGGAAGATAAAGGTTCAGCAATGATGTCCGCAAGAAATTTGATAATTTTGCTATTTAATTCTGAAGTATCACAAGCGCTAGAATTTTTTAGGCCAAGAATAACATCATAAATATCACCTGGATTAACAGGGTTCAGCACGAACGAGTTTATCGGGGATTTTAATGATTTCAGATAAAAAGTAGGTTCATGGGGTACGTTAGGTAGTGAGCTTATAATCTTCTCAGCGATTGAAGCAAAATGGATATTGAATTGTTCCTCTGAAATATTTGTTTCTAGTGGCTTTTTTTGTCTCCTATTTCCTTCAAGATTTATCAGGTTCCAACTGTCCCTCATAACGTTGTCAGATTGTAACAAATAGTTGTTATAAGCTTCCGTCCTGCTGATTTTTATTTGAGCTTGATAATCCCTACTCAGTCTCTTATAAGCATTCAAGGAATAAATATCCTTGTCAATATCATGCACAGTTTTTATGGCATTCAAAGTATCACGCATTTTTCTCAGTTTATCGTTCATCCACTGAACTGGTTGTTTTTTAGTTAAGCTGGTGCTTTTTTTTTGTGTGGAAGGTACTTACTACTAGACTATTTATGAGTTCTTGAAGTTCTTGCATTTCAACATCAGGGGTTAAATAATCATTTCCAATGAAAGTCCAGTCAGAATTTATCAGCTGAGATCTCAATTGCAATAGACCTTGTCTATGTATTGGACGACTCCACTAGGACTCGTCATTGTTTTCAGTCGGCATGTTATTAACGATAAAATATTGCCCCCTGTGATCAGAGGGGGTCTATTCTCAAACGGTGACATAATGTGGCGCATGCGAGATTTCTACATTGTCGAACGAAAAACGCAATCTCTCATTCTCAAATGTCGCATTCGAAAATTTTTGATAGACAAATTGTGGAATGGTCTGGAGCAGTCGACAATTTCATGTCGAATGCGAGATGACATATTTGACAGATTTTCTTTATCAATTTCATAGGTTAGAAATGGCAGCTTTATTGATAGCGATTGAAAATTTAGAAAACCAAGAAAACCATCAACAGCCTCGAGTCAGACAAGGTATATATAGGAATGCGTTCAGGCTTTTATCTGATAGAAAGTTTATCAAAACCTTTAGATTGACCAAGCAATTGGCTAGAGAGTTGATTGATGATATCCTGGAACCATTTGTGGAACAGGGACATCGGGCTTCCTCAATACTTCTTGAAGAAAAGGTGAGTTATAAAACAGTTTTATAAGTACCTACCAACCAGGTTTAATTGAGGTACTACAATAATAATTTTTGTTTATTTTCTCTAGGTTCTTGTAACACTACATTTCTATGCTACTGGTTCGTACCAGGGAACTGTGGGAGACAATAAAAGTTTCGCACTGTCACAATCTTCAGTAAGCAGATGTGTGAATGACATTACATTAGCTCTCAATTCTCCAGAAATTTTTTCAAGATTTGTTAAATTTCCGGGAAATATCAATGAGCTCAATGCTTTAAGACAAAGGTTTACAGAAATAGGAAAAATCAATACTTAGCTACATTCAAATCATTTTAGATTTCGCAACACATTTGGGATGCCAGGATGTGAAGGTTTATTGACAATGTGGAATTTCCACACAAATTTATTTTCAGTTAGCTTTAAAAAATGATGAAAATATGAAAATACTTCATGTCAATGCTAAATATCCTGGTAGCACCCATGATTCCTACATATGGAATACTAGCAATGTGAATGAATTTTTAGAACAGTTATATGGAAGAGGATTTGAAGGATACTTTCTTCTGGGTAAAAACAGTTAATATGTTCAAAAGAATATAGAGATAATAATTCCCACATGAAAGTTTGCTATATTGTTTCTAGTGTTCTAATATTTTTCAATTGGTGATTTACTTGTGCTATATTTTTAGGAGATTCTGGATATCCTCTTCGCCCATGGCTTATTACACCCTTGGTTGACCCCATTACCGAGGAAGAAGAAAGGTTCAATGAAGCCCAAAGAAAAGGAAGATGCACCATTGAAAGGTGTAATGGATTATTAAAAATGAGGTTCAGGTGTCTACTCAAACATAGGACTTTGCATTATTCACCTAATAAATCATCTTCAATCATAAACGCCTGTATAGTGCTTCATAATATGTGCATAGAAAATAATGTACAGTTATATTGAATCACGATGAACAGTTAGAAGAAGTAGATTTTGGTCTTATTCCCCCTAATACGAGAATGAAAACCAGAATGCCCAAAGAAATCCATTACTGACAGAGGGTATGAGGCTACAGAGGAGGCTTATAAATTACTTTAGATGAATCCAATCAAATGTTGATGAAAATAATTTATTTTAATATATTACATTTGATGTTCATAAAAAGCAATTATTTTGTACTTTTTAGGGTATTTGAATAAAAGCTTGTTTTAAAAAGGTTTTTTTAATTAATTATTTTATTTCCTTTATGAAATATGGTAAAAGAAAACAACAATAAATAGACTTCTAATACTTGTACAAGTACACAAACTCTAGAGAAATAATATTGGAATGCTTGCTAAGAATGCACAAACTTATGAGAAACAGGAAAGTAATACACTTGTTACCAGTACAAAAACTTAAATAGTAGGAAAACTAAACAGTCACTGACACAATATGTCCCTTCCTTTAAGAACTTCCACCAAATGTTCGATAGCAACTACTTGTCTCTCAAGTAATTGGAGTTTTTTTTCATAGTACTGCTTTTGCACATCCAGTGTATCTCTACTAATTTCAGCAAGAGTAGTTGCTGCAACAGCACTGGTGTGCAAACGTTGGCTAGCCACTGTCCTTTTCTTTTTTGAAGCAATGGTTGAGGAAGGGATAATATCTTCTTTGGAGTATACCTCATTTCCTTCATCTGGAATGACATACTCTATACTTTGATCCTCCATTCTATCATTGAATGTGAAGTCAAAATCTATGGGGGTTTCTCTTATATTTGTATCACGTGTGATCGCTGAGGGTGCTATAGTGCTCAATATAAGTTCATCTGTAATATCAAATTTAGGTGGAAGTGGAGGACCACCGCCAGTACCTCTAGCATATTTAATTTGTTCCGATTTTTTCTTTTTTGTTTTTGATCTTAGATCTTGCCAGCACTGCAAAAAATAAAATTACTGATCTATCAACGTTCGATAGGTTGTTTATTACCTTTTTCCACTGCTTCCAATCTTTGGATGCTCCTGGGGCCGAATTCAGAATTGAAGCTATATTCTGCCACTTACTTTTCGCATCTTGGAATGTGAAGGTTTGAGAAAATTTGCCTGATAGAGGTGGCTCATTTTCCTTCTCCTTCATCAAATTTATCACAGTTTGTTTCTGTGATTGAGTACAATAACTATGTTTCTTTTCTTCGACTGCCATTAATCATTTGATATTTGAAATATTTGAATGATAATGATGTTTACGCAAAACTGTCAAGCGAAACTTCTAACCATGTTCAAACTTCAAACTCAAACCTAGGCATAGAACACATTCGCGAATCGTTAATTCGGTGTTGCCAGCTCATGTTATTCGACAATTTTTGTCGCATGTGACTTGGATGTCGAAACCAATAGAGAATACCACAATTTCAAGTTGTGCGACAATTTCCATCGACAAATGTCGAATTCGACCAATTTTGGTCGACATCCGAGAATAGAGCCCCGCACGGCTCTGAGACACCAGAACTATAAAGCGACATGTCTATATTATCAACTCGAGTAGCAGAAGTGGATGTAAATAGTGTTGGTGGTGCAAGGTGAAAAAAAGCCTAAAATGAAAGCCATTTTTCTTATTTCGAAGTATATTGTGCCTCTTGTTGGATGCTGTACCGAATTTATTTGGAGCAATTTAATTTTTGGTTCGAAGACAGAGAATTATAATTACCATTGAGAAATGAACCAAAAAAAATGTCGACATTGGTTTGAAAAACAGCTATTAACTACTTTATTAGAGGAACCTTCAATAATAGTCATGGACAATGCAAGCTATCACAACACTGTGAAGAAGGCTGATATCAAGGAATGGTTATCAAACAATAACATTCCCTTTGAAATAACTTTTTTGAAACCACAATTGTTGGATTTAGTAGCAAAGTAATTGTGAGCGATCTTCAAGCTGGATTTATAAATTATATATTCATACTCTTGTAGTTCGTGTTCTTCTTAAACTATTCATTAGGGAGGATAGCGGGTTCAGGACGAAAGAAAACAAACTTCTTGTTTTTTTAAATCGCCGACGTTTCGATCCCTATTTTAGATCTTTCTCAAGGGTACAAATACAAGAAAAAGTCTCACAATAGAAACAATTACTTGAAACAATAAGAACAAAAGGTAAATTTATTATTGCGTGAAACAAATAATTAGATAAGCTGTTAAAAAAATCATAACGAAATTGTTCAAGTAACATATAGATTATTGGAGGAAAACGGAAAACAGAAAATGTATTACAAAACGTAAAGTTTCAATTGATTACATACCTTTTCAAAATCGTAGAAGTCCCAATAAGTCTACGTTAGATGTCGTATCCATCACAATATAGGGACAAACACGTTTACAATTAACATGGGGCAAATGAACAAATAAATGCGAACAGTAACAATGTTTCCTCTTTCCTAAATGTTAGTACATTTACATAAGAACAGAATAATCGAGCTGAAGTAGAATGATTTGGTTTAAGTTTATCTATATTTTTTTTTTACTTTTCGTGGCTCTTATCGCTATAATACTTTTTATACATGGAAAGTATATTATTATATTGCGAGTTGAGGCCCTGTACATCGATTCTGCAGTTTATAGTGCATTAAGGGCAATTAAAATCGTCTCGCTTAGACCCCTTTTTTGATATGCGGTTTCCTATCCAAAACCGGTACTGACGAAAAGTTAAAATTATGGCCAGTGGTAAAATGAAGATTACATAATTTTGTTTTTTCTGGCTTCTGCTTATTGATTTCACGACAACCATATTGGTGTTGATTCTTCCTTTTTTCAACGTATTGAGAAAGATCTTAAATAGAGATCGAAACGTCGGCAATTTAAAAAAAGAAGCTCGTTTGTTTTCTTTCGTCTTAAGCCCGCCATCCACCCTGATAACTTATATATTCATTTTGTAGGGATAAACCACCACCTGACATATGACATCACAAATGTCAGTGTCTATTTACTGGTTCTCTGTAGCTCTCCACAAAATTAATTGGATATTTTATTTATCATCCACCACTTTTACTATACTTCTAAGGGCTACAACATGAGATCTAACTTATTTTGCATAAAGCAGAAAATAAAAAAATACCTCAATTACGCAATGTTCAGGAGGATAGTAACGGTGACTGGGAAAATATTGTTTCCGATATTGACTCTTGGAAAATTCGAAATATTGTACATATTGGCAACGCTGTAATCTGTCTGTAATCTCCAATACGTAATTGTGAGAAAAGGGAAACATTCTCAATTGAATATTGATCCACGATTAAATTTTTTTGTGAATGTCTAACAGAAAACAACTACTTCCCCGGCTAAAGTCTGGACATTGAACTACATATGATAGATATTCTGAAAAAGCATTTACTCAAAAGAAAAAATCTGAAATTGAAAATAAGCATTTTCATTCAGATAGTTATTTGATTTTTTATTCCAGTCTTAATTAAGAACTCATAAAGATGAATGAGACAAACGAGAATGTTTTCCAAAAGAGAGACTCACCAGAAATCATTCGTAACATTGACGCAGCAGATACATCGTATTCACTAGGTCTTCAATACATTTTTGTCGACGAAAATCTATTTCACGCTTCCACGATCATCAGGAAGACCGGAAGAAATGGGAAACACATTTTCAAGGAGCAATCTCACTTTGCAAAGATGGAAAAAGTTAGAATCATTTCTTTTGGAGAGACACTTTGAAATTAGTGTTTTCTGACATTAAAACCTGTCATGGGGTCTGATAAATTGATTTGTTGAAGTATTTGAAAAGGGAAACATTCTCAATTGAATACCTCACAAGAGGTTATCTTGACGATGGAAGATAGTGACTAAAGTTTATCTTTCAGTCGCAGATGATTCCACATCTGATTTTATGAACATCCTGTTTATATTTTCAACAAATCAAGTAATTGTGAGCTTCTGCATGAGGAAGGAAATTATATTGATTCTAGGACTGCTCACATTCATCAGAAAACAATTACATTCCTGAACAATTAGAACATTAGAACAAACTTTATCTCTGCCTAAGCACGGTCCTGTTCAAAACTATTGTTTTCAATAAATATTTATTTCGATTTATTGATCATTCTCGTTCATTTCGTTGTTCAGTGATAACTTGGATTGAAGTGAAAGGTGAGAGATACCCATTTTTGAATAATCTATCACTTTCGGTCAACGAGTATAGTAATAGTCCAAATATTGAAATTCCATATTTGATTGAAAATCAAGCCTAGAGGCGTATAGCCCAGACGACAAAAAAAATCTGTGCGTGTATGGTCGAGGCGAGGCGTTGAATTGAATGATATTCGGCATTACAAAAATTGAGAATCAAGTTCTACTGCCGAACAACTCTAGAAAAATATATTGAAATTGTGTGAAAATTCCAGATTTTTATGAGGAGAAGGTTTCCATGGAAAGAAAAATTGGAAAAGTTGCCGGAAAATTCGGGAAATTCCTTTTTTATGGGAAATTAAAACAATTTGTTTGGTTCATTATGGTCCTGAAAAGTTTTCAGGAAAAAAGGGACAATTACAAAGGGAAGTCGGAAAATTCGGACAAACTGCAAGTATCATAATTTTTGTAAGCACTCTCGATTATAACTGACGATAGGAACAACATATTTGGTTGATTCTTCTTACGGGATAACGGAAAGTGATGGAACAACACAAAGAAAAACATAGAAAAAAAATTAAATGTGGAGGAAATTTTTCAGGAAAAAAATAGTGAATATAGAAATTTGGACAGGATAACGTCTGTCAGGTCAGCTAATATATACATAGGTACAGTGTTCGGCAAAATTATGGAATGAATAAATTTTTTCGAAAACTGTCGAATTTTAGAAAAATCATACGACGTAATCGATGATTTTTTCAAATAAAGGCATGCCACCCCTTATTCGGAAGGTGAAATCCTCTATTCAGCGACATACACTTTTGAATAATTTATTTCTACAGGGGGAAAATAAAATTATATAATATGGAACAACTTTTTTTTTAATTGTGGAATTCTGCGAAACATCCTGAAACAGGTCGATTTTCATTCCCAAGTGCCTATTTTACCAGTGTGAGCGTGATAACATAATCGAAGCATTTTTCGAATAGACATAGGTATCGTGAGGTAACTTATTTGAAAAGTGTTTCCATTCTCTATTCAGCTACATGAACTTATGATTAATTGATTTCTACATGGTGAACAAAAATTATTTTTTTATAATACGATCAAATTACGACAAAAATTCCAAAAAAATTAATTTATTAATAACATTAAATAAAAAAAAATTAATATGTTTTCAAGGAATAATAAGACTACTAACTACAGGACAATAAATTAATAACATTATTCACACACGAGTTGTTTGGAAATATACGAATTGTGAATAAATGATGATCTATAGACTATGAATAATATCTTCATTAAGAAATAATCGGTTGTGATTTCAATGCTTTTTTAAATTATATTTTTTTTATGTATGATCACGCCTAACTTTTTACTGAGGCGTCCGATTCCGATAGTTCTTTTTTCAGTGGATAGGGTGTACTTGAAAGATGAAATCCACCCCTAAGGGTAGCAAAATGAAGGATATTGATCACTCACCTTCTAAATTATGGTCCGTTAACCGATTCTATCAGGCATAACTTTGTACTGGGATCTTCGATTGGGATTATTCTTATTTTATCAGATAGGGTATACCTCATAGATGATCATATTTGGATTTCGAATGGAATTATCCACCTTTACGACTAGTAAAATAAGGGATAATTGATTTTTCACTTGTGAACATTGGCACACATATGTAGTTGACAATGACAGATCGCTAGTGTCATTATCACAATCCTTATATTCTATGAGAGGATGGAGTGATATACCGAGTAATGAAATAAACTAACCAGAACAACGAAAATAATTTTAAATTAATATAAAAATTTAAATAAAAGGGGAAAATTTTGGAAGTAATAAAAAAACAAGCAGTTAGTAATTAGTAGATTTCAGCCACAAAAAATTGAAAAATAAAAACTTTTTAACAAAAAATTAAACCGACGAAATACGGAACTGAAAAGTAAAAAATAAAATGAACCTTCTCAGTCTCAATAACTAAGCTCCTAACCTAATATAAGTAACTAATTTTGAGTCGGCGCCAAACAAACAATCAACGAAGATCATTAAATAACTTCAAAAAAATCATCAGAATTTCACCTCCCAACTCGATGCCATCATTTTACGCCTTACCTAATTCATTAGCTTGTTTGTTTGGCGCCGACTCAAAATTAGTTACTTACATTAGGTTAGGAGCTTAGTTATTGAGACTAAGAAGGTTCATTTTATCCTTCACTTTTCAGTTCCGTATTTCGTCGGTTTAATTTTTTGTTAAAAAGTTTTTATAATATTTATGTTGTCGATACCCAAATAAGGACCAATTATTCTGTCATTGATTATTCCTGCCCACACGTTCACTTTTTTTAAGGATTTCAAGTATACCCCTCTGTCATCCGGTGATGATTCTAATTTCTCCAATTTCTACAACTTTGTCTATTTACTGAACCATGTAGGCAAAATGTGGCATCATCGGAAAAATAGTTTGGTATTATTAAAACGTGGATTGCGGATACATAAGTCATGCATAACTTCACTAAACTGCATACGGAGTTGTCTGCTGCAATTTGTCGAGAAGTATAATGATGATTTTTCTATACTCAACACAATAAAAAGTTTCACGCAATTTTAGGGCGCCCAGCATTGGGAATATATTTTACATCACCAGTTTCCCTAAATCTTCTCTCGATTGCATACCTCTTGCTGAGTTCTGCTCCGCATCCAATAATAATTGATATTTGTATGCGTTGGGTTTCACTCAAATGTGTCATAATCAGTTTCCGGAAATGTTTGGAATACGGTGTAGCTACTTCGTACAATGTATAAAACTGACAAAGAGAGTAAACGTTATCTGAATAGGAGGTACTAATGAGCTCTAGCCAATCAGAATCTTGTAGCATTAACCCGTCATAGTGACATACATGGACATGAGTACAGGTGGCCCACGTAACATACGGAGTGGTCCAATATACATTCAAGAGCCTGTAACTCTCAGATACCAGAGTGCGGAGTGCGCTAGTCCGCCACTGTCCAGAGAGAATGGTGGCCATGACCATGACATATCCAAATACGTCACTATGACTCACAAATGATCTTTCATCTCTTTCTATTAGTGTCACATTATCTTATGGGGATTAGACTCTCCTATTCAGATAACGTTTACTCTCTTTGTAAAACTGACACTTTGAATGACATTTGCCTGACTTGATTCGTGTCGATCGGGAAAGTTTGAATGGATGTTATGTTTTGAAAAAAACTTTGGACATACTTGCCTACTAGATTATCGTCCAAGCTGTTGGAAATTAAATCACTCCAGACAAATTCAGGATACTGTTTACAATTCAAAATTATAAAAAACAACTTAAGGAAATTTTTTGTCACTTACCGACCGATCATTGAAGCAGGTTAACAGAAGACGGTTAACTAACCTTTGAATTATTTTTGTATGACCGGACTATTTTCGATTATTTATACTACATCTGTATTTATGACAGTAGGTTGGGTTTACTGGTCACTAAGCAAAACTCATGGGTAAGTGAATTCATACATTCTGAAGGATATATAGAATTTCACAATATTTTTTCACTTTTCTGGAATTATGGCTGATATTCCGATATTCCATGCCTCTTCTGAGTCCGTATTCTCACTTTCCGAATCACTCATCAAATATTGTTATTGGAAAAAATAACTTTATTAATACTGAAGTTGTATCTGACAACAGAATGACAGATTGAAAAAAAATGCAACTGTAAATAAAATCATGGTTACGATTTTTCTAATGGAGCACGCCTTGTTGATGAATTGCATTGTACTCTAGTCAACATGTGCCTTTTAGCTCAAAATTTTTTATTCGCCTCGGAAAATTATGATCGAGGTGTCATTCGATTCCTCATCGCATCTAGAAACTTTTTGAAAAATTTGGAGTGGCGCTTGCAAAAATTACAAAAGTTATAAACAATTTAGTAAAAAAAAAGGGTTTGGTTTTTTGCGAATATCTCAAAAAAAAATAAAAAAAAATAAATTTGAAAAAAGATCCAAAAAGAAGAAGAAATTTCCTGAAAAAAGTCATATCTCTCGGAACTCTAGGACCAATATTTATAATTTTTTTAGAGGGTTGAAAATACGGCCGAAAACGGGAACTCTCGCTTGCGTAAGCTCCGCCCCCTTCGGACCTTTAATAAAAAAATATTATTTAAACTCATTATATATGAAAATTGAGAACATAAAAAATTCAGGCACCTACAGAATAGATCAATGAACAATAACTCGCCGATCAAAAATTTTTATCCGATTTTTCAATTAGTTATCCATTAATTAATTAACAATTTTTTGTAGCACGAACATCAACATTGAAAGTGCGATAATTGTTAAACTATAAATCTGGGATGCTTTTCCTTTCATGGAGATATTTTACAAAGGCTATAGAATAGATTCCCGTTGGAAAAATGAAAAAATTGTTAATTTTCACTTTGTTATTAACAATTTACTTAAGTTAAAAATTATCAACCTCGATTAAACATTGAAAAAAAATTTTTTTTTATAATATTGCTATCGGTCCGTTTTCTTATGATCATAAGCTACTTGAAACTGATTTTTAATAATTTTTATCCCATATTGTTTAAAAAATTGATATAAACAAATGCGTTGTTTATAAGATAATCAAAAATTTTTTTTGTTAACTCAATCTTTTATGAAAACTATGATTTAAAAAAATCATTAAAAAAAAAAATTTTAAAAACGATTTTTGATTAATTTTTTTTACCACTTGTTATGAAAATTAAGAAACCTTTTTTTTTCTCAATAGTTATTCATCTTGCTCTTCGATGTCTCAAAAATTAAATTATTTTTATTCAAATTTTAATTGGTTATCCAATAAACAATTTGTTATAAACAATTGAATTTTTTATTTATATTTCTTTTTTGTTCTAAAAAATACAACAAAAACAGCCCATTATCAGCAGCAACAAGTCTTCATTCCTTCAGGACATATTACCAAGTTCAGCAATGGCTCGGTAATCAATTAGATCCGGAACAATGGGGTTGGATGAAAACTGAAACCATGTACCTGCCTGTGAGGACAACCGAAAAACTAGCTCCGGAAAACTTGCTAAAATTAGTTCACTGTACGTGTACGACTGATTGTTCTAGTAGATGTGGATGTAGAAAAGCAGGGCTTCCTTGCTCGTCTTTCTGCAAACATTGCAAAGGGGAATCGGTGATAAACAAGTTGTCGACGATAACGATGAAAAAATTAATTACGCTAATAAGAAGACTCGGATTCATCAAAAGATCAGTTTTCTCATTATGCTTTGTTTATCGAAAAATTTGTCGAAAGTTTAAACCAAGAACAAGAAGGGGAAACAAGTACTACATCTCAAGCAGGAAATGAAGAAATTATTGAAGAAACTGAGAATGACGAACCACCACCTCAGAAACGTGCAAAAACAAATCCAACAATGACGAAAAAATAAAAAAAATGAATATTTGTCGGTGTAAAAATGTTATAATTCATTAAAATAAATAAATTTAAAATTATATCTTGATTATTTTTAGCTCTTAGAAAAATAGGACTGATAAATCGAAAAAAAATTTTTTTAATTCTGACACATTTATTCATAATTTCTAAGATTATAAAGTTACGGCCTCAGCTTGGAGCTCAATTTGTTCATTAACTAATGCAGAATGAAAAAGATAAAGTAACTTTTGTCGTATCTGTTATAGTTAATGAGATATTTCGACTTTAAAAGCGAAAAAAAAATTGTTTCATTTAATTTTTTTGCAATTATTTATAAAAATTAAAGGAAACAAATATTTTTTGCTTTTGAAATCGAAATATTCATTTACTATAACAGATACGAAAATTACTCTATCTTTTTCATTCTGCATTAGTTAATGAACAAATTGAGCTCCAAGCTGAGGCCGTAACTTCATAATCTTAGAAATTATGAATAAATGTGTCAGAATATATTTTGTTTTTTTTCGATTTATTAGTCCTATTTTTCTGAAAGCTAAAAATAATCAAGATATAATTTCAAATTTATTTATTTTATTGAATATGCTGCTGATAATGGGCTATTTTTGTTGTATTTTTTTAGACCAAAAAAAATATAAATAAAAAATTCAATTGTTTATAACAAATTGTTCATTGCATAAACAATAAAAATTTGAATAAAAAAAAAAAAAATTCAGACATCAAAGAGCATGGATAATTATTTTAAAAAAAAGGTTCCTTAATTTTCATAACAAGTGGTAAAAAAAAATTATTAATTCACAAATGCGTTTTTAAACAATAATTTTTTTTTTAAAACGATTTTTTTTAAATCAGTTTCCATAAAAGATTAGGTTAACAAAAAAATTTTTTGATTATCTTATAAACAACGCATTTGTTTATATCAATTTTTTAAACAATATGGGATAAAAATTATTAAAAATCATTTTCAAGTAGCTTATGATCATAAGAAAACGGACCGATAGCAATATTATGAAAAAAATATTTTTTTCAATGTTTAATCGAGGTTGATAATTTTTAACTTAAAAATTAACAATTTTTTCATTTTTCCAACGGGAATCTATTCTATAGCCCTTGTTAAATAGCTCTATGAAAGGAAAAGCATCCCAGATTTATAGTTTAAAAATTATCGCACTTTCAATGTTGATGTTCGTGCTATAAAAAATTGTTAATTAATTAATGGATAACTAATTGAAAAATCGCGATACAAATTTTTGATCGGCGGATTATTGTTCATTGATCTATTCTGTAGGTGCCTGAATTTTTTAAGTTCTTAATTTTCATATTTAATGAGTTTAAATAATATTTTTTTATTAAAGGTCCGAAGTGGGCGGAGCTTACGCAAGCGAGAGTTCCCGTTTTCGGCCGTATTTTGAACCCTCTAGAAAAATTATAAATATTGGTCCTAGAGTTCCGAGAGAAATGACTTTTTTTCAGGAAATTTCTTCTTCTTTTTGGATCTTTTTTCAAATTTTAAACATTTTGAATTTTTTTTGAGATATTCGCAAAAAACCAAACCCTTTTTTTTTACTAAATTGTTTATAACTTTTGTAATTTTTGCAAGCGCCACTCCAAATTTTCCAAAAAGTTTCTAGATGCGATGACGAATCGAATGACACCTCGATCATAATTTTCCGAGGCGAATAAAAAATTTTGAGCTAAAAGGCACATGTTGACTAGAGTATTGAACACAATTGATCGAAAATATATTATTCAAAAAGATTGATTTATGCGAATTCTTTCATACATACAGGGTGTAATCCAACCTCTTACACATTCGTGAATGACGAGTGTATAATGCCATTTAATAACGAATAACAGAAGCTAAAAATCTGGCAAAAAAAAATTTGAAAACATATTTGTTTTTCGTAAAATTCGAAAAAAAAATGGGTAGCGCCACCTGCCTAATTTCAGGTGATCTACTCAGAGGAAAACTTTGGCAATTGCCGAATGCAATAAACATCCAACTCGACATTTGAATAATGTAGAATGTTGAACTGATTGTGTGGTAAATGTACACATTGCAGGCTGCCTGAGATAGATATTCAATTTCAAAGTGAAGAAAATAACTAACCATGTTATAATACAAATTGTTGATATGGTCATAAATAGTTGCCTTCATACTCTGCTTTGAGGCAGTTATCATAATTATCACAGTCACTTGTGAGAAACAAACGACACAATCAGTATTGAAAAGGGATTCAGAACACGTGATCTGAACATTGTTGCCAAGCAAGATTCCCGCATGCATGGTTTACAAAGCTGTCTACGAAGGAAAGTTTGTAAGATTCTACTAGTCGTCTAAAATGGCAGCCAAAGCAGCTCGAGCCGTGTTGGTGGCTGAGCTGAATGAATTAAAGAAGAATGAGTTAATTGATATAATTATTAACTTCAAAGTGCCAGTGAGTTCAACAAACCCACAAGTGATAAGTTACATACGTAAAATTGGTGAACATATTGATATAGTTTTCCCAATATCAATTGCAGAAGCATAAAAAAGTCTTGCGGCGAAATCGTGTGAGCAGCAGTGGCGGAGATAACTTATTTTATTTAGATATTTTAAGATTTTAAAAATACTTCATAAATAATGAGAAATGAAAAAAAATTAAAGACAAGCTTTTATTTATACAAATACATTAAGAAAGAAAAATAATTTCTTTCATTGTTTGATATAGGTTATTATTATATCCTAAAACGTATTCCGATCGGCACACACCAAGACCATAGACGCTACTGGTTTTCAATCTTTCATAGCTATTAAAACACAAATATAACGCGTGATTTATGACCTCCTATCGTAGAGACACATCTGCCAGCATTATATCCGACTTGATTGGTCCAGACGAATCGGTTGTACAACTGACAGCCCTCACTAGAGTTCACGTTGACTATCGGCTCTTTTGATCTACCGTTTGCCGACGGAAAATGTTTACGAGTAGTACAGATTATTTTTCGTTCCGTTCCTTCGCATATACGCTCGTGTTAGCGAAGTGAGTTTTCATTTGCTCCCTATAGAAACAGCTTCTGCAATTGATATTGGATGGACTATACTGAGAGTGAAAAATCCCATAACTGTAAGTAAACTTTCTTATCACCTTGAGAAGAGATGTCAGGAGCAGGAAGAAGGAAGATCTAATTTATTTATTAAAACAATTAAATAATGGTCTTAATTCGAAAACACTGTGGCGCCATCCACCAGCAATCGCGTGAATTCCACTATTCAGAACGATCGCAATTTCGAAATATCAACAAAAAAAGGAGAAAACGTTATCAGCCAAGCAAAACAAAACAATCAGATGGGGAGTCAACAAAAACTGGTCACAAATAAACAAGGGAACTCCCAAACAATAAATACCACAGATGTTTCCCGAGAACTGCTTCAAGAACAGAGTAGATCGGAAATGAATCAGCTGATAAATTTAGCACAGGACGAACAACCTTTTGAGGTTGGAAATACCAATACAGAATGGAAAACAGTGAGTTCCAGAAGGCATTACAGCGGAAGAAAAATGGTTGTAGGGAGAAATGGAGACAGTGAGATTGTTAAGGGTGTTCCAAAAACATCAATCCTACATGTTACAAGAATTGAAAAGCAGGCAATCCTCCCTCACCAATGCGATGAAAGTGTATTTTCCTGAAGTAACGTGTGAAATGATTCAGTCAAAATTTCCTACAATTTATTCATCATTTAAAGTAAACATATTATCTGAAAACTTTAAAAAGGCTATGAATCCTGAAATTTGGCCTCACGGGGCCGTCATAAGTCGTTCTTTATACCACAGGAAAAGGAAAACGGTAGAAATATGATATATAACCCCGATATTGTGTAACTGAATGTAAAAAGTGTTAATCACAACAACAGTTTATATGTTGATATTCACAGCTATGATGTTAGTTTTATCAGTTTGACAGAAACTGGATTTATGGAAAACTAGAAAACAGTTTTCATTTTAACAATTTTACATTGAAAAGTAGTTACTGTGGGAAAAATAAAAAAATGGGAGGTGTGGTAATTCTCGTAAAAAATTATATAGAAACACACCGTATTGATCTCACAAAATATTGTGTTGAACAAGACATAGAGAATTGTGGCATTTCTTGTAACTTGAGTATAGGAAAAACTATAATACTGTGTTGCTATCGTTCTCCATCTGGGGATTTGAATGTTTTTTCAAACACTATACATAACATTTTAAATGATATTTTTAAACCAGATGTGGATATCTTTTTATGTGGGGATTTCAACGCAGATTGTTATGATAAGTTCAGTCCGGCATTTAACAAAATTTGTGAGGTTTAAGAATGTTTTAATCTGAAATACACAGTATCGTGGCCATAGACAAATTAAAAATAAAGAGACTGAAACATTGGCGATCTTGACCACCAAGTTTTTGGTACGGCCAGTCGCGCATGGAGGCGCTGCCCGCAATCAACAGACGACTGACATGATAATTTTCCAATTTCGATATTTGTCAGAAGATGATAAACCACGTAATAATTTCAGAATAATTCTATTAAATTGTCATCGAAAAATTAATTATAGAAATTATACTATGGACTTGAATTATGAACCCAACGTCGAAAATGAAATGTTTTGTTATTCGAGTTGACGCTGAAATTCCTCGAAATATTCTTTCACAAGGTAAAATATAAGCTGCTTTTCACAAACTGATACTTATTTCCATCCATCAGTTGCAGACATTTTTTCACAAACTGATATATTTCCGTCCATCAGTTTCCATTTCCTATCACCATTTGAGGAAGTACGAAGATTATCATCAAACTGGAGTATTTGTTAGGTATACCTACTCGTTCTCCTTTGTGCTAATAAAGGAACAAAATTATTGAAGGTTTGTTGTAAATGTAATTTGTTTTTATTTTGGTTGATTTGATAATAATACTGAAGAATATTTTTAATTTTGTTTTGTCTGTAGTTTCATTATTGTTTTGTCTGTAGTTGTACCTTGTCCTAGATACAATAAAATGTGTTTTTATAGTAATTATTCTTGTTTCATAAGATCTTTAATTTTGTTCTTGATATCATTAAATAAAGATTTACTTTGAAACTTTATTTTAACCACGAACGAACTAACAGATTCTACGAATCGATTAGTGTATATATTTTATTAGTGATCGATTTGCCATTCCTGTATTTCATATGATACAACCATTCATATGGAATACAAGAATGGCAAATCGATCACTTATAAAATATATATCATATCAATCATATAAAAGTAACACATTTGAAAAACCCGCCTTATTTCAATCGGTCTTACCAACTGTATTTAGTTCGGCCAGTTGCGAGATATGTCGCCACTGTCTAAACGTGGTGCCAACTTTTACTGCAGGTTTGACAACTCTCTTTATTTCTAGTTTCTCTATGATCGTGGCCGACACGAGTCACTACTAGTAGTGCCACTACAATTGATCAAATATTCACTAACTTATACGAGGAAACAATATGTTGTGTCATTGATAAAAATATATCCGATCACAATCTCATATTTTGCAATATGGAGCTGAGCGAAATGTCAAAAAAAAACAACAGAATACAGCAGGCGTTTTACGAATGATAATATAAATGAATTCAAGATAGACATCGGTAATGAAAATTGGGTTGAAGTCTTGAATAATACTGATATTAATGTTGCATTTCAGGCATTTTTGTCGACATTCTCTCACTATTTTGAGACAAATTTCCCAAAATTACCTACTTGTTCAAAAAAGCAAAATGGATCACACATGAAGTAAAACAATCTAGTCAAACTTTAAAAGACCTTTTAAACCTACAAAAATTCTGTCCCTAACTGAAAAACTACTATAAAGTCAGAAAAAAGAGCCACGATAACTTGATAACTAAAACAAAAAAGGAATATTTTCAAAACAAAATAAAGAATTCAGACAACCCTTCAAGATCTGCATGGCAACTGGTGTCAGAGCTATCCAATAAATCGAAGGCTATCAAATCAAAGATAATAATAAACGATAATAATACCATTGTTGACGATCCGAAAGACGTTGCTGATATCTTCAATAAATTTTACACAGATCCCAAGCAGCATTATAGTGACGGAAACTGATCGGTGGTTATCACGTAATCACCACTAAATCTACCACTGTACAGTAAGACTAACTGAAATTTTATATTGTATGGTTGTAGTCACGTAATTTCCATCTATGGTAGCCAATCCACAGTTCTGTAACTTATTAGTGTCATTTGAGGTGTCTGAAACATTATGGCCACTGAGCAAATCACTTTAAAGGTTTTCAAACTTAAAAGTGGAAATCACCGTTGCGTTGACCATCCTGTACCACTTAAATATCACTTAGAAGTCACAGTCACTTTCAAGAGAGTATGATATTTTCTGTGACGTTTTGGTAACTTCCATAAAACCTTCAATGTGGCAGGCACCCGATTGTGATATGTGGTGATGGTTGCCACGTTCTTGCTATCTCCATAAGTGATTACAATAACCTTCAAAATTCACCATTCCGCGCGATGACGAAAGCTAACCCAAGTTTTCTCAAATTATTTTATTGTAGCTTACAAAAAGTTTGTTTAACCTGTTACGTGAAACATGAATGATTCTATTCAATATGAAATGGGTTATGCGTTTTCAATAGACAATTTCCCTTGATTTTGAAGTGACCGTGGATTGGTCCGTGCGATGACGAAAACTAACCTAGCTTCTCTGAAATTATTTTATTGTGGCATACAAAAAGTTCGTTTTACCTATTACGTGAAACGTGAATGATATACATTCGAAATAAAATGGGTTATGTGTTTTCAATAGAAAATTTCTCTTGATTTTGTAAAAAAAGGTTAATTTAAATAGATCGGATCTCTGACTTGTGCTCCTGCTTAATATTTATACTTTAATTGTTGATTCTGTTTGCATAAATGCCATCATTTTCATTACTTGTTAATTGATAATTGTTACTTGATAATTGTTTATTGGAGCTGCATAAATCCACTATATGAACCCACAATTTCGAGGTTTAAACTTTGAAGTGGCAGGTTATAATAGCTCGACGTGTTCGCCCCCTTCAAGGGTATAAGACCTATTGTAATTTTTAGGTTATAACTTTGAAGTGGGCCTGCGACGTGAGTGCCACTTTCCAGTGGTGGAAAAGTTAATAATTTAGTTCCACTGGGCACTTTATGATGGGAGGAGCTTTAGAGTGGTATATTTACACTTTCTGTCACTTCAAAGTTATATTCTCCAAAAGCCGCCATATTTTCAGGAATATGCGGGGTCGCCATTATTAGAGAAATGATCGAAATATTCAATAGAGATTTATTTGTCATGAGCACTGTATCAAACGTAGAAATTTGTTGCGTAAATATTTGTTTCAACTAACCAAGATTGATAAAACAATGTTTGAGGGATTGAGTACATAATTTCAGAGGCGAGTTATTCCCAAAATGTATAATGTTTCATTTGAATAAAGTGTATTCAGATGGCGTGTGCTCACAATCAAGCTACAACACCAATATTTCACAAAAAACTTTCAATCGTTTAAATTTTATCCCGATCAGAACTATCCAAATTCAATATACTCACTTAAGCGTTTGTATGTTTATATGCTATATATTTTTAAAGTTGATCGAGTGTTAGAAATGAATCAGGCAAAATGGAAGAGTGAGGAACATTTATCACAAAAATATGTTGCTGAACAGAGATCGAGCTACATATTATTTACACAAACGCAGTCAGTTGTTTAACGTGTCTAGTGTCGGCCACTACATATCCACGTTTTTGCCAGGTGACCACAACGTGGTTGGAATGTGGCTATCTGAGATCCAGGAACGTAGATCGGAACGTAGCAGCCACCAAAAAAGTGTTCCCCATTTTGGTAGCCGCCCCGTGATAGAACCGTGTATATTATGTGGCATTGGTTGTGGCCAAACACTTCAAAGTTTTCCAGAATCGTGGCCGCTACGTTCTGTCTAGTTTAAATGCTACTTGGGATGCGCCTAAAGATATATTGATCAATATAGTCTCCAGTGATAAGGACTTCAATCATTTTCTGCGTGACGTTGCGTCACCTCCAAATTATCTTTTTCTTAGGCCATATCAGGAGCTTGAACTATTTCAGCTACTTAAATCAAAATAAAAAAATAAATTTTCTTCAGGATCGGATGAGGTACCTACAATTCTATTGAAAAAGTGCCTATCAGAACTTATTTGGCCACTCACGTTTATGGTAAATATCTCATTGTCTTCTGGCTCTTTTCCAGAATTGCTGAAATGTGGTAAAATAACACCTGTGTATAAAAAGATCTGTCGTCAGAGCCTTGAAAATTACAGACCCCAGTACCATCAACTTTTTCCAAAGTATTCGAGTATTGCTTTTTAGAAAGAATAATATCATTTTGTCAAGAATATGATATAGTTTCGAGAAACCAACATGGATATTAGATTGGATAAAATCATTCATACTCAAACGTACACAGTATGTAGCAATCAACAATATTTCTCACAGCAAATTGAAACAGATATTGGTGTCCCTCAGGGGTCCATATTGGGACCAATTCTGTTCCTGTTCTATATTAATGACTTGGACAAACTTTCTGGGCCTGCATCCTTCACAATGTACGCTGATGATACGTCGTTAATCATATCGAAAAAAATTGACTCTTCCTTGCGTGATAACTGCAAAGAGGTGTTGATTTCTTTGGATGAATGGTTTTCAGCGAATTATCTGTTTCTAAATACTTCGAAAACGCTAGCACTGAGGTTTCACCATATCCAAAAGGAATGTAATGAGTTGTCATTCCAGTCAGACGAATCGAGTCCATTGATTTCAACTAGTTCGGATCAAACCATTTTTCTAGGATTACGGATAGATGAAAATCTCAATTGGAAGGCTCACTCCCATTACCTAATCTAAAAGTTGAATTCGATTGCCTTTCAATTCAGGAATTTGCGGCATATACTCAATATCGATCAATTGACACAACTCTACTATGCACAAGTTGAGAGTAGGCTACGATACGGTGTAATATTTTGGGGTTTATCTACCCTAGCAAAAGATATCTTCGTTGCACAAAAACGAATTTTACGATCAATGACGGGTCTTTCACAGATTGATTCATGCAGAGATATATTTAAAAAACTGAAAATATTAACATTGCCATGTCTAGTCATATCAGAGATGAGTATGCTAGTATTTGACAATAATGATGAAATATATGTGAGGAACAAACAAAATCATAATTTCAATACGAGACAAAAAATGATTTTTCAATTCCATTTGGAAAATTCAAAATAACTAACCAATCTCCCAGTCATATGGCTCCTAGAATATACAATGCTCTTCCTTCAAATGTGAAGAAATGCTTCACAAAACAATCATTCAAACGTGAGTTGAAATCCTTTTTGACAGAACAGTGTTTTTATAGAATGGATGAATATTTGTCGTAGCAGTCTGCTGTGAAATCAATTTTCTTTATAGTATTATTTTATTTAAAATTTACGTGTGTAGATATATAATCATTTTGAATGTAAGCAACTGACTTTTTCCATATGGTTTGTAACTGTCTTAAGGAAATAAAATTATTATTTTAATTATTATAGTGTTTTCTGATTGGCTGGTGAGTGGAATATCCTAATTAGCAACCAATCAGAAGACAGCAGGATTAATTTGAACAGCGAATTGTTCCGTGCGTATTTTGAAGAGTAGAAGATAAAATGAATCACTCGTCGCATTTATGAATAAAGTAGTGAATTTCAATTCTGACTGGATTCTGGAGTCACCAATTACTGTGCGGGCGTTTTCGTACTAGAAATATCAATATAATATAAATAATTTTTTAATAGAATGTAATTTTTTTTAAAAGACAAAGAGAATCAATTCTCGTGCACATCGCGTATTGTTTTCTGATTAGTTGTTAATGAAGATATTCCATTAACCAACGAATCAGAAAACACTAGTAGAATCTAACAAACTCTCCTTCGCAGACAGCTTTGTAAACCTTGCATGCGAGAATCTTGCTTGGTAACAGTGTCTAGTTCACGTGTTCTGAATCACTACAATGGCCGCGATGTTACTTTTGAAACAATATTCAATTACGAATGTTTTTCCCTTTTCAATACTGTTTGTGTCGTATGATTCTCACAAGTGATAATTATGATAAGTACCCCAAAGCAGAATATGAAGTCAACTAGTTCTGACTTTATCAGCAGTTTGGATATAACAAGGTTAGTTGTTTTCTTTACTTTGAAATTGAATTCCCATCTCAGGCAGCCTGCAATGTGTACATTTACCACACAATCAGTTCAACATTCTACATTTTTCACATGTCGAGTTAAATGTTTATCGATTTCGGCAAGTTTTTTCTGAGCAGGTCAATTGAAATCAGGCGGGCGGCGCCCAAAATCATGTCGAATTTTACAAAGAACAAAATATATTTTCAAATTCATTCTCAGATTTGTAACCATTGTAATTTGTTATAAAATGGCATCATACACTTGTTATTTATGGGTGTGCAAGAGGCCAGATTACACCCCGTATAACGGTCGTACAAAAAATGGTATAAGTATCACGAACGGTAGGGTTTACTAGTTTCAGACAATATTGGACTCAGTCTCCAAACCATCAACCAGTAAACCATCCTTACCAATATTGATACTCAATATACTAAATTTTTTCTTTTTTGTTAACTGCTTTTCCATGAGACGATAAATATGAATATCAATAATTTTCAGGACTGTTAACTGAAGTCATGGATGGAACACAATTCAGAATGCAACTACCAACATTAACAAATATTCGAAATTCTGTATCAACACTGGATCTGTTATTGATAACAATATTTTCCATTCCACTTATTTGGTATGTGCAATTTCTGTGGGGCAGGAGAAAACTTTATGAATCTGCTAGCAAATTGCCTGGACCATTGGCTCTACCTCTAATAGGATCTATCCATATATTCATGAGACATCCAAATGGTAAGATTTCTGAATTATTTTACAATCCATCCTTCTTCCCAAGTCATACAGGTCTCATTTTTTCTGTCTCGCATAATCATACATTGAAGAAGGTATTCCTGTATTGTTCTATTTCCTCACTTCCTCGAGACGATTGGGAATTCAAAATTAGATGCCAGCACCAGATTGGCGAAAATTCAAACCAGACGTACATTGTTTGTCTGTTTTCTCAGAGGTTATATACTTGTGTTTGGAGTTTTTCTTAAAATATTTTCATTTGGTATTATTTTCCATATTTTTGTGAAGTGTTATTCATTTCAAGACTCTAATGAAGTGGTGTATTTAAATCTGAAGACAATATAATTTGCGAAAACTCACTTTGAAAGAGACAAATATATGTTCTATTTTGCTTGCAAAAAAAATATTTTTCGAAGTTTTTGGACAGCTCAGTGAAGTCATCGGAAATTATTGTTATGAATTATTTTGGAAAAATGTTACACATTATTTATGAAAGTTCGAATTGGAAATAAAACTAGCAAAAACAACTTTTTTTATTTCATCTAAAACAAACAAAATGGTGTGAAAATGTGTCCTTATCGCCTAGATATACATATACCGGGTGTTTCATAATTGAATGCTGATCCTAAAGGGCGATTATCCAAGGATGATTTTGAGAAAAATTCTTCATATGAACATAGGTCCGCAACCGCTTTATTTCTGAGATACAGGATGTTGAAATTTAACAAAAAAATCAGTTCTTTCCCAATATCTCTGAAACTGCTCTGGCTTTTTTTTTCAATTATGGTACATGCAAAGTACGCATTAAAATAAATTTTTTCTATGATAAGGAATTTCTTAATTTTCATCAGTGGCATCACTGTTAACATGCCCTGTCATATTTTTGATCAAAATAATAATACTTCACTGTCTTTTTTCCAAATGAATAATATTTTTGTAATTGCCCACTATCTTCTCATAAAAATGATCTCCTGCCTTTTTTTCGCCCAGCAAACGGTTTTTGAGTTAGAAAAGAAAATAAAATGCATTCATTTGCTTGTCCCTATGCGAAATCAGTCGTTGAAGAGTAGTAGGATTATCTTGTGGGCTTCAACATAAACAATTTTGACACTTCTTTAGCTAGAAACGTGATATTATTTACGTATAAAAACTTGTTTATTGAAAAAAACATATAAATTTTACAAATACCGAATTAGCAGACATGCATTACTTGTATGGGCTTGCTGACGGAAACACATATGGAGCCAGGCCACTGTATCAAGAGCGCTTCCCAAATAAAATGGTTCCTGATGTTCGAACGATTTCAAGCACCCATTGAAGGTTATGTGAAACAGGAAGTTTCGAGCCAAATCATCAGTTGAAAGGAGCACATCGGCTGCAAAAGGTAGCTATTTTGAATTCAGTTGACGAAAATCCTGAAATAAGTACGAGGCAAGTTGCCAATAATTTGAATATCGCCCAATAATTTGAATATCGCCCAAATTCTGGTATGGAGGATTCTTCATGATTATTCATTAGTAGTATACCTATGAGAGTTCTGGCTCAAAATCCCATGCTTTTTTTTATGAAGGTTCATTTGGGTACTTTTGGTCCCGCGGCCATGATGTCCAGGAATATCAGGAGGAATGGGTTACATATCTGACGTATATATCTTACGTGGCTGACATAAATATCTTACTACTGAATCTCCCCATTTCTATTATGTATTCATTTTTCTATTCTGCACATATAACAAGATTTTTACAGAAGTTAGATCTCCTACCTAGGATACCTGCTCACCAGGACAGTCATACATACATACATACACACATCAGTGTGACCAGACATGACCAATCTCGAATATATGTGACCAAACACGACAATCCGTGACCACTCGTGACCCTCCTTGTCCAGTCGGCTCGCATAAACATCCGTGACAACTCATGACCATCCATGAATATCGTTAACCTTCCGCGAGCATCCCCGTTACCATCATTCTCCGGTCGACCCGAGTGTCGGGAGACAAACTGAATATCACAACAAATTTTGTGCCGATTAAAATCACGAAATGTTATTCCATAACTGTTCAAAATTTTTGCAATGTAAACAGTACTTGGGCATACGTAATCGGTATGTCATCTTTTTTTCAGCAGTTTTATAACAAGAACTTGTATACTTATTAGCGGCAGCCTGTTCGAAAACGCAGGAAATATCTTTATTCAAATAAAAGTTCACGTGACCATACCAGCCCTTCCGGCCCATCCTAAAATATGACACTATCCCACGGTCTAAAATGCCCATACTCAAATATGTGGTTGAAATTCCAGAAAAAAAAGCATTTTCACTTTGGGTAGAGATTTCGTAGAAAATAGAATATGCCATTCAATTGAATAATAGTTGGAAGAAAATCTAATACACCAAATTAAATACGAAACACAGAAATGGAACTTACCATTTTTCCACCGTTACAGATTCTGGATTTCACACACAATATACTTATCAAACATTTTCTAAATTCTGATTAATAATTTTTTTTTTGTATTTTCTTATTTATCATTTTTAGCAATTGAATACCGAATTATCCTTGACACGCACTGATTCTAGGTGAATATTTTCGCATTCCGATATTTTTATATTACTTTTAAATTTACGTTCCAATTATTTTCATTTGACCGTCAAGATTGAATTTCACTATGATCCATCGAATATTAGAACTAAAAGTAGTGGTATTCGAGCTGTGTACTGAGCTGTGAATATTAGAGCCGTTAATGAGCCGCCGAATTGATATTTTTATCCCTTTTCATATCACTCGCGTTTCCCAGACGAGGCTATTTACTCTTTCATATGTCTGGTAGGGATGACAGGTTTATGCCTTTAATTTATGTGGTTCGATTTCCCGGATGACTAAAAACACAAGACTTGTTTGTCTTATGTTGATATTTTCATCTCCCTAATTCACTATATCCTATATTTTTATCACCCTAGTTCAGATGGTTCACACATCTGATGATATTTTATTTTCTAAGATAGGATATTTTAGAGATATTTTTATCGCTCGGCGATTATTTAGGGTCATTTTTATGCATTAAAATGCGAGTTTTCATTCCTCAGCGGGTGACGTGAACATGTTTTAGTTTTCAATCTATAATAAATCTTCTTCTTATTAGAATTCGATTATTATTATCAAGTAAGGAATTCATCACGAATATAGTAATTATTCTATAATTGTCTTCCGAAGTAATTTTTGCCAGTACGAATATTATTTCATATTTGTTTCTAGAGGGGACGCCCCCTATATTCAACGTTGTAATTGATTTTAATTATATCACGGGGTACAGTGACGACTGTCTCTACCATAGTTCATTCATAAGTTATTTTCAGTATAATTGTTTTCTCGTATTTACGGAAGTTTTTTTTCATGTGTTTCGTGATGTACCTCCTCAACACAACGAATCAGAGTTTAGATAATCCAACTCTCTAGCCAATCATAGCGCGGCACTGAAATATGGTTTTGGGACCAAATCCTATGTCTATTTTTTGCTAATATCATCATATTCTAAATGAACAATGAATACAGATTCGTGTCCACGTATTATTTCAATAATATAATTATAAATTTTCCACGTTAAACCTCAGAAATTATCACCACACATTTCAGCCATCGTATTGTTTTTTTTTATTTTTCAGCTTATTTCAACGTCTTGATGAATATATTCGACACTTACCCGGGATTATTCAGATTCTGGTTTGGTGTTCGATTATGCTATTGCGTATCTGAACCCAAATATTTTCAAATGCTTCTACCAGTTTGCCTGGAGAAGGAACCCTTGTATGAGGTTGCAAAAGATATAATTGGTGAAGGATTGCTGGTTGCACCATGTACGTATATAATCATACTCATTATCCATATCGTGTATCGTATGAGAAAGTGAACATAGAACAGAGTACAATAAGATTTTAGAAAAAGATAACAATGAAACATGTGACTTCGGAATATTTCATCAAAATATCAGAAACGTATCAAAGAACTTAAATGAACTTCAAGTCTATCTCTCACAATAAAAAAAATCCAAATTATTGTCTTGATATAAACAAAAAACTTGACGAATCATCTCTATTCAAAATAAATGGCCTCGACATAATATACAATGGGGGAAATATAATCATAACGGATGTCATTTTAGTCTATCGATGAAATACTGGACTATTCCTACAAAATTCTTGAATTAGATATATGGAATAGTGCGGAATTGAAAATCACCAAAGCTACCAAAACACTATACCTAGCTGCTTTCTATAGGTCTCCAAATACTGACAAAAGAAGTTCAATGAAAAACTCGCCGAATACTTACAAAAAATAGCTAGATATAATACAGATTATTTGTTTTTCACGTCGCCAACTCTCTTTTACATTATACATTACAGATACAAATATCCCTTCTTAAAATCATTTTTGTTGAAAAACTGTTTTTTAACACTGAGGAATATCTTACTCAGATTTCTCATTGATGTAATTCTTGTCCCCTCGCCAGGGTTGATACAAGAGTATGCATATTGTGTTATTCAAAAATATACATGTTACTAATTTTATGCGGAGAATGTTTTCCACTTTTAATCTGTTTTGTTTATAAACGATGTTACAATGTTATATAGTTTTAATCATTTTAATTGTATTTTTGATATTTTTATTTGTGTGTTTTTCAATTTTTTATTTTATCATTATTTTTGTTTTTATAGTACGCATGACTTGCAGCAAACATGTAAATGTTAAGTTGTAAAATAAATCTATCTATCCAAATACATTTTCATGAAATTTTGGTTACAGCTATTTGAGGGCACTCTGAATGATGGCGTAGTTAGTTCTCAAATAATAAAATCGCTAATAAAAATTATCCATTTCCGACTATGAAAAATTATCATAGTAGGTATATCCTGACAATCGGAATGAATATTTTAAATTTTGCCCCTCAGTAGACCTCTTACTTCGTAATATCGAAAAATAAAATTGGTTGGAATCGGTTGAAAACATTGAATTTTCAGGGGTGTTTCCAATGTAACGTACGTACACGTATTCTTGGGTGAAAATATATTTTGATAGCGGCTGCTCTACTGGATTTTGAATGTTTTCACTCAACAATTCAATTACTCATGGCAGTGATATGAATTCATGTTTGAGCTGAAATGACACTTGGAGAAAGCGATACCATGAATCTTCCTAGTATTTCAATCTTGTGAATATTATCGACTATTTATTATTATAACATTGTTTCAGGTGAAAAATGGAAGAAAAACAGGAAACTAATCAATTTAACATTACACCAGAAAATTCTAGATCGTTTTGTGAAAATATTTTCGAGAAAAAATGAAGTTTTGCTTGAGCAACTGGAAAAATATTCAGGGAAAGGAGAATTTGACGTATATCCGTCTGTTTCCAAATGTACATTGGATACAATTTGTGGTATGTTATTTTTTATATTGAAAAAACTCGGAAGTTTTGCTGTCTAGACAAAATGGGGATGTTTTTCAACCGACGAAACCAAAAAAGAGGAGGTTCTCTATTCGACGCGTATATTTTTTCATTATTTTTTTATGTATGATCACGCACAACTTTTTACAGAGCGGTTCGATTCCGATGATTCTTTTTTCATTGGATGGGGTGTACTTTGAAGGTGGTCTCATTTCAATTTGAACATCAAAATCCATCCCTAAGGGTAGCAAAATGAAGGATATTGATCATTCACCCTCTGAATTTTGGTCCGTTAACCGATTCTATCACGCATAACTTTGTAGTGGGTTTTCAGATTTGGATGATTTTTTTTTAAAAGAAAGGGTATACCTCATAGTCAATCATATTCCAATTTGGAATGAAATGATCCACCCCTATGGGTAGAAAAATGGGGGATGATTGATTTTTCACTTGTGAACTTTGGCACACATATGTAGTTGACATTGACAGACCCTCCTACATCCGTCAAAATGATTACATCCTATGAAAGGATGAAATGATATACGAAGTGATGAAATCAACCAACCAGAACTTTCAAAATTAATTTATATTATATAACAATAAATAGTTAAAATAGAAAATCATATTATTTGATAGTTAATAGTTAAAAAATTAAGTAGGTAGTAATCAGTAGATTTAAGCAACAAAAAATTAAAAATAAAAACTTTTCAACAAAAAATCAACTGAAAGCAAAAAAAAATAAACCTTCTTATTCTCAATGATAATTGAGCTCCTAATCTAATGTGAGTAAATGATTTTGAGTCGGCGCCAAACAAACTAGCAATTGAATTAGGTAAAGCGTAGAATGATGGCAGCGAGATACACGGCTGCGTTTTGATTACTTCTTTCAAAGTAATATAATGATCGTCGATAATTGTTTGTTTGGCGCCGACTCAAAATCAGTTACTCACGCGGACTCAACAAGAACATCAATGACGTCCACCATCACCTATATAAGAACCGGATATTCTGGCTCTAACAGAAACACAAGTAAACTCGTCCACCAACAAGGTCCATATGCTTTGTCCTGGTTACGAACTCCATTCTCGATTCAGGTTCAAAGGTGGAGTCTGCCTATACGCTAAGGCTAACCTTTCATGCCAGCGTGAAGAGAGTTTGGAACCGAAAGACTTTGATGTGATGTGGTTCAAGCTATCTGATACCAAACTGACTAAGTATCTCTGCTGCCTTTACCTATCACCTAATGAACCTTCATATAACGACCTCTTTGAGTTTTTATCTCTCAAACTGAGACCAGAGCAGCATATGTCGAGGCTAGAGGCACATGCAAAGAGACAATAGAATGCTCAAAAGATGCCCACAATGCCAAAATAAGATCAAAACTTGCTGAATGTCCTAACCGATCCCGTTCATTTTGGTCTTTCGCCAAAGCTGTGGGAAGAAACTTCACTTCCAGCTCATTTCCTCCTCTAACCAAAGAAGATGGAACACTAGCAACGACTGCCCAGGAAAAAGCCAATATCTTTGCGCACCTATTTGCTGGAAATCCACTGTGGATTCATCGGGAAAACAACCCCCGAACATTACACCTATTGACAGTCACATGCCCGAGATCACCTTTCGCCAACGTACTATCTTTGAGTTCTTATCACTCAAACTGGACTACATTCAGGAGAACCATCCAACAGCTGAAACCATAATCATGGGAGACTTTAATGTACATAACGCTGCCTGGCTCAAATTCTCTAACAAAACAGATGATGCGGGTCGTCAAGCTGAGGCCTTCGCCATCACTCATGGTCTAGAACAACTGGTCGAGCTACCAACCCGCATCCCTGATGTCAACAACCAGTCTGCCAATACACTAGATCTTTTCCTCACCACCAATCCTGACCCGTATAGAATAGAAGTTTGTGCCCCACTTGGAAACTCTGATCACACCCTCATCTCCACAACATGCTCTTTCCATTTACCATCGAGCTGCACAATACCACCCCGTCTCATGTGGCATTACAATTCGGCCGACTGGGAAAGTCTTCGTATGTTTTTCTCAGCGTTTCCATGGAAGAGAGTTTGTTTCTCTTCAGTAGATCCAACACGATGTGCTGAGACAACTTCTGAAATCATCATGTTGGGGATGCAAACCTACATACCGAATACCGAAAGGAGAACATCATCCGATAAGACCTGGTTTAACAGAAACTGCTCTAGAGCTGAGGCTTCCAAACAGGCAGCATACCATCGATGGCTAAAAAATCCGGGCCCTGAAACCAGAGCAGCATATGTCGAGGCTAGAGGCATATGCAAAGAGACAATAGAATGCTCAAAAGATGCCCGCAATGCCAAAATAAGATCAAAACTTGCTGAATGTCCTAACCGATCCCGTTCATTTTGGTCTTTCGCCAAAGCTGTGGGAAGAAACTTCACTTCCAGCTCATTTCCTCCTCTAACCAAAGAAGATGGAACACTAGCAACGACTGCCCAGGAAAAAGCCAATATCTTTGCGCACCTATTTGCTGGAAATTCCACTCTGGATTCATCGGGAAAACAACCCCCGAACATTACACCTATTGACAGTTACATGCTCGAGATCACCTTTCGCCAACGTACTATCAGAAAGATTTTGCTGGGTCTCAACACCAACAAAGCCTGTGGATCTGACGGAATCCCGCCGATTGTTCTCAAGAAATGTGCCCCCGAATTAACACCTGTTCTTTGCAAGTTGTTCAACCACTCTTACAATTTGGGGGTATTTCCGTCCAATTGGAAAATTGCAAGAGTACAGCCAGTCCCTAAAAAAGGCAAAAAGGCCCTACCTAGCAACTACAGACCTATCGCACTGCTATCTATTATTTCAAAGGTCATGGAAAAAGCCATCAACATCGGGCTCATGAAATATCTGGAAGACTCAGGAATTGTCAACGATAGGCAATATGGCTTCCGCCATCAGAGATCGACTGGTGACCTGCTCGCTTACGTCTCACATATATGGCAGCTATCTATTGAAAAGTATGGAGAAACTTTAGCTGTGGCATTAGATATCTCCAAGGCGTTCGATCGAGTTTGGCACCAGGGACTCCTCGCCAAGCTTCCGTCTTATGGCTTGCCCCCTCAGCTGTGTTTTCTGCTTGCTAGTTTTCTCTCGAACAGGTCTCTCCATGAAGTGGTCGATGGAGTTTCATCTGACACTCTACTCATAAATGCTGGTGTTCCGCAAGGATCTATTCTCGCACCAACACTATTTCTACTTCACATCAACGACCTGTTGAAAGCAACTTCATGTCCAGTACACAGCTTTGCCGATGATAGTACCCTCCATACCGCTTTCTTTTCCAGGGCCCCTATATCAGCCCGTGAAACCAGAAATGAACGAGGAAGGAAATGTCAATAATATAAATATGGACTTAGCAACAATTCTCGAGTGGGGATCTAATAACTTGGTAGAATTCAATGCAAACAAAACACAAGCATGTCTTTTCTCTAAAAAAGCCGATCTCACTGTGCCTAACATAAATTTGTCAGGAGTAACCATACCACTGAAGTCATCCATATCGATGCTTGGTATTACTATCAGCAATAACCTTTCCTGGGAAAATCACGTGAGGTCCATTGCCAAAGTGCATCCCAAAACTTGGTTTTTGTTTCGTGCCAAGAGCTATTTCACCCCCACTCAGCTGCTTATGATCTATAAGGCACAGATCCGACCTGTCCTGGAATACTGTTCCCATATTTGGAGCGCGGCACCTAAACATATCCTGAGGCTATTGGATTCTGTCCAAAAAAGGGCAATTCGTCTCGTCGGTGATGCCTCGCTTACAAACTCGCTCACTTGTCTGGAACACCGTAGAAAAGCTGGCGATTTGTCTCTATTTTATAGATATTTTCATGGGCGATGCTCTTCTGAAATATCAACAATCGTTCCTGCTTTGGCAGTCTCGAGACTAACCCGTCAAGTTCAGTCATCTCACCCCTTCGTGGTCACTTTGGAGACCTGCAGAACATCACTTTCCAAAGACTCGTTCATCCAACGAACAGCGAGGCTTTGGAACTCATTGCCTAGGAGGTGTTCCCCGAGGCATACAACCTCCAGAAATTCAAGAAGAACACCAACTCCTACCTTCTTTCCCTTGGTTCCCACGATGTTCTCTGAACATTACAGGATATCCCTTTTCGTGGGAACCAGAACATTAAAAAAAAAAAAAGTTTAGGAGCTCAATTATCATTTAGACTAAAAACGTTTATTTTTTCTCTGCTTTTAAGTTGATTTTTTCGTCGGTTTGATTTTTTGTTAAAAAGTTTTTGATGATATTGAACGATGCGACTCAAACAACATGCAATATTTTTTTGTTCAAAGTGCCATTGCATGATGTTAGTCAGATGTCATGAATCTTCGATTCTTTCACAGGTTCATCATCAGTTGTAATACCACAAGAGAGTGAGATTGAAGTGACAATTCAACTCATGTATAAAAATCGCATATGCCACAGTGCAATCGTCAGTTTGACAGCGGCAAAAGTTAGCTGCAACTTTCACAGCGACAAATGCACTAGTGGTTTTTTCACTTATTCATTTGTTTATCAATTATCGCGGTGTTGGTAGCCAAAATAAATAGTTTCACATGTTTGTCAACAACTTATTGAATTTCTCAGCACTAACAATGAGTCGATTCGGTGAGTCTATAAACGCCGAAATTAGTCAAATTGTTAATACCTGTGTGCAATCATCAATCTGGCGACAATTTCCTACGTTTTTCGATGAGAAAGATATAAATTTGAGCCAGCCATCGAGGAATTGAATGTAATATTGCAAGATTGGGCATTTGATATGCGAAAAGGCAACGGAGAAGGCTACAAAGAAGCGGTAGTTGAAACAATTTGGAACACCACCGCTAAAATGCTACAAAGTAAATATTATAACGAATTCAATATTGTATTTAACCCTTTCACCGACGTTCAGTTTAATTCATCACGAGCTGCACGTAATGCTTAACATAAAATCCTACAAGCACAACCCGAAAAGAGAAAATCTAGTTCATCAGCTCTTAATAAATCTGAAGTATTTGCAATGGCCCGATTATATGACGAAAATGAACCGGAAGGACTTTAAAAGAAATTATATCACATTTTGACGTTTGAATTAGCTTGGCGCAGAGGAAAGCTTACTGCGAAACCACTTATTTTGTATCTGAAATTGAAAATAATGGAAAAGAAACTGGACGTATCGAGTATAATCCTCTATTTTCGAAAACGAGACAGGGCGGTAACAATAAATTATGTGACAGCAAATGGATTACGCTTAATATTTCAGAGGAAGATATTTTTATAACATTGGAGTATTTCTTACACCAAATCCCTTTTGGAAGAAGACAAATTCTAATGGTTGGTATGAGAATGTGACGATTGGAATTAATGAAATTCACAAATGGACTAAATGCTCAGCACAACGTATTGGTATAGATGTCAAACGTGTCAAAATTACAAATCACTCAAATCGAGCGGCAGCAGTTAGCGAATTAAGTAAAAGCGGAATTGAAGAACAAGCTCTAATAAAAATAACAGGACACAGCAATTCATCATCAATAAAACCATACCTTCAAGAGTATCATTCGAGCATTATTCAATCAATTCGTTTGGAAAAAGAAAAAACTTCAACATCTACTACAGAAACTATTGGCTGTGGCACCCGCAGCGACATCACTGTTCCTAGTATGAATTTCAATAACTGCGTTTTTAATAATTGAACATTCAAATAAAAATTTGTTTATTTTCAATGTTTCATAAATAAAGTTTGCATTGATATATTTCTAACTTTCTTATTCATTAAATTGTCCTGCCGAATTACACTCGATGTTTGTATTGATATCAGGTAAATTCGTGTTGTTCAAATTATACTAACTGTTTTCTTTGGCAATTTGACTCAAAAAACTGTCAACCTAAAAACGCTCCACCTTCGGTGTAGCGTTTTAAATAGTTGGCAGTTTTTCTCGTCTAATTGCTAGGCAACAGTTTCTCATTAAACAACCCAAATTTACCCGATAAAATACAAACCTCTCGTGCAATTATAAGTGAAAATAACTCGAAAACTTATTGCCAGGCAATAGTCACGAGAGCCCAACAGTTTGAGAAAGAAATTTGGAGAATTATTTTCAACTTTATTGCACTCTATTGTGGTATTCTAAAGATTATTCTCTGATGTTACGATCATGAACACATTTCCTCGCACAATGATACAATGTACTAAACCAGATTTATTTCATTTCTCTAAAAATATACATTATCAGACAATAAAAAGAAAATACCTTAAATTATTCCCGCGGCAATTTTCTAGGTAGAATATTCCCACTATAATAATGTTTTGATTGGCCAAAACGTACATGAACGATATGAATTGACAGTTCCCATTGGTTTCTAGAAATGTCAAAAAATAATCAGTGAAAACAGACAAGGTTACATTTTCTGAAGAATTCACATGGAAAGGGTCGAAAAAGTTTCAGGAACTACAAAGTTTTTTTCCAAAACACTTATCCAAAAATATAACGGAACCCTCTTTTATAATAATTATATTCCAAGGAATCTTCGAAAGTTTGTGATGAATTAACAGATAGTAGTTTTCAATTATTATTTCACAATTACTCAAATCATTCCAGGGTTTTTTTCCTGAAATAATGAACATTTTCAAGAATTTTCTAAAATTACTGGTGATTTAGGAACAATTTTAGTACGTGTGAACCTTGGTAAGAAAATTTCACACCAAAAATTATCATCAGTATCAGAAAACAAATCAATTTTCTTAATTATAATGCCCAATTTTTTTTATCAATCAACTAGCTGGTACACGGGACTTTGTCCGCGTAGAATTTGTATTTTTTTCTATGACTTTTTTTGTGTTGTTCCATCTAGCTTATTCCTATCGCTGTTACAGTAACTTGTTCTCTATCAATATTACCTACTTTAAGGTACAAACTGATGATGACCTAAGGGTCGGAAGCGCTTTGCTACGATTTTAATAAATTATTTTATGCACGAAATACAATTTTCTTTCATCGATTATATCGATACGTGCACACAGTCATACTTTTCATTCAAATAGTAATGTCACCAGCTCTCGAATTTTATGAATGAAACGTGAATGACAGCATTTCAAGGATTCCAACTTAATTTTACAATTTCATCAATTAAATGGGGCGAGATTCCTCTTGTCCTATACTGTTTGACTACGGAGTTCTTAGTGTTTCGGAAATCCTCAAAGGAAAGCTTATTATCATGAATAATGTTAGGACTCGCTGTTCTATCATCCCAATTTTGTCTTGGTATAAAAGTTTCACGGATTTTTTCAGCTACAGCAATGGGAGTAGAAGTGAACGCTCAAACGACAGATGCATCTTATCCGAAATGGGTAGACAGGTAAACTGGTTTCAGTAAAATTTTTATACTATTTTGGATTTGAGAGAATTTTCCATTCCTCCATTGTTTGTCAGATATAAAATTCAAAAATTGAAAAAATAGATGTGGAAATCATAAATAGCTGAATCATTCAGGTACAAAATGATTTTCCGAACACAATTTCACTTTAATTGTTGTTCCTGAACTTTCTTTCCCATTATCAATGGACTCGGTACACTATGAATAATGTCCCTGCTTGGGCGCCAGATTAAAACGGCTACTCGTCAACTTTGATGTCCTAACTCAGATGATGGATTAACTTACAGGTACCACCTCCTGTTGTTCGTGGGAAAGACACTCACTTCGACAGCTTCAGCGGGGAAAATATAATCCATGGGTCAATATAGTGGTAACAGACTAGTAACCAGAAGAACAGATTTCATTTGACTGTGACTGGCATCCAAACCTGGTTATTGGCTGCATGAAAAAAGAAAAAGTTAACCTCATTTCACAGAATTGGTGAAAAATATGACTCTCTAAATTCAACTAAACGGTAAATTATTTTTATACTACAGTCAACACTTGTGTGCGGACCCAGCTCAGTTTTACTGTACCAGTATTTGCGTGTTTGAAGAAATTAACAAGTACATAAGGTTAGGTTTTGTAAAGAAACGGAGTGATTGAAGCTGGGAGAGAAAAGCAAAATTATAGCAGAAAAAAAAGGAGACGCCCAATCGTGTAATTTACCGAACTGATGTATTGAATGTAGAAAACGACGCATACGCATGGGTCATTGTACCAACCGACCCACGTCATCCCATTCAACCCAGTTTGAGTAATAACCCTAGAGTGTCATTGTCGGTAAGTACGGCAAAAACTTATAATCTGAAAAAATTAAATGATAGAAAAAAAAAATTTCAATCGATTTTATTCGAAATTATTCTTCATAAATATTTTTATAGAAAATTAACCAGTCACGGAGTCCACACTCCGGGTTTTCCAATTGAAACAAAATCCAGTTTTCATTTTCATTTCTTGTTGTTGGCTAAGTCAAGTGAGGGCTTTGACCTTTTACTCTTTCACCGGACTGATGTTTGATGGTGATGTTGTGGTTAGTATATTTCCTCATATACTTACTGACGGGGCCAATTTCCTAGCAGTTCTGTTGAGATTATTTGCTTACTCTCCGAGTTCGGTGTTTCCTGCCAATCCTGAGTTGTTCTTTAGCTGGATTAGTCCAGCGAGTATGGGTCTTCTCAGTATCAGCTCTCCCAGCTTGTCCAGGGCTGAAAGCAGTTCAACGGGTGGAGCGTTCTCTCGTATCTGGAGGTTATTCAGTCCCCTGTCCTTGGATGGTATCCTTGGTCTAGGTCTTGCTTGTTTGTTTTCTTCCTTCTCTTCCTCCTTCTCAAAGCTCGGAAAGTTTGGTCATCCTCTATAGTTAGCTTTGTGAGGTCCCTCGCAATTACCACACTTGTTTGCGGCTTCTTCTTCCTTATTATGCCGCCGGGATTCGTGGTTGCGTGCACAGTGTCCGCAGTTTGCAGCACTATTCTCGAATTTTTGTCAATTATAACATTGCCCCAGCCTTCTCTTTCTTCTTTGGTGTTCAAACTGAACATCAAGATCCATTATGGTCTTCGGATTCTTTATTTCATGTTGGGATCTGGGGACTATCACCAGGATAATCCTTCCTCGATTTTTTATTGGAGCGTTTTGAACCCGTCATCAGTGAGTGGGACGCCACTCGATATTCCCTCCATCGGTTCTTGGTTGTGGTACCGTGAAATGATCCTTAACCTTGCATTTCCTGCATTTTTCTGGATTTCTCCATTGATTCCAAAATCCAGTTGAGAACGAGTCCAACTAGTCATTCAGACAGACGGACCAATCGGAAGTCTGATACCAGTTCCGAGCGGTGGGCGCGGCCTGAGAGCGCGCCGACCAAGTTAACTACACCCGTGACATTTTCCACAGCAGCAACACCTTCACCGTACTCCGAAGGCTCTGATTGTCTGAAATTCAATTCAAAATCATTCATCAATTTAATATAAAATAAAAGCGGTATCTGGTGGAGCTCCATAAAAAAGTTTCAAAATATATGCGTGACATGCAACAATTTCAACACTTCCAGCATGTAATTTGAAAATGTATTATTGACCTACTGATTTTAAATATATTGTTACATTCAAATAGTAGAATCATCGTCACTAACCTGAGGTTGGAGCTTCCTATTTGGTTTTATAAAACTATCACGAAATAATAACCAACTTACTATTCAAAAGTTTAGTAAACTAGCTACTATGCAAACAGCAATCAAGGGGTTTGAAAAAACCAGGATATATTCCTTCAACAGCGATATATTCCCTGACCATCGGTTTGCGCCTTCAGACACCACTGAAAGACTGGTTGATGACACGTCTGTGCAGCAGGAAGCCCCAGCCTTCAACATTTCAGGTGATTCAATGCCAAATGAGGAGCCCCAGCCTTCAACATCTTCATGTGATGCAACGCCAATTGTGGAGCCCCATCCCTCAGCATATTCATGTGATGCAATGCCAAATGCGAAGCCCCAGCCATATGTCTCAACTTTTCTTATTTTGCTAAAAATGCTAATGCCTACCCCCCCCCAATAAGGATAAAAAGAAAAAAACTACAAGAGAAACCGCAATACTTACGTCATCCCCATATAAATCAGAATTGAAAGCTGGAAAGAAACGGAAAAATTAATAAACTTGGAAGAAATCTGTCTAAGACACATAAGAAACCTATGCATGAGGTGAAACCTCCTAAAGGTCGAAAAGCAAAGAAAACAAAACTTGAAGAACCAGTGCTGTCATCATCTGAGGCAGAACAGGATACTAAGACTTGCATGTTTGGCAATGAACTATACTTGCACTGAAGAGCTGAAGAAGGTGCTCAATTGCTGAGGAGGACGACACATTTTTGTGCCTGAATATGTTCATAATTGATGTTTTCATGTTCAACTTGTAGCCCAATGTTTGTTCAGTGTTCAGTTATTTTTTTTAAATTATAATAAACAAGAATTTTGTGATGGCTACTCAATTTTACTTAGTTTCTTGAGGGTATCCCATTTTATCCGACCAGTGTTCCAAAACGGGGTATTTGCGCATTTTCAGAAAATGATTTTTTTCTTCGTAGCCAATCAAAGTTTTTAAACTGAAAACCTAATTTTATGATGTGTAAGGCCCTCTTCAGAGTGGTAATGAGATACAACATTTATTTCATTACTAAATATTGTTTGGCAAGCCTTAATAGTTTTCTGTTCCCCTCTTCACTTCAGGGGAATACCAGAACTAAGTCAAGATTTTTATTTTTAATTCACATCTGATTCACATTTTGAAATTATATTTTCCACTGAATCGAAGTATTCAGCTTCAGTATTGATTTTATTCACAGAGACCAGTACAACAACCTCTTTGGTTAACACGGAGTAGGTGGCAAAGGTATACTTCATATAGTATAATAATAATAATCTTTATTCACAATCAAAACACAATCGCAGATCACTGGAATCACAAGTATTACAATTAGATTGAGATTGATGGTGTGGACAAAACAGCAAAAGCCTATAAGTGTGAGAACACTTGTTTCAGCATTGACAAAACAAATATTTATAATATAAAAAAATAAACTACTCAGAATACTAATGTATACGTATATATACATATTTATATACATACACACCAGTACATGTTTTAGGTAAGTTGTGGGGACCATGTATTTTTGTGAACGTTGTGGGGTCTCTGAAGTTACATATGTAGTGACATAGGCCCCTTTACGCTGATTCCATAGCTATTTTCAGAATTCCTTTACACTCGCTGTGTTTCGAGTAATTCACTGAGAATCGTTCAGGGGACAGCACATAACGATAGGAATATGAATATGTGTTATTGAGTCCCCTCAACTATATCGAATCGGGATGTGTTATGGTGTCCCCATAAGTATATTAAAATTGATTGTGTTATTGTGTCCCCATTACTACACGCAAATGGAAAGTGTTTCTATGACCTCACAAATATTACAATAAACGTGTTTACACACACAGTGTGTTTTGAAACATACATGTGATCTTTGTGGGGAAACCCTCTATTTCCCAGGTAATCTCATGGCGATTGGATAATTACAATTCGTGGGTTTTCAATCATTCTTCTCTTCAAAGTCAAGCTTCCCAATCCCATTTTTTTATAAATCATCAGCTTGATAAGGGACAACTAATTTGAAAAATAAAACCTTTATGCCTTTCAATAATGGGGCTAGTGGCTAGGTGGTACGAGCGTTAGTATTGTACCCACTGTTCGCACCCTACGCGGGTTCGACTCCCACAGCCGGTAAAAAAAATTTAAAAGCCTCAAGAGTGGTTTCGGATCCCACTATGAAAGGTAAGGCCCCCGTGATCTTAACTCATACAAGTTTTCATTATCTTCTGAGGGTTGGTAAAAAAACTAAGAAAACAGTTAAAAACAAAACAAAACAATATTCTCGTACATAGAAATAATAATAAAAGAGGAAATTTGGTGGCATAGTTGACAAATTATTAAATTAAAGAAAAAAAGCATCCTCAAGTGGGAGTCGAACCCACGACCTCATGATTTCTAGCCATACGCTTTACCATCTGAGCCATTTGAGGACATAGGAATCGACACACACTCGTGAATCCATTTCGAACTCCGAGCCAGTAGGATTTGAACTGACGTAATTGTTTCCCACGATGCCCACTTTGATTTGAGATAGCCCGACAAATGAAGAACTAATGATTCGTAATATTTCCATTCAATTTATACTACAAAAATGATTTATATTTCATATGAAATTATTTATTTTGTCATTTCGAGCTCCGAGCTAGTAGGAGTTCAGAAGCCAAATAATAGATACATTTTGCAACGACGAGATATCTGCTATTTGTCGAACAGATAATATCATTCTTGGAGTGGGAATGTTACTTTTCGAGAAGCACGCTAGTAGTCAGAAGGAACTTATAAGACAGTCAATGCGACAACTTGCGAGACTACTGAAAGTCATCAGAGGAAGCAACCCCAAATTCAACAATAAGAACTTGAAATATTTCATCGATCCCATACATTTTGATGTCGTAGTCAATTCGGTGAAAGCATTATGCAGTGCAAATATCAAAGCTTCGGAAAAAACTGAGTATGGGATTCCATCATTGGCTCTGAAAATTGGATATGGTTTGAGAAAACGTGTGGGATTTTTAAGAGGTGAAGCATTGAGAGTTGGCGATTTTCAGGAAGATAAGAAATGATTTTCCTTTCTAGAGCTTTTGGACTTGGAGTGGAAAATACGTGTTTCGCCGAATGCTCTTTCAACTTTAGTAAAAAGGAGACAACACAAGACCTTCTGAGATGGAATAAATTTCTCATGAACGAAATCAGTATATTCAGAGTCCTACTGCAGAATAATCCGTGTGAGACCGTTGCTTGGTTACGATTGGCACAAGCAACTTTTTCAACAATAATACTATTCAATAAACGGAGGGGAGGGAAAATGTCACGCATGACCATCTTCCAGTATGCTTCAAGCCCGAATTGGTCTGAGGAATCAACAGAAGAACTTTAAAAGAGTTCAACCTCTTTGGAAAGAAATATTGCTAAGAGAAACCTGGGAAACGTAGCAGAACAGTACCTGTATTACTACAAGAAGAAATGGTTGTAGCTATTAATATTCCTATTTCGACTAGTCTTTCGGTAGGTGTCAACGCACATAATCCATATATTTTCGCAAAACCAAACAAGTACTCTATGAATAATATCAGAGGACCGGATGCTTTGAGGTCTGTTGTTGAAAATGCAGGACTTATCTCATCGAAAGCAGTAACGAGCACTAAACTGAGAAAATATACTGCAACTGTTTGCCAAGTTTTCAACTTGCAAGAGCGGGAAATAGATTGGTTGACAAGACACATGGGACACGATGTTCGTGTCCACCGTGACTTTCATAGACAACATGAATCGGCAGTAGAATTAACTAAAATCAGCCGTATCTTGATGACTGTCGACTCTGGTGATGTATCCAAATTCAAAGGCCGGTCTCTGGAGGAAATCAATTTACAAGGTAACATTTATCCAAGTTTTAGTTATAGTTTCGATTGAACGTGGCATTGCATTTTGAAATTTCCTGAACTAAGAGTTGAATTTTTTCATGATTATTAGTTATTATTATTTAAAGTAAATCGATAAAGAGATTGAGAGCTAAGTGAGTATTCTCTACTTCCATGTGTGCTTTCATTCAACAGATTAGTGGACTCTTGTGTTGTAGATCTGAATTTTCAACTTTCTGATGTTTTCATGGAATTTTGGTTGAATTAAGCCAAAAGGAAATCACTTTCATTATTTCTATTTATCTGAGTTAGATTATATAGGAATATTGGGTACGCTTGGCGAAATTCGAAACCTACAATATTTAATCGTAGAGTTTGATGTTTACACAAAAATAGAAATGTTTGTGTTTTCCAATGAAAATATGTCTCATGATATGTTAACGATAATTAGACGTATATTATTTGTGAATTCAGTTTTTATTCTTCGAGCAATTATGTTTTTGGTGATTCATCAACTATTGGTGAAACTATGTATTGTGAGCTACTGTTATTGTCAGCAAAATATATTTTTAATATTCTCATGTCAAGAGAAAACGTTTTGATACTACATCAAAGTGTATTTTTGGTGAAAAGCCTGGCAGTGTTGTGAATGAACTTCAATACCAGTCATAAGTCACACGTGCGCAATAAGCAATTAACAATGTTCTTGATAACTGATCAACGATAAATTAGTACACATGGATTTTCCTATCAATTTTTGTCATCAATATGTTTATAGGGACCTAAAATCACAAAAAATCATCATTCGCAAAACTTTGAAAGATTCAATATCTGGGAATACACACACACACCCCCCCACACACACACACACACACACACATATATACACATACACACACATATACATATAAACAAATAATTAAGACTAGGGATGTATGTGGTTATGAAAGATCGTCGGTGGGGTGTAACATGAGGATTGAGATATTAGAAGTATAGGGTATAAGGTATATTGTATATTATATTGTAGTGTCCATATTGATAAAATCTTATGTAGTAGTAATATTGAGATCGACTATAGTGTAACATGAAAAATAATATTTTTTGTGAAAAAAATCGAAGGGAAGATTTTGTCTCTGAATTTAAGGAGAATTAGTGGTCGTTCTACCTTATTCAAGTCGTCTTTCAATTGTATGGTATAAGATAATTTTCCATATGGGCCAGGTAAGATATAATATTTTCTATATGACATGCTTCTCCTAACAAATAACATCCTTTGATATATCGAGAGATTTCCTTGTCTTTGTATACTTTGAGCGCGAGTTTTGGGGGGGAGAGGCGGCGTGTTTGACAATTGTTAAGAAGGTGAAGGATACCATTTGGATAATTCACAACCACTGAGGCTTCCGAATGAATTGATTCGTACCTTTGAAATGTAGATATCTGAATCTAATGATTCAAACAGTTTTTTCTCGACGAATTGAATAATGGTAACATTATGTGGTAGTCTGAGAAGGCATTACTACGACCTTATTCTAGTTTCCACATCATCCAAATGGTTTCAAGCTATCTTAAGCCGGTGTCTCACGGCGCGAGACTTGACGACCTTGGCTTGGGGGATTGTGCTCGGTGTAGAGGAGTGAGGTTCGTGCAATCTCGAGCCTGATCCGTCTCAAGGCGTGTATAATTTCATCGACATCGTCTATCAGTGGCTAGAAGTTGGTACACTAGCCCAGGAAGGGATACATTGTCTAGTTTGCACTAGCGTATTTTTATAAAAATATTTTTTCTTTCTCATATAAATCTACGAATTCAATAATTGCTTCTGAATTCCATTCTATGTTGATACACAATAATGAAAACAACACTCAACTATGCTCTGCCATCACCAAACTTCCTGTGAAGTGACCGGGCTCCCGTCGTAGCCGACACAGTGGACAGACACCCTCACTCAACAAGTCATACAGCACGAGCCAGCTAGTCGAGCCTCGCGCCTTTGATGATTGGGAATTTACCAAAATTTCATGAGAAAGGTCGAGCCACCTCGAGTTTACCTTAACAAGTCTCGATCCTACGCGAGTCGACCGTTCTCACGACGCGAGACTCGACAATCCCCAAGCCGAACTCGTCAAGTCTCGCGCCGTGAGACGCCGGCTTTGAGCATTTTTATTCATACAGTGCTTTTCTTTAATTGAATGAAAAGTGTGACTGTGTGCACGTATCGATATAATCGATGAAAGAAAATTGTATTTCGTGCATAAAATAATTTATTAAATTCGTAGTAAAGCGCTTTCGACCGTTAGGTCATCATCAGTGCGTACCTGAAGGTAAGTACTATTGATAGAGACTAAGTTACTGAAAAGTTTTTGTTTTGTTTTGAGAAAGAAAAGTGACATATTTTATTTTTTAAATGTGAGGTTACTTACTCGTCAGGTGTCCAAGAAGCCAAAAAGACCATAAAATATCTCATGATCAATGAAAGTTATATAGGTTTACGTGACACACATATTAAAATACCTATTCTTGGCCAGGATGAAAATTGAGATTACAATTTTTCTCTTTATCTTTTATAAAAGCCATTGTTGATGTGTGGTAGCTGGACCCAAGTGACAAGATTGACAATTGACAAGTGAACTATGAAGTAGATTGACAATTGACAAGTGAAATATAAAGTAGTTTGGCAGGGAACACCAAAACATGGAGATATCAGAATCAAGAAAGGAATATCCCTGTCATACGAGAACACACTAGAAGATGATCAATCTAATGAGGACTGTCATCTGTCAAATAAATGTTCTAGTATTCCAAGGAAGACCGGACAAGATTCTTCAATTCTCACATTTGAGTCATCACAATTGAATATAAGTTCAAGGGAGAACCTAACCTAACGGTCGAAAGCGCTTTGCTACGAATTTAATAAATTATTTTATGCACGAAATACAATTTTTTTTCATCGATCTTTTCTTTAATGTCCCCCCCTTTTATTTTTTGAACTCAAAAACTCAAAACTCAAACTCAAAAAATTGAGACTTGGGATAATGAAATACTATATTTTGGAGTAAAATTGACAAGTGAAATTTTGGAGTAAAATTGACAAGTGAAATTTTGAAGATGGCGACTGGGCACCCCCTGGGAAAAAAAATTGAGAGGGGGTTCTTGTGACACATCCTTTCAAAGCTCCTGACGAATACTTCACAACCCTAGAATATAAAGTCAATATCTTCACCTACTACAAAATGGCGGAACATTTAATAATTGCCTGAATACATCGACGTTTAACTTCATAATTTGAGGAAAGAAGCGGAGTTCAGTTCAGAAGATGCTCGAAATGGTTGCCTTGAACTGCTTGACAGAGGAACAGCCTATCCGATATTTCACGCCGAACATTTTCGTCGATATTTCTACAAATATTTATTATTCTCTGCCGTATATCCAACATTGAAGCAGGTTCAGTTCCGTACACCTTTTGCTTCAAATAGTCCCATTAAAAAAGTCTACAGGTGTCAAATCTGGCGAGCGGGCTGGCCATTCCGTAGAACCTCGACGGCCAATCCAACGACCGGGGAAAGTATTATCCAAATAGTTTCATAATTGTCCGTAGTAATGTGGTGGTGCTCCATCTTGATGGAATACAATATCCATATCGAATTCATTAGGATTCGCTTCGACGATTTCGGTGCTAAGAGGGTCAACAGTATTTTCCAGCATATTCAGATACAGTTCCCCTGTTAAATTTTGTTCAATAAATAAAGGTCCTAAAATATGGTTTCCCAATATTCCTGCCCAGACGTTAATTTTATCTGGATATTGAGTATGAGTTTCCCGGAAAATGTGAGGGTAACGGCAATTTTGTCTGTGAACCTTGCCGTTGAGATAAAATGTAGATTCGTCACTGAAACAAATATTGTGGAGATACGTAGGATGCCTTGCAATGGTTTCCGTCATAATTTCGCAGAATTCTGTTCTTCGATCAGGGTCATCTTCAGTTAACTGGTGTACCATTTTGATTTTGTATGGATGATCCTTATTCCTCTTCAAAAGTCTCCACACAGTAGAAGGACACACCTCACAAACATTCGCGACGGAGGAAGTAGACTGTTGAGGATTTACTATCATCTCACCAATTATTTGAACTTGCTGTTCTTCCGGAATGGACGGATGACCAGGGAGCTTTTTGTTCTGTACACTAACGGTAGTTGTAAATTTGTTCCCTTAAATATTTTCTACAGATAGGACGATTCGGGAAACGATCATTAAAAATTCTTTAGGTTTCGTGAAAGTTACGCGTCGCACCGTAAATAAAAATCGCTTCGATTTTTCTTCCAATGGACGAGAATTGACCATTTTAGAGATAGTTCACGTGGTAACTATTTACTAGTAAAACCGAAAACTAAATGAGAATATTCTAACTGAACAATGATGTTCGTTGTCGTACTGACATTTCTTGTAATTTTTTGTTTAAACAGAAAATAACCTATCGAACCTCATCGGGTTGTTGGGATTGCTATATGGCAGAGGAAAACAAATATTTCTAGATGTATCGATAATAATGTGTTTGTATTCAGGTAATTATAAATTGTTCCGCCATTTTGTAGTAGGTGAAGATATTGACTTTATATTCTAGGGTTGTGAAGTATTCGTCAGGAGATTCAAAAGGATGTGTCACAAGACCCCCCCTTTCAATTCATTCTTTTTCCCAGATGGCGCTTAGTCGCCATCTTGAAAGTTTCATCTGTCAATTTTACTCCAAAATATAGTATTCATGCATCAATTCCATTATCCCAAGTTTCAATTTTTCAGAGTTGACCCGTTCAAAAAATAAAAGGGGGTCATTAAAGAAAAGCACTGTATACTTATAACTGAAAACCATTCGCTAGTTTCGCAATTGACAGCGAGGATGAAAATAATATTTATTTTAGACACTTTATACTGAATGCAGAAATAACTTCACCTCCGTCCACATTTAATTTCAGGATAATGGGCATCATGATAATAAAGGCCGTCTTCAAAAGTGGATACATCACCCCATTGTTCAACATACTGCCGTTAGGGAGAGAATACGTGGATATTGTTGATAAGATGCATGAGTTTTCTGGAAAAGTGAGTGATATTGTAGATATTCTCAACCGACTTCAAAAAGCAGAAGAGGTCATCAATTCGAAACCTACATTTCTTTCAAATGTGATTTCATCAAAAATCACCTTTATAAAAATTTATTTGTGAAAACAGGTCCATCGTATCTCGAAGTGAAGTGGATTGGAATGTTCCAAGAAAATTCGCAGTCGTACCCCACAATGGTTATTATACTCTTAAACAGGGATGGTACATGTTTCGGACCTATAATGGTCCATCATCAGCCACGAACGCAGACTAGTATTCTAAAAAAATAGGGACACATCAATGTATGGATTCAACATATAAAAAAATTAAATTCCGTCGAATATAAGTTTCTTACTCACGTGGGGTTCAGAATTAGAACATGCAAAAGTGTAAGAATTTCAAGGACGTTAAAATTCCTTCATGTTCGTTATGACCTGGATCTCATTTAATATAAAAACAATTATGGAAATAATTATTGAAAAACTTTTTCAAAGACTAGCTTCTATTCGAATGCACTCAAAAGTAAAAAATAATTGGTTTGGATGTGTGACGTGGGTTATAGATTCGAAAGCTTGTCGCGCAAAGTTTTCAGTTCGAATAGAAAAGCTACAAGCTTTTGAATCTATAACTCACGGAAAAACCTACGTCACACATCCAAAGCAATTATTCTTAATTTTTTAGTGCATTTGAATAAAAGCATGTCTTAGAAAAAGTTTTTATTAATTATTTTATTTTGTGCTTTTTAGTACTTAAGTAAGCCTTAATCTATGCATTTTTGTTGAAACATCGTTATTATGAGGCCTTTTTTCTGTAAGTTTTGAGCTACCTAGTCCTTCGATGAGGAGATTAACTCATTCGACATCTTGGTGTTGCCATCTTCAATTTATGAATTTTCACTAAAAATAAAAAATCTTCATTCAAATTCATAATCTCTGACCACAAAAACCCCGAAATACCAATTTTTAATCGAATCGGACCATAAACCTAGATTTCGTCCGCCATCTTGGAGCGCCACTTTGTTTTTTTCTATAACAAAAATTCCATGACCCCCATTTCAATAACATAATTTAGACAGAAAATTCAAAAAAACCCCCGGAACCAGAATCACAGAACTCCCCCGCCATTTTGTAGCCGCCATTTCGAATTTAATAATTTTTACAAAAAATTCATAATCTCCGATCCCGAAAACACCCTCATAACAATTTTGAATCGTATCGGACCATAATCACAAAATTCACCCGCCGTCTTGAAGCCACCATTTTAATTTTTGAATTTTTGACAAAATTCACAATCTCCGTTCCTGAAAACACCGACATCCCAATTTTGAATCGATTCGTACCATAATCACAAAACTGGTCCGCCATCTTGGAGCCGCCATTCGGTGTTTTTCTCTAAAAAAATTGCATAATGCATTGTCACCGGAATTATGAACACCTGCCAAATTTCAGCTCAATCGGATGTCGGCAAGTGCTCCAAAAATGGATTACAAATTTTGAACCGGAAAGAATGACAGAATGACATACAAACGAAGCGAGTTAAATAAAAGATTGTGAAAACAAAGGCATGTCGGATAACGCGTAATCAATACACAATTCAACCTCTCGGCGATCAACTGTATGATTGACGAATAGAAACGTTTGGTAAAAATTGGCGGAGTAATTTTTTGTGATTAAATATACAAAACCTGACCTCTAAAAGTGAATGTCAAAAGTGAGGATATAAAACAAAGGTAGATAGCGATATTTTTCAAATAAACGTGACATCTAGCTATGAAGGATTAAATTACTGGGAAGGAACCAAATATCCTAATTGAACAGGTGATAACGAAATTCAACAGGTGGCATCTGTAAAGTTGATGAATCAAAGTTGGAAATTATAAAATAGATCGTTCTATTTATTGAAAATAAGGTAGTTGAAGAAATCAATGCAATAGGAATTGATGTGTTTATTCAACGGATTAACATTAATGTTATTAATTCCGTTGGTTCCTAAAAATCTTGACGGTTCTTTCCGTAACCCAAGAATGTATGCCACTTGTTTTATACGAATCTACTTTGTATGATTCTCTAACAGTTTCGCAAACTTCGCGATTTTCGGAATCCGGTTCCTCACTCAACTTCGGCTAGCTAGTCTCGTCTATACCCAAACAAAAATCTGTTCTCACGCGGAGAATACTTTTCAGTCCGTGTTAATATTTTTTTGGCGCGAAAATCTCGCATTCATACGCGTCGTAGAAATTCCAGTGAATCTCCGATTCAAAATCCGTGAGTACACCGTTTGGACTCTAAAGTTATTTGAAAAGTATGACTGTGTGCACGTATCGATATAATCGATGAAAGAAAATTAAATAATATTGAACTTCCTCAGCCTTTTTACTCCAATTCACATTTTAATTTTCATGTTAATCATGCTAATAGTTTTCAATTTCCATTCTCTATGATGATTTTACTTGTATCTCTTTGCAAGTCATGTTCTGGATTATCACCTTTTAGACTCTGTTTTACTTCAGCTGTGGGAGTTGTGGAGTTGGGTCTAGTTCCCATTAGATTTGTATCACACTTCTTATTCCCCAGTTGCGATTCAACTGAGCCATGGTGGACAAGGATTTTTATTTTCATTAAGGAAAATTTAAATTAATTGTCCATGGACACTACCAGAATTATTAAATTGTTAAATTTGATCAGGACAGGTTTAATTAGACTTCTTCCTCAAACTCATATTAAATTACGATGACTTGAATGTGAGAATTGAAGAGTCTTGTCTGGTCTTCCTTGGAATACTGGAACATATATTTGATAGATGACATCCTCATTAGATTGATCATCTTGTGTTTTTCGTATGACAGGGATATCCCTTTCTTAATTCTGATATTTCCATGGTTCTGTGTTCCATGTCAATCTACTTCATCGTTCACTTGTCAATCTTGTCACTTGGGTCCAGCTATCACACCTAAACTATGGCTTTCGAAAGATAATGAAAATGTAATCTCAATTTTCATCCTGGCCTAGAATATGTTTTTCAACACCTGACACCTGACGAGTAAGTAACCTCACATTTGAAATATGTCAATTTTCTTTCTCAAAAAAACTTTTCAGTAACTTGTTCTCTATCAATATCACTTACTTTCAGGTACGCACTGATGATGACCTAAGGGTCGAAAGTGCTTTGCTACGATTTTAATAAATTATTTTATGCACGAAATAGAATTTTCTTTCATCGAATGTAAAGTTATTCACTTCCAAGTTTTTTGAGTCCCCAAATAACCAAACGCTCCGATCTCATCAGATGCACGCCGAGAACCTTTTCCTATTATCCGTTTCAAAACCGCGCGGGAAAACTTCAACTTTTGTTGGAGTCCCAAACAGAGAACCAGAAGCTCCGATCCCGTTAGAGGCACCCCGAAAACTTCTTGTCAGAGTTGTTATTTCCAAGCTTCCAAGCCAAACAACGCCCTTTTTGAGAGCTTTCATTGGTTCAGAAGATCTCGCCTACGCTATAAAAAATGTCAACCTCATCAGTTCTACAGGTGTGAGAAACTTTTGGACCTTTCAAAGGCGCCTTTGCCTCTTAAACTAGACGTAAACAATGTCTTTTACTGTCATGTTGCTTATGAATATAATTGCGAGTTTATTAGAGATTATGTTACGAAGGCGTTCATTGTTTTCCATTCTCCGCCTGAAAGCTTCAGATTATTTCATAATCTACATATAAAAACCAACAATGGTTATTATACTTACATTAGTTTAGGAGCTCAGTTATTGAGGCTAAAAAGGTTCATTTAATTCTTTGCTTATCAGTTTCTTTTTTCGTCGGTTCAATTTTTTCTACTAGTTTCTCAATTATTATTGATAGCGTGGGTAGCAGGGACATCGGTCTGTAGTTTGCAGACATATCATGATGTCCTTCTTCATATATTGGAATGATTGTGGCAATTTTTGAGGAAACGATCCTCAGGAGAAGGAGATATTTATTGTGTCCGTCAACGTTTTTTAAGCACTGTCAGGCAATTTTTTAATAATTTAAGGGATATATCGTCCCACTCGGAAGACGATTTATTTTTAATTGTGGTGAAGACATATTTTTTATGAGGAAAAAATGAAAGGAAGGCTCAAAAGTATGGTCATGTGTCGGTGAAAAAGTATGTTCAGAAGGAGTGGACAATAGTTGTTGTTGAAATCTTTGTTTTGTGATATTAGCTCCTTATTGAAATTGTCATCAAACATCGGAATGGCAAAGAAGCTGTTGATTAGGGACATTCAAGTTTGTTTTCAGATTATGGAAGGTTATTATCCCCAAAGAGTATCAAGAATATGAGAGAAGCCCCAGTTGATAGTTTGTGATTTTAAATATTTGAATAAAAGGAAATGTCAAGAAAATCATCAGAATTGTAGCCATTTGGAGTTCAAATGATTTATTCTCTTCATTGATTCATCCAATAATGCGAAAATGCAATACAAACTCACATTTTCAAAAACTAAAACAGCGAAATGTGTGATGAAATCTGGTATTGGTTGACAAAATAGATTCTGGACAAAGTTGTTCGATGTTTTTTCCATACTTTCAACGTGTAGCAAAATATCGGAAATGGGCCCCATTTGTGAGCCTGCCATTGTCACAGTTTGTAACCACATTTGATGTTGGTTGTCTGGAAATGTACGTCTTATATAGAACTACAAATGTGCCAATGCTTAAATGTGGATTTGAAAAAATAACGATGATATTATTATATATATATATATATATATATATATATATATATATATATATATATATATATATATATATATATATATATATATATATATATACAATGTGTCCCAGCTGAAATTTGTCAACCCTCTTATTCGCTGTGTGCATTAGGCTGGAGGGGATAGATGAAACTATGACAGCGCCCATGGTGGCAGAAGTAAGTAATGATCCTGGTAATCACAAGCACAAGCTGAAAACTTTGAGTTTTTGGGGTCTCCCCGTTTATTCACAAATCACTTAAAAATATTGTACCATACTTCAGATGAATAAACATTATTATTATCGTGGTGGAAACGGTCACGGTTGGGTAGAATACATACATATAATAACAATGAGCCCCCGCTATTGCTGTGTAGTTGATTGCAAAAATAGAACCTGAAATAGTACGTGTAATTTCTATACATTTTCAACGGCATCACATAAACTGCAGCAAAGAGATAAGTGTTCTGTTATTCCACGATATTTCAATCTCTAATTCCGGGACGTGAGGTTTTAATTCGATAAATATTTTAGATGTTTTCCGTTTTCCATTTGATCGTCTAGAAGCAGAAGTGGACAGTAAAAGTATCAATCAAGTTCTGTGGGACGGTGTTGAGCCGGGGATAAAAAGCAAATAATGACTTGAACTGCGGGTTCGGGAATACCTGGACGGTGTTGTAAACTAATCAATCAGCCTTATGAACAGGGGACAGAGATACTTTTGATGTCTTTCCGAGTCTATCATACACGGCATTTGGCATTCTATCAGGACAAAGTACCTCGCAGAGGATTATTTGTGTTTTAATTTTCACGAACCTGGTTTTGGTTACAAAAGCAATTGGCCTTACATGTGAACTAATGTTAAAAATAATGCAGTTCAAGTACTAAGAGTAAACATCGTTACTTGTACTGTATAGCAATACCCAATATTTTGTTGACAATTATACGTCTTAGAGAGTGTTGAACGTGTTTGTATTATTCAAGCACCGTTCAATGTTCTTACATCCTTTCAAGGGTGAAAGTGGGATCATATATTCAGGTGAAATTGTGAATCTCATCCCTTTTCTGATTATTATATTATTTGAGAACTTCATTAAATAGTTCTGCGTTGAACCTGATGTTATTCAGTGGTTTCCCGTCAGTTTAAAGCTATATGGGTACTTTTTTTAATTAACTACTTGGCTGCCTCACTTTTGTATGTTCTCAAGACCTCATGAACCTGCAACCTTAACTAACGAGCAAGCACATTACTCGCCGTACCTAAAAGTAAGCAGAAGTAGCATTACTTCATGATATTCAAAATATCTATAACCTCCGATTGCTGTGAACTATCGTATCAATACAAATATTTTTTATCATGTATTTACTTTTTTCTTTGACAGAAAAAAATTTCGATTCACCTGGAACTGGTAGTGAACACAAAATTGTAACATCGTGGTAGATTATTTAGAAATTGTTACATAATGAAGATTGGAAATAAACCAGGAAAACTTCAGCTATCGAGTCACTAGAGGGCATTACCAGTCTTGCACACAGCGAATATCCAGAATCGTGGAAAACACTGAGAATCGCTTGGACACGTCGCTTTTTATTTTGAGGGGAAACTTATTGTGCTATCAACCCCCTCCCCTCCAGCATCCCTTATTTCAAAATCTTCAATAAGACTACCATACATCATTTTGAAGGAAATTGAATAGCAAATCGGTATAATGCAATTGAAATCGATCAAGTTTCAATGAAAAATAAGTGTAAATCAAGATAAGTTATTTTTTCACTACCTGAGAACATACATTACGATTTTCACAGTACTCCGAAATTATTGAAGAATATTTGCCGACAATAATAATTTCTAGGCTATTTGCTGGTTCTCAAATCAATGTGACTATATCGAAAAATAGTATGCTTCCAGAAATAACAGTTGGGAAGGGAAGGCAGACGTTTTTATGTGTTAGAGCTACGGCTCGGATTTTCAATGAAATTCATCCAAAAACAATCACTAATGTCAAAGTTATGGAGGCAGAATCAGAGAAAATAAAAAACATGAACGACCAAAGACTATGAGAAATGAAGGGGCTGCAGGATGGACAGCATTCAATCTTTTAGACAACTTGACACTATTTCTGGAGTTCCCAAAAGCAGCATACATCGAATTCTGCACAGAAAAAAACCAATTGATGAATCAAATAAAATCAATTTGAATCAAACAAATAAATGTATCGCATCTGCACGACAAAATATAATCTCAAAATGAGTGAAATTATTTCTTGGTTTTGGATCGAATTTAAAGTTTCAATCAACTGAAACTAATTTGCATGAACCAAATATCTTATTCGACCAACTCTATTCATAACTTGTTCTGGCAGAAATGTTGTTTCAACCGTGAAATTATTTTGTGGAATAGAATACCAATCAGATCCCCAAAATTTGCTGATTGCTTTAACAAAAATATTCATTCAAACAAGTATTTATGACGAATTGATGAATTCAATAAAATGTCAATTCAACAAAATAAGCTGATCTCTTCACTGAAAATATTTATTCAAATGAGTAGGCATTTTGTTAACCCACTGAATTGACGAATATGGCATTCGAGCATGAGAGCCTACACCGGACATTCAAGTCCAGACATCGCAACGATGATAAGTTGGCTTTGCTATTTGGTAACATCATCTAAGTCAAGGTCAGTTGTGCGAATGCTTCGCCATCTAACGCATATAATTTAACCAATATGATATCCTTTTATTTGAAATAATCTATTTCCGTTGTTTGATTCAAATAAATATTATATTTGTGTTGAAACAAAGGACCTCGCACCGCATCAATGAAAAATTGGCTTTCGGTGAATTTGCTCGAATTTTTGATATATTGCAGAACTCGTGATGCTGAACGAATGTCTCCATTGCACCACCGCTATAAATTCAACAGTTCAGACTATATAGGGTGCTGAAGATAACTTCTCCTAAATTTCAAATGGCCATTGTGAAGAGACTTTCTCGAATATATAAACCAAATGGAGTAAGCATCGATTGTTCATACGGCCGATTTGAATACACTATAGAAAACAATGATTCCTGCATGTACAGACGATATACAAGGTGAGTCCAAAGATAGCAAGTTTTTCAGTGATTTCCAAAAAATTGGGCGGTGGAATTTCATTCATTTTCAGATATTGTGTGTATCTCCTGAATTAAACTGACATATCTATAATGTATTCCTCATGAAACTGCACCAGTCCTGCTTATTGATATATCCAAATGCCTGAAATTCCGGAAAAAACGGTTACAAACTCGATCGCTCACGTTCACTCTGCAGATACATAAAATATACAGGGTGGATCGAAAACTGGTGTCCTCTACTGATAATTTCCTAGGAGTAGTTATGATTGATATTGTTGTCATTGAAGCATTCTGTTCGACATACATCTGCCGAAAGATTTTGAACAATATTATTAGTAAATAAAACACCATGATGGTAGAAGAATTTCGAAAGATATTGCTAATAATTAAAACAGAAACATTGATTTACAACAAAATAGGAAACGAAATATGCTCATATTCCATGGAAAAGACGAACCTATATGGAATGTATAGGTTGCTAATGAAGGACGACAGAAAATCCAGGATTAGTCAAGTTTCAGTGTTCAGATAACATCCTGTTAAAAACCTTGGGCTCACTGCCGGACAACTGTTAATTGATCTTGATTGATGATGTATTTTATAACCCACTTCAATATCAATACTATGGAATTCTTTGAATGGAAAAACAATATATAACAGGGTACCAATGAAATAAAACGAATGATGACATGAACAACGTACAGAAAAGGATGATAGAGTCAGAACACCTGATTAACTCGTCCCTCTCTATGTTCAGCATCCTCTATATGGATGAGGAGGGCATTTGATGGATACCTTATATATACTGTCCATGACGTGCGTAGCCAAGGTACCAGATAACACTGTCCATATGGGCACAACATCCAAGGCTGTGGTTTCACAAGTGCAATAATATCCAAATATAACATCGTCAACACCATTGATTTGTTCAATATAATAATTAATATTTGGTGGCATTACGGAATCTTGAATGAACTCTCATTCGTAAAAATCCACGCTCATTCGTATTTTCATCCATTTGAAATTCATTTTCATCATGATGATATACAGTATCTTGTATATACGATGCTGCCAATTCTACCTGGTATATGCTAACAGTTATATCTCGTACCAATTGCAAATCTAATCTTGGAAATTCATTGAAATGATCCTGTCTGAGTAATGTACACTGACTACGTCCATATTGAGATTTTCTGCTTCAACTCTGGCTTGAACTACGTTGACTCTATTAGCCTTTTCTAACATTATATTGGCTAATTCTAGGTTGGCATCTCTCATTTGAATAAGCGGATGCTATTTGTAGAAAACATTTTATATTTTTAATATGATGTGTATCAATTTTGTGATAAAAAAAATTGAACCTTGTCTTTAAATGACCATTTCGTGCCTCAACTATCCATCTAGTTTTTGGTATAATTTTGGAATTGTTGGATTCGTCAGTTAGTAGTTGTCTTTGTCCTCGAAGTAGAACTGAAGGCATTTCACAATGAATGCCGATATTCTGAAGAAAAGGAAGAGCATCTCGGTAGCCCCTATCTAGAATAAAAATATCACCTGGATGAAATCATCTTCTTATTTGGTAGACATCTATTCTCAATTCATTCTGCAGTATGCGTGCATAATTATTCCTTGAATCTGCGAAATATGGGCCTTGAATATCCAAAATGTAACCATCAGTACCCACAATTAGGACTGGTTTGATTAAATGTCTCCCTTTGTGTTGAGAATATGATACTCGTAATACAAGGAAATTGCAACTTTTGTCGATGTACAAATAAGTACCATCTATATAAACTATTGCTTTTGGTTCATTGGTTGTGGATTGTACAGTTGATTCGCAAAAACACTAACATGTTCTATACATTGTTCTCTTGCTATTGCGGTAAATCCTATATTATCGGGTTCGAAACGAGTCATCAAAGATTTTCGCACTTTAGTTATCACTAAACTTGTTGCCTGACGGCTTGAATGATTGAATATGATGGTTAAAAATTCATCATAAATACCTTGTCGGAGTTTGCATAAGAATGCCAATAAATATTTTTTTCAAATATGTCTCTCATCTCTATCTTGTCTTGGTACAGATACACAATGATTATATAAGTCACCAAACTGTTCTTTTTTGAGCGGAGCAATGGATTTGAATTATTCATCAGAAAAACCATTCCCGTCTACGTGATCCAATTTACGCTTAGCGGCAGTTCTGAGTTCGTTTCAAAATGATTGAGCGAATATTTTATTGATTTATCTTAAGCCTATCTGTAGGATGGGAAATAAAAACCCACGATCATCAAGATGAATTCTACAGGAAGGGGTATGTTCTGATTCATGAACACGTTGACTCTGCATTCTATTGTGAGTCTTTGAAGATCAGCTACACCATTGCAAATGGGACACGTGATGAAATATTCAATTTCGAACATCCTGGATCTTCTTGAAGGTGATGAATCTCTTGAATAATTGATTGGTTGCATGTTAAACATATTCTATTTCCATCAATTTCATGTCGAAGTCCCCTTTGGTCGCGTTCTTCAATGGCAATTTCTCGTTTTGATTCATTTGGTTATCCATCAAGTCGTGCCATATGTTGTGTATTGAATATAACATCACACGTAAAACATCGGTGACGATTAGCCATTTTTTCAATATTTGATATGATTTCAATGAGAACTTAACATATGCAATGATTGCAAAATGACAATTCAGTATTTGTTAATCAAATGGATATGGTTGCTATATCTCATTTCAAACCAGAGCCATTCTGACCAAACTAAAATTGCAGCTAGTCCATATCCTCTCCAAGTGTGGGTACTTTTCAAATTAACTTAGTGTCGAGATAGTATACATGACTTAGAGTGGGCATTTTATGGCAGAGGCTTACAAATGGAAAGTGTTAGTCCACATTTTTCCGTAACAAAGAAAGCATTCATATGAGATTATATTGGCTAAAAATGGTTCACAGCAGGCTACTAAATATGTATTCCTTTCCATATACAGGAAGTTTCAGTTGCCAATCAATCGACATTTCACCAATTGAGGTGTGAATTCGGGTAACGAGTATGTTTTGCGAATTGGAAGTTCTGCTAGTCATTGGTGGGAAGTCGATTGTGGTTTATCCTAAAATTCCATATGCAACATATATCTAGAATCTAGAAGTTCTCCAAGGAATATTGGAATTGATTATTGTAACGCGAATGTGATACACTCTGTACAGGAACGAAACATTTTTTGTAATTAGATAAGAGCATATTCAGTTACCTATAATATTGTTATTCAATGATTTATTTATTTTTTGATATTTTACGAGATTCTTTCACCTTCACTCGAGTCGTTCTACTACTCGTAGTATATATAGGTTTATACATATCATTCAAAATATACCAGAGAAAATTGTTCAAAATCTTTCAACAGATGTGTGTCGAACACATATTTGTGGAAATGCTTCAATGACTCAATATCAATCATAACTACTTCGCAAGGAAATAATCAGTAAAGGACACTAGCTTTTAATTCACCCTGTATGTTTTATGTATCTGCAGAGTTAACTTTCACCGTGAACGATCGAGTTAGCAACCGACTTTTATGGAATTTCATGCTTTTGGATATATCAATAAGCAGGACTGGTGCAGTTTCATGAGAAATACATGAAAGATATGTCAGTTCTATTCAGAATCGCAATTGATATTGGTGTCTTACAAAATATCTGAAAATGAATGAAATTCCACCGCAAATCTTTGGACTCACCCTGTATATCGTCTGTACGTGCAGGAATCATTATTTTCTATAGTGTATTCAAATCGGCCATATAAACAATTGATGCATACTCGATTTGGTTTATATATTCGAAAAAGTCTTTTCACAATTGTCATTTGAAATTTTGGAAAAGTTATCTATAGCACCCTATATAATCTAAACTGTTGAATTCAGTGCGGTGGTGCAATGGAGACATTTGATCAGCATTACAAGTTCTGCAATATATAAAAAATTCGAGCAAATTCACTGAAAGCCAATTTCCCATTGATGCACGGCGAGGTCCTTTATATTCAAATATTCAACATAGTACGGGTGAGTCAGAATGAGACCGATAACTCCATTTTTTCATTCATCATATTACTTGATTTGGGTTATTGTCAATTATGTATAATGTAAGTATCGATATTTCAGTGTGTTCCTACGGGCAACAATAAAAAAACCTACATTTCTTTTCAGTTCCAAAGTTAGCGTATGTTTTATGCGTTGATCAGTGGTGTAATGAACAAACAAGCATGAAAGGCTCGACTTTGCAACTAGTTATCACAAATCGAAAGAGATCATTTAAGTAGATATTAATACACAATAATTGTTTTTCTTCATCAAAAACATGTTGATTGGATAATATTTCCCTAGATAATTCAATCAGGAATGGCTTTGATAATGATACTCCAACATATACTTCAACAAATTAAGAGTATTGAATGAATGTGATTTTTTGTGGAGGAACAACGTTTTTCGATATGTTTTTTTTGGTAACCTTCCACAGTCTGAAAATAAAATCAGGAAAATCTATACAAGTGTAGAAAGGGCAAACTAATTAGTTCACCCCGATAGAAAAATGATTCGATTTGTCAGTAACTTGTCGTCCCCTGAATATGATATGATGAAAAAATAGTAAAAATTCAAAAGATACTTCTCTATATAGTTTTTTGACGTTTCGGGGACTATATCTGCCCCGTTCTCAAAATCTTCTAAATCTCCTTTAATTGTTTGAATAATTTGGATTTTTCTTGCAGAGTCTTTTTCGCATTTTCAAATGACGGATGTCAATTGAGATCTGCCAAAAAATTTGAGAGTGATGTATTGCTCATTTGATATATGGGGTGTTGTTCAGATCAGTTTATTAGCATTCTACCATATCTCACTTCCTCTCTGAGTAGAGGTAGTCATGTATGGTCCATTTCAACAGAATTTGTTGAAAAGCAATTGTTATTGGAAAGAAGAATACAGGCCGTTTCTTTCAATTTTCTCCTCTCTTGATGTGGTTCTTTATCAAGATTTTCGTCCTATTCCATTCAATCGTATGATCGCCATTGGATGTGAGGATATGTTCTGCAATTTTTGATCCGGTTATTTGTCGATTTCTGATGTAACTCTGATGTTCACTTTGGCGCACTCCTAATGGTCTTGATGTTTCACCTATATAACTATCACCACACGAACAAGGTATGTTGTAAACACAGTTTTTGGTACTTTCTTCTGCGTTTTTTTTATTTTGTTTGTGTTAGTATAGATCTCAGTGTGTTTGTGGAAGGTTACCTAAAAAAACATGTCAAGAAAATTAAGAGTACTTATCTTCAGCTTTCCGCAGAAATTATTTCAGACCATAATTTTTAATTAAGTGGAGTATTATGAATTTGAGGTTGGGATTGTTTGTCAGTTGATCTGTCAATACAATCATATGCAAGAAAGTAAGGTAACATATCAGTGAATCCACGACATCGATTCGATCAAATAATATGATGAATGAAAAAATGGAGTTATCGGGGTCATTCTGACACACCCGTCATATGTTTCCGATTTTCCCAACATTAAAAATTGTTCAGGAAGTTGACACATATTCCGATATGTGGTAAGAAATTAGCATTATGCGATTATTGCACATAGGAAATTATGTCTCTACTAAGGACATATCTTCAGTTTTTCTAAATTCTCTCAGAAACCTCTACTTTTAGGCACATGTAATGTTATGACTTTTAGATTGAGTATCGATGAGCAGAACTGATGTCAAACGCTCATTTGTCCATTCACTTGCTCCAAGAAAATATGAAGGAACATATGACCACATACCATCGTAACTACGTCACTGGTTTACGAAAATAAAAAATTATAACTTCCAATTAGCACGTTGATGAACCTTGATTAGTGTATCAAGTTTCAAATTCTTTCCTTCAGAAATTTTGGAGAAAACAAATTAAATCTTAATTTTTTTCGTACTTTCGACACCCTGTGTCTCAGATTGGATGCATTTTAGGACATACCTTGATAGCAACGTTTCACCTCGAAATGAGATGAGGAATCTGTAGTCGAAGTTTGTCGGTCTTATTCTGACTCAGATAGTGAAAGAGAAAAAAATTGCGTTCGAGGAAAAAATGATGAAGCGAAAAATGACACCCAGTGAAGACTCTGAAGAAGGTAACCATTTTATGAAAATTGTTCAAAACCATAACCTACGAATATGTTTGTTTTATTGTGTTATAGAATCGATGCAAACAAAAATGTTTCTCGACTATCTGTTGGAAGTGATACACGAAGAAAAGTCCAATTTCACTGAAAAACAACTTAGGCATGAAGTTGATGCATTTATTATAGCGGTAAGTCTCTACAGTACCGTACGACATGTCCATTCAGTGTGGGTACCACTCATGGAATACAATTTTGTTTTAGATAATTTTTTAACATTTCTAGAAACCAATGAAAATTTCAATTCAAATCATTCATGTACGTTTTGGCCAATCAAAACATTATTATAGTGAGAATAATCTACCTAGGAAATTGCCGGGGGAATAATTTGGGGTATTTTATTTTTATTCTTTGACAACCTATATTTTTAATATGACATCTTTTATCAATTCGCATGAGAAGTGAGAGATGAATCGAAACCGGTTTAGCTCATTATATCATTTATCAATAATCATGTATAATATAACAAGTGCCGATAAAATTGCCGATTATTTATATACAGGGTGTCCCTGGACTTCCTCTCTTCCTCTCGGAAATGTATAGATGGGGTCAAAATATCACCAGTACTTCATATAACTTTTGTTCCTAAAAGCATTCGTTGCCAAGTTACGGGCCCTCAAAGTTACAAAATAAAAAAAAAATCTTTGATAACTTTCAAAGTGAATATTAAAAATCATCTAAATTTTGCTGATTGACTGAACAAATGAATTCCTTCGATGAGCTTTCATGCAGGAGTCAGTTGTTTTGCTACAAAGTCAGGAACGGACTACCCCCGATGGTCCACACCTCAAAACTTTGAAATGACTGGGATTTGTCAATATGTTTGAACAAAACAAGGTTACCTGGACAATTCCCTGAATAAAAGTATCGATCGGAGCAACGATTTTTTATTAAAATGCATTTTTGTTCGACGACATCCAACCTGACATGTCTACCATTATTCGAAAAGAACAATGTGTAATGAAAATAGAAATGATAGGTACAATGTTCATAACGAATTCTTATCATGCAAACACGTTTACCTTACAAAACTCATGGTGTAAATAAACAATCGCAAGCCTCAAGAGCAAACAGAAATGCAAAATCCGCTACAAAAACTGCTCGATATAACCCCCGTCTCTCTCAATATATTTTTTAGTCGGCGCAAACACCCTCTCTGCACTTGAAATAGCATGCCAGGGTCGTTTCGTATGACTTCACAATGTGATGTAATTATATTCAACAAGGCATCTCTGGTGTGAATAGGTGTAGCGTAAACGAGGCTTTCCAGATGCCCCCACAGGAAGAAATCCAATGGATTTAAATCCGGAGACCGCGGTGGCTATTAACATGGCCCACCTCTACCAATCCATCTATTGGGGAAAATCTGGTTCAGATGGTTCCGCACAATCAAACTTAAATGAGGAGGAGCGCCATCATACATAAACCACCTATCTCTTCGGGTTTGCAATGGAACATGTTCTATAAGTCCATTCAAATCGTTCTGAATGAACTCCAAATAACGTTCTCCATTCAATAGGTCATGTAGAACGAATGGTCCTATGAAATGGTTTCCTATGATACCAGCCCAAACATTCACGTTGAATTTCCGTTGGTGTTTGGTTTGCAATATCCCATGGGGATTTTCTTCGGCCCATATTTGGAGATTATGAGAGTTGACTACTTCATCTCTACTGAAACCTGCTTCATCAGTGAATAAAACTCGAGTAATAAAAGTTGTACCCTCTCTTTGCTTATTCAGGAACCAATTGGCATATTCCAGTCGTGCTGGAAAATCTTCAGGTGTCATGGCATGTACCTTCTGGATATGATATGGGTGGAGCAGTTGTTCCCTAATTATTCTATGAATAGTGGACTTGGATGTATGGAACTGTTCTGATAGGTTTCTGATGCTCATTGAAGGATCATTAGCGACAGCTTCCAAAATATTTTCCTCCAATACAACGGTACGCACAGCCCTAGGAAGCGCCCTCACCACCGCCTTGTTTTGGCAAAACTGAACCTACAATAATATCGAAATAAAACAACAGGCTCCAATTAATTATCCATTAGACATACCTGTCTCCCTCAAGCTGCAATCGATACGCTCGAACGTTTCTCTTGCCGGTAACGTTCGCTCGGGAAAATGCTCGGCATACAGACGACGGGCTTCTCCAGCATTACCAAATGCTTGTCCATACAATGCATGCATATCTGCATATTCGTTGAATGTAAACTGTTCGGCCATATCAAAACACTTCAAACTGTCCTTTTAGAATATTGACAATACAATGACAACGCACCACTCAACAAATCAAAATCGCATTCCAGTTGTCATTTTTCATCCACACTAATTTTATTTCTTTCTACAAGGTGTTATTGTCAACATCTGTGGAAGAAATGGAACATAAATTCATTTACCGGATATTTTTCACCTATTCAGGTTTTTGTAGTTTATTTTGTAGTTTATTCGTTTGATTTTTATTAGTTATGTCTTCCGATGTGCATTTTTTCAGCTAAATTTATCTCCGGGTTAAAGATTTTCTCCCATGAAATTATACTTATCAGTGAAACTCCACAACATTTAAGCTGTCAATACGAATTTGCAACATCCAAATAATGAGTTTCGTGAGATTCAGATAACACAACACGAAACGTGCTTATTCCACGCGTACATACAAAATATGGACTGAATTCGATATTTCATAGTGGAGTAGCTTATTAGTTCAAAAACACCACGAATCTACATAACTTGATATTTCATTTGAAAAAATATCTACGTTGTGAATGAAACTTTCAACTAGGTACTGTACTTTTTGTTTACGACTTTATTTTAGCATATTTTGTATTATCCCTATTATAAATGTTGTTGAATTAACGTTAGCATTAGTATTTCTAGTGTGAAATTTTTTCATTTAAATAATGGTGGACGATCGGGTTTGATGTCGGCGAGTAAAACTGCTTTTTTATCAAGAATCGTTGCCCGATCGACTTACCACTCGAGTACTATTATTCAGAAAATTGTCTACGTAACCCTATTTTGTTGAAAACTATTGAAAAATTATCTGTCATTTCAAAGTTTTGGGGTGTGGACCATCGGGGGTAGTCCGTTCCTGACTTTATAGCAAAACAACTGACTCCTGCATGAGAGCTCATCGAAGGAATTCATTTGTTTAGTCAATCACCAAAATTTGGATGATTTTGAATATTCACTTTGAAAGTTATCAAAGAAAAACATTTTTCACTTTGAGGGCCCGTAACTTGGTAACGAAGGCTTTTAGGAACAAAAGTTTTATGAAGTACTGGTGATATTTTGACCCCATCTATACATTCCCGAGAGGAAAAGAAGAAGTCCAGGGACACCCTGTATAGTTATCATAAAATTTGGAAATACGAGTGCGTAGCACGAGTTGTATTGCCTAAAATTTCATGATAACGAGTAATTGTGAAGGAGAAGAAAATTCAGGACAATTTCAGGACAATTTTATTTTGTATGAGACTCACAATTTTTGCTTCTTTCCGAACTAATAATTGGAATTAGAATTATTCATTTCAACCCATTTAGATACATAGAAAATTACAATTCATTACAATTGAAATTTTGAACATTGAATTGTCAGTTTTTCATTGAATTGTCAGTTCTGAAATACTATTTTCGAATTTGTTTGCTCATTTGTAGCAGTTCCCCATCTATTGGATTCCATTTCTTATTGGAATCACCGAATGATATTTCGAAAGCGAAACGATATTCAAACGTCATTTATGCGTCAGAATTTCAGTTACCATGGTTATCGAGCTCGTGGTATTATCGTATATTGATTCGCTGCAGGAGAGAATAATCAACAAAGCCTCATGGATGTTTTATCATTAGGAGCAATTTCATTGGGTTTTCTGACAGTTTCGTGAAATTCTCTACAGGATACCACACGGGAGTTCGATGAAGTAGAAAATAATTTTTCAGATTTCTTTCTCAAACTTGCTGTCATGTGGCAATAGCCACTCGGGCCCGTCGGGCTCTCGTATATATTGCCTGGCAACAAGTTTTCGAAAATCTGTCGAATTATTTTCACTTTATTCTCACTCTCTTGTGGTATTACAACTGGAAATTATTGAACATGCTCGGAAAAATCAATTTTTAATCCTTGTTAGCAGGAGAATGACTGATTTCTCTGGCTGCTGTTTTTTAAAACGGCTGGCTTCGGCTATCGAATTGATTTTTTATGATGCAGAGTGGGGTTCACGTTATTTTACCTACACGGCGGGGTGTCAGGACGGCGTTGTATAATACTTATAGCGGAATGAATACTTTGGTCTAGGGTTGAGAAGTAAAATAATCACATCTAGAACATTTGAGAATAATATTTTCAGGAGTTGTAAACTTGAATAGCTGCGTAGGATGGAATTAATCTAAAGACTATGTGGGTCAAAATGGTGCTTGTCACTATTATGGCAGAGCAAACTGTGTATTTATTAATTTTTTTCATTTTGTAGGGAACAGTTACTACAGCATCTACAAATGGGTTTGTACTGTTGATGCTGGGCATACATCAGGACATGCAGGTCCTATATGATGAGTGGCTTATTGAAGCCAAATACTAATTTTTTTCTTGTAGGATGAAATGTATGACGAAATAATGAGAGTTCTTGGACCCGATCGTGATGTGGGGCCATCTGATTTACCCCAATTGAAGTACACTGAGAGATTCATAAAGGAAACTCTCCGTTTTTTTCCAGTGGCGCCATTTCTGATGAGAGCTATTGACAAAGATATTGACATCGGTGAGTGGTAATAATAATATATCTAGTTTCTTTCATCGATATACAATTTGTTTACTAAATTCCTCAATGGAGAACAAGAGCGCAATTGGATTCAGTAGAGTGTCTAAAAACAATATACAGTGCTTTTCACCAATGTCTCCCCACCCTTTTATTTTTTGAGCGGGTCAACTCAAAAAATTGAAACTTGGGATAATGGAATCGATCCATGAATGCTATATTTTGGAGTAAAATTGACAGATGAAACTTTCAAGATGGCGACTGGGCGTCATCTGGGAAAAACAAATTAAATTGAAAGGGGGTCTTGCGATACATCCTTTTGAAGCTCCTGACGAAAACTTCACAACCCTAGAATATAAAGTCAATATCTTCACCTACTACAAAATGGCGGAACATTAAATAATTAGAAATATTTGTTTTTCTCTGCCATATGGCAATCCCAACAACCCGATGAGGTTTGATAGGTTATTTTTTGTTTGAACAAAAAATTACAAGAAATGTCAGAACGACAACGAACATCATTGTTCAGTTAAAATATTCTCATTTAGTTTTCGGTTTTACTAGTAAATAGGTACCACGTGCACTATCTCTAAAATGGTCAATTCTCGTCCATTGGAAGGAAAAATCGAAGCGATTTTCATTTACGGTGCGACGCGTAACTTTCACGAACCGAGAGTATTTTTAATGATCGTTTCCCGAATCGTCCTATCTGTAGAAAATATTCAAGGGAACTTGTAACCCAATTTACTACCAACTACCGGTAGTGTACAGAACAAAAAGCCCCCAGGTCATCCGTCCATTCCGGAAGAACAGCAAGTTCAAATAATTGGTGAGATGATAGTTAATCCTCAACAGTCTACTTCCTCCGTCGCGAATGTTTGTGAGGTGTGTCCTTGGATTGGCCGTCGAAGTCCTACGGAATGGCCAGCCCGCTCGCCAGATTTGACACCTGTAGACTATTTTCCATGGAGTTATTTGAAGCAAAAGGTGTAAGAAACTGAACCTGCTTCGATATTGGATATACGGCAGAGAATAATAAATATTTGTAGAAATATCGACGTTACTGTGTTCGAAAATGTTCGGCGTGAAATATCGGAAGGGCTGTTCTTATGTCAAACACTTCAAGGCAACCATTTTGAACATCTTCTGAACTGAACTCAGCTTCTTTCCTCAAATTATGAAGTTAAACGTCGATGTATTCAGGCAATTATTAAATGTTCCGCCATTTTGTAGTAGGTGGAGATATTGACTTCATATTCCAGGGTTGTGAAGTATTCGTCAGGAACTCCAAAAGGATGTGTCACAAGACCCCCTTTTCAATTGGAATCTTTTTCCCAGATGGCGCCCAGTCGCCATCTTGAAAGTTTCATCTGTCAATTTCACTCCAAAATATAGTATTCATGCATCAATTTCATCATCCCGAATTTCAATTTTTGAGTTGACGTGTTAAAAAAATAAAAGAGGGGGGAGCGACATTGAAGAAAAGCACTGTATATACAATAGCAAATTCTCATCATCAATTTTCTTTTGAAAAACACGGGTACATGATTTCCCGTCAAATTTGGACTCCTACTGCAACTGAGACTTTCCCAGGTGACAATGACTTCAGGTCCTCTGGACTACGAAAAAAAATATTATAGAAAAATATAGTTGAAATGTCCGCATGGTGTTGGTCCCACAATGTTGAAAATTGAACAGTGTTCATACAGGAAAAGAGCTTCTTGTTCAACACCCGTAGAAAGTTGTAACAAATTAAATTGATCTGGCAGAATTGTCAGATATGGTTCAAGCTTGTGTCAGCTTGATCATTTCCAAATATTGTACATGCGACTAGCGATGTGAGAACCTCGAATTCCTGAACAGTCAATTTGTGATGAAATGAATATGAATGAATAATCAACGAACATAGACCTCACAAATGATGAACTAGTTGTTAGAGAACTACATTATCGATGAAAACATATAACTGAGATTGAAATATATCAAGCTATCAGGTTACTCAAGTCTGAAGCTGCATTTGGAAATGTGAATATTGCGAAAAACTGTGTTTGAATCTTGTTACGAATTCTGTCATCTCCACATGTTACTTTCCGGTGTTTATGTTTATGATATGGTTCCTCTTCTATGCAGCCCACTAGTTCTTTTTTTTTCTCGGATGCTGGTCTCGTCGCCAGCTGCACCTCAGCCTCTTGGATTTTCTGTGCCGTCCGGTTTTGTTCTACAGCACCACTCCGTATCCTATTCCCGTCCGTTGTTTATTTATTCTGGTTCCTTATCATTTTGGGGGGTTAGCCTTGGCTGTCCGAATATTGCTTGTATTTTGCAGTCTAGTGCCTTCTGGCAATTTATGTTTGGCCGTTTCTGTCCCTTTGCCACATTGTTTGCAGAGAAGTTCTTCGTTCTGCAGCCCCATTTTGTGCAGGCTGTGACCAGTGAGAAGGTTCGTTATTGTTCTGACTTGGTTCTACTCATTTTGAGTAGTTCTCCATTTTCACCTTTCGACGGTTCTATAAGAAATATTTTGCCGTGGTGCAAGAGAGGGGCTTCCTTTCAGCGCTCTCTTTGTTTTCGGTTGACCCAGTCCCGTATGCAGCCTCAGATGGCCAATTTTGTCACTCCGAGCGCATGTTCTGGGCCAATGTATAGAGTTGATGAGCCCGTCCTAGCTAGTTCATCAGCTTTTATGTTGCCCTCGATGCCACAGTGTCCTGGAACCCACATCAAGGTTAGTTTGTTATGTTCTGCGAGGGCACTGAGTTCTTCTCGTGATTACCATACCAGTCTTGATGTCACTTTTGGGTTCGTAAGAGTCTTCAGTGACGCCTGGCTATAATAATAATAATAATAATAATATTCTTTATTTCATGTAAACATTTCTATATACAACACAATATATACATATCTATGGTACGTACAAACATTGAAAGAAAAGACGTCAAATAAAAAACAATAATTTTAGTGATTTGTTTCAAAATATTCTTTCAAATCATATGGTTCCAGATTCAACAGAAGTTGTTTCACTTTATTCTTGAAGATACTATGTGTCGTGATAGACTTAAGACTGTTCGGTAATTTATTAAATATTCTGATGCACATATATGAGGGATTTTTTTCTGTGAGTGTTAGTCTGTGTATAGGGAAGTTAATATTAAGTGTTCGTGTATTATAGTTGGGATTCATGTAATTTTCTGTGAAAACCTCCTTGTGCTTATGTAAAAATGTTAGACATTCGAATAAATATAGTGCAGAGACTGTTAAAATTTGTTTTTCTTTGAATAAACCTCTACAGGATTGTCTGAAGGGCATTTTATAGATAGTTCTCAAAACTCTTTTTGTGCAATGAATATTTTTAGTAGATTAGGTTCTGTTCCCAGAACATAATTCCGTATCTCAACACTGACTCAAAATTTGCATGGTACAGAATTTTTACAGTTTTTTCATTCATGTATTTTGATGTCATTCTGATTGCATAAATGACCTTGTTCAGTTTTTGATAAACGGAATCGGTCTGCCTATTCCATTTCAGGAAATTATCTATATATACTCCTAAAAATTTTGTGTATTCATTGATTTTTGTTTCATCGCCCTGCCAGCTTATACTCAACGGTTTCTCTTTTCTACACCTGTCGGTACTAAAAATCATCAAATTTGTTTTATTTGCATTCAACAGTAATTTATTTTTATCGAACCAATTCTTCGCTCTTGAGAAAAAAACATCTCCCTGGCTTATAAGGTCATCGCTTTCTTCAGCACCAATTATTAAATTTGTGTCATCTGCGTAATTTACTACAGTTTCCTCTACGTTCTGGGCAATGGTGCATAAATCATTCAAGTAAATTATGAATAAAATCGGCCCTATTACACTCCCCTGTGCAATTCCTGTTGTGTTAATCAATAAATCTGATATTTTTGAAACCCCACCCTTTGTGATTGTTACCCTTTGGGCTCTTGACGATAGGTACGATCGAAACCAGTTGTGTGCTTTTCCTCGGATTCCATAAGTTTCAAGTTTTTCCAACAGATACTCTTGATTCAACGAGTCATATGCCTTCGATAAATCTAGGAAAATGGCTAGTGCTAGGTTGTTATTCTCAATTAAATCTAAAATACTTTTGGTGAACTGGAAAATGGCGGTTTGGGTCGACCTACCCTTCAAATATGCATGCTGGGTATTTGTAAAGAAATTTGTAACATTCAAAAGTAAGTCAGTCTAGAGCAATCGCTAACTCAAATAATTTTGAGAAGCCTGGTAGCAGATTGATGGGCCTGTAGTTTTCTATTAGCTGAGGATCCCTCTTTGAGGAGAGGTTTAATAAGAGCTTGTTTCAATTTTTGGGAAATACACATTGTCTGAATGAGCTGTTGATGAGAAATGAGAGAATTTCACAAATTTCTGACACCGCCAACTTAACAATACTCAATGGGATCTCGTCATCTCCACTGCTGTGTTTGTTCCTGAGAGATCTGGCGAGTTCAATGATCTCTTCAGGTGTTGTCGGTCTGAGAAGCATTGACCTGTCATTTCTCACCAGCAAACTCACATCAAATGGGACGTTTTCCAGGTTTTCAAGCATTTCTGAAACTGTTTCATTAAAATATATATTAAATTCATTAGCTATAGTTTCAGGTTCTCCATCAATTTGACATTCATTCCTTTTGACTTTTTTCCGTTTATTTCATTACAGATGGCCCACATGGTTTTATTCTTATTATCAGATTTATTTACCCTTTCTGTATAGTGCTGGGACTTGAGTTGTCTGAGAAGTTCATCGTATTCTTTTTTGCAGTTTTTATATTGCTCACGAAACATAGGATTCTGTTTACTGAGTGACAAAAATATATCCAAACGCTTTTTACAGTCTGTTACTTCTTGATTTTGTGGAAAGTGTTTATGTTTTTTATTTTGTACCAGCTTTAAAGGAAAGCATTCACAGAAAATGCCAAGAAAAATTGACATGAATGTATCACATTGTTTATCAACGTTATTTTGTACAACAAAACCATTTTCCAATCTTGTTCGTTAAGCCTCAGCTTAAAGTTATCTTTAGCTGTCTTGCTAAAAATCTACAATATTTAGGTATAATTTTACAATATGCTTCAATTTCAAAGGTAATTTTTGAGCTTGATGGTCTGAGATATGCAGTTCTAATACTTCTGTGTTCCATGTTTCTAGATTTGTGAATATATTATCAATACATGTTTTCGAGTGTGCCGTTACTCTTGTGTATTCATGGATAGTTTGAATCAAATTAAATGAGTTCATCAACGATATAAATTCGGTTTTCAAGTTATTTTCATCCCTCATTTCTATGTTCATATCGCCGACTAAAATTATATTAGTATTCTCTTCGAAACTTCTTATTAAAAGTTGTTCCATTTTTTCAAAGAAAATTGGTATGTTTCCATTTGGAGGTCGATAAATACAAATAATGATATATGTTTTTGTTCCGAACACACACTCGGTCACAGCACATTCAAAACTTCCCTGTTCTGAACACTTCGATAATTTTTCCCTTGGT